>CAJVRN010000126.1:11885000-11942500 GCA_911728415.1 Lagocephalus sceleratus
TAAACCTGGCGCTTTATGTGTTGAATATATTTTCATTAATGAAGTAAATTGCAAAGTAAGCAGCAGCTGAACTCGTCAGAAGGAGGTGGTGCGGCAGCGTTGAGTGCTTCCACCCGGCTGATTGAAAAGTTTCTGGATGTTTAAGCCCAGATTGAAGTGACATTTCCTGACGTGTTTGTGCTCCGACAACGCTGTAATTAAAAGAACGTGCTGGAAATGGTGGGATTTAGGCTTGTTTGTGCGTCCTCACAGGTATGTCAGCGTGGCTGCATAAAAGCATCCACTTAGCGCCTAAAACGAGGGAGCGTAACGAGGCCCCGAGGTCACCCCCGCAAGGTCACCACTTATTTTCAGCATTTACTCTGCAGCTTCTCTTCAAATCAGCAGAAACGCGCCGCCGGGTCTTAAGTGACATTTTCCACCGGGAGTCATGGCAACCGTTTTCCTCTGAACCCCCCCCCATTACCTCCCAAACTTATCGAGGCTCAGACGCACAAAGGGGGGCGGACCTCGCGCTTTGTCCCCCCGTGAGACCCTGATGGAGGTCCGGCCCAACACCTCCGACAGTCCTGGGAAGTGAAGCCACACGTGTGTGTGTGTGTGTGTGTGTGTGTGCGGGGGGGGGGTCGGGCTCCTCACTTGACCTCTGCCTGTGTGACTGACTGTCCCCCCAGGAGAGAGGACGGACACGTCCTAATGGCCTCCTACAGCTGACTGCAGGCTTGTCCAGGACAATGAGCAATCAGGAGTAAGTGTTGGTGATTAGGAGGACACTCAGAGAGGAGGAGAGGAGACAAGGAGAGGACAGGAGGGGAGAGGAGGAGGAGAGGAGGAGGAGAGAGGAGAGAGGATCAGTTATTTTCAAGCTTATGCCTGAAAATGCTTCTGTAAATTGTAGTGTGTGTGTGTGTGTGTGTGTGTGTGTGTGTGTGTGTGTGTGTGTTGTTCATTTATTTTCCTACTCTGGTTCAACTTCATAGAAGCTGCAGATGGAGCGAGTCTCTTTTATTTTGAAGGTTGGTGACGTGTATGAGAGGAACTTCCTGTCAGGCCTGATGGTCCAGACTCATTGAAGAGTCTTTAAGGATGAAGAGCTGGTGCATCGAAACGGGCTGCAAACACCAAGACGGGGCGGGTGAGGGGGGGGGTGAGGGCGGGTGAGGGGGGTGAGGGGGTGAGGGGGGTGAGGGCGGGTGAGGGGGGGGCGTTATCAGACGTAACAGCATCAAGACATTCCCGAGCTTTGATGGCGAAACAGAGGACGCATCGAAGCAGCGACACACTGCTGCTCGTCCTGCTGCAGCTCCCTGAGATTAAGCCCCCCCCACACACACACACACACACACACACACACACACACACACACACACACACACACACACACACACACACACACACACACACACACACACACAGAGGTACTGGGGGAACGCTAATCACGCTGCTTCCACGGGTGCCCCTCTCTTCATTAAAACTGAGACATGTGTGTGTGTGTGTGTGTGATTGTGTGTGTGTGTGTGTGTGTGTGTGTGTGTGAGTGTGGGTGTGTGTGTGTTTGGGGGGGGCCCTTCTGCTGGAGAGGGCGGGAGCGTGCGGCGCTCCGTGTTTGTACGGCACCATTGAGGAGGTGTATGGGAATCAACTTTGACTTAAAAGACCCCCACCCACGTCTCTGGGGGGGGGCAGGGGGCTGGGGGGGGGGGGGGGCTGGGGGGCTGCCATCAGGCCTCCACCACCACACCAATTTGCTGTCTGGGTGGCACAAAGGGGAGGTCAGAGGTCAAATAAGTGCAGCGGCGTGGAGGTGCTTTCTCATGGTAATGCCACGGCGAGCGCGCCCGCTTCAGCCTGGGACGACGGCGGGGGGGGGCATGAGTTGGGGGGGGGTCTGGGACTACAGGTGACACCAGGTGATGTTTACAGCTGGATCAGGTAGTGATAGATGGACCACGCCCCCACCCCAGGGCTCAGAGCCTTCAGCCCTCTGGAACACAAACCAAGAGAAACAACACAAACGTGCAGATGTCACATTTTCATCTTGTGTACTTTCATCTGAAAATAAAGTTTAAGTCTGTAAATATTTAATCTTCATGACTGAAGCTGTCAGCCAATGAGGAGCGGCTGCCAGCGCCGTTCTGGCGTCTGATTGGCTGAGACAGCTGTCAATCACAACTGAACAGTGATTAAAATCACATTTTCATTTAGGAAACGTGGTTATTTATTTTAATGTTTGTGGTCCTTTTATTAATCAGATATCGAGTGGAGTATTCTAGGGTAGGATAATTCAGAATAAATCTGAACAAAAAATAACAATAAAATAACAATAAAAACTCGTTTAAATGAATGAATGAATGGTTTTCAATGAAGTTGTACCCCGCTGACCTCATATGTAAATCAGAAGGTTAAATATGTATGTTTGCAATATGTTTTCTGACCCGGTTCTCAACAAACGACAAACTAATACATACATGAATAAAGCAATAAAGTCAAAATGATTAAAATTATTATTATTGTAATTATTGTTATTACCGTTATTATTTATAGATATTATTATTATTAATTACACTATTTTTTTCGTTATTTTCATGCAGTGTTTTCACTACATTGGTTTTTAAAACTTCATATATTTTTGAGGCGTCCCAAATTAAAGGTAATCTCACAAATAAATCAGAAATTTGAATTTGAAGTCAGCGGGCGGCACCGCGGGTTTCCGTTCATTTTAATTCACTTTAATTAAGAGCCGGTTTTATTCATCCGAACTCAAAGACTAAAACTCGACAGTAAACTGAAGCAAGTCAAACATAAACCGGGTCTGGTAACTGGTAAACAGCTTCGCTCTGAAACTGCAATTATTCCTTAATTATTGTTTATTTTTTCTTGTTTGAATTCGAGTCTGTTTGCCGTTGATTTGACCTGAGTCGTGACTTCAGGAGAAAAAATGAAAAGTTAGAAAAAATGTAAAAAAAAACTTTCTGTTTGGATTCGAGATGAAAAGATAATCTGATGAAAAGTTAATCTGAATCACTAACCAGATTTATAATTTAGGCATGTAAACGGACACATTTTCATCTCTTTATGATGATAAATGCGGTTTTAATTATTTCACTGGTGGAAAAAACCGCTTGTAATCATGAGAAACAAAGCCCCCCCCGACCCCCCCGTCTGCTGTCGGGTGTCTAATCAGTCAGGACAGCCTGACGACGGGACGACGCGTAATTGGCACAAAGTCGTGGGAACGCGTAAACAAACAGCTGCCATTTTCATTTTCTCCTCTTTCTCTCTTCCTCGTGAATAAAGTGGAACAGAAACCTGGCAGCTGCATGAGGAAGAGGAGGAGGAGGAGGAGGAGGAGGAGATTAGCCTGGTTTTAATCCGCCTCCTGCAGTAACGGAGGAAGCAGCAGCGCAGAGAGAAGAAGATGAAGATGAAGATGAAGAAGATGAAGATGATGAAGATGAAGATGAAGATGATGAAGATGATGAAGATGAAGAAGATGAAGATGAAGATGAAGAAGATGAAGATGAAGATGAAGAAGATGAAGATGAAGATGAAGATGAAGATGAAGAAGATGAAGATGAAGATGAAGAACATGAAGAAGATGAAGCTCCTCCAGCATCAGAACTCAGATTATCTTCATCCCTGTTCCAACCCCAGTCTCTTCTGAGGGGATTAGGTCAGACTTCATCGGTCCTTCAGATAAAATCGTTAATGAGGAAACAAACAAAGTGATCGAATCACTTCATTACACTAAAGTACACACGGGTTCAGATTAACTAGTTCAGATTAACTGAGACCCCCAGGGGTGCACATCTGTAGAGATGAAGATCCTGAAACCACCACTAGGGGCGCCACAGCGACAGACATGCTGGTTTTAGAGGAGGAGGAGGATGAGGAGGAGGCAGAGGAGGAAGAGGAGGAGGAAGAGGAGGAGGAGGAGGAGGAAGAGGAGGAGGAAGAGGAGGAGGAGGAGGAAGAGGAGGCGGAGGAAGAGGAGGAAGAGGAGGAGGAGAAAGAGAAGGAGGAGGAAGAGGAGGAGGAAGAGGAGGAGGAGGAAGAGGAGGAGGAAGAGGAGGAGGAGGAGGAGGAAGAGGAGGAGGAGGCAGAGGAGGAGGAGAAAGAGAAGGAGGAGGAAGAGGAGGAGGAGGAGGAGGAAGAGGAGGAGGAAGAGGAGGAGGAGGAGGAAGAGGAGGAGGAGGAGGAAGAGGAGGAGGAGGAGGAAGAGGTAGAGGAGGAGGAGGAGGAGGAGGAAGAGGAGGAAGAGGAGGCGGAGGAAGAGGAGGAAGAGAAAGAGAAGGAGGAGGAAGAGGAGGAGGAAGAGGAGGAGGAAGAGAAGGAGGAGCAAGAGGAGGAGGAAGAGGAGGAAGAGGAGGAGGAGGAAGAGGAGGAAGAGGAGGAGGAGGAGGAGGAAGAGGAGGAGGAGGAAGAGGAGGAGGAGGAGGAGGAGGAGGAGGAGGAGGAGGAGGAAGAGGAGGAGGAGGAGGAGGAGGAGGAGGAAGAGGAGGAGGAAGAGGAGGAGGAGGAAGAGGAGGAGGAGGAAGAGGAGGAGGAGGAGGTGACCCCGTGACCGCTCAGCCGTCCTTCTTCAGTCGTTGGGTCTGGTCTGTCTTAATCCCACCTGTTTTATATCAGATGCTGCTGCTCAGACTAAGATTAGAGATGATCAAAGACAGAGGAGGGGAAGATCAAGGAACTGTTCTGAAGCTCCTCAACGGGTCCTGTTGGGGAGGAGGAGGGGGGGGGGGGGCCACCAGATGTGTGTCAAGAGTCAATAAAAATGCTCACATGGTCCCAGAACGTAACCAGTAACAGAACCAGAACCAGTAACAGAACCAGAACCAGTAACAGAACCAGTACCACTAACAGAACCAGTAACAGAACCAGTAACAGAACCAGAACCAGTAACAGAACCAGTAACAGAACCAGAACCAGTAACAGAACCAGTACCACTAACAGAACCAGTAACAGAACCAGTAACAGTAACAGAACCAGTAACAGAACCAGTACCACTAACAGAACCAGTAACAGAACCAGTAACAGTAACAGAACCAGTAACAGAACCAGTAACAGAACCAGAACCAGTAACAGAACCAGTACCACTAACAGAACCAGTAACAGAACCAGTAACAGTAACAGAACCAGTAACAGAACCAGTCAGAACTGGGGTTCAGTTTCACCAGTTAAGGTGACCAAGTGTCTGTTCTGTTGGTCCAGGTCAAAGGTCACACCTGATGACTAACAGAAACTGTACTTGATCAATATGGTGTACATCACACACACACACACACTCACGCACACAGACACACTCTCTCTCTCTCACACACACACACACTCACACACACTCTCTCTCTCTCACACACACACACTCACACACACAGACACACACACACTCTCTCACACACACACACTCTCACACACAGACACACACACACAAACACACACACTCTCTCTCACACTCTCTCTCACACACACACTCACACACACACTCACACACTCACACACACACTCACACACACTCTCTCACACACACACACTCAAACACACACTCACACACACACTCACACACACACTCTCACACACACACTCAAACACACACTCACACACACACTCACACACACACTCTCACACACACACTCACACACACACTCACACACTCACACACACACTCTCACACACACACACTCACACACACACTCACACACACACTTACACACACTCACACACACACTCACACACACACTCACACACACTCACACACACACTCACACACACACTCACACACACACTTACACACACTCACACACACACTCACACACACACTTACACACACTCACACACACACTCACACACACTCTCTCACACACACACTCAAACACACACTCACACACACACTCACACACACACACTCACACACACACACTTACACACACTCACACACACACTCACACACACTCTCTCACACACGTGCAGCGCTGCTCTATAATCATTGGTTCTCTCTCCAAGCCCCGCCCCCTCTGCTCCCTAACGATGGCGTGCATCGTTTGTGTGTCCTTTGGCGTGTTTGTGCGTGGGGACACAAACGCGCCTCACGGCCTGGCGGCGCTCCCGGCCCCCCCCCCCCCCGCCCGTTTCCTGTCCCTAATGGTCGTCTGTGTGTGTCGTCCCGGGAAGCTGGACATCCCCTCCAGAGGCCGAGGCCTCGCCGTTAATGGACGCTTTCACCGGCGAAGAAAGGCGCCTTTGTGGCGGCGGGGGGGGGGGGGGGGGCGGGGGGGGCGGGGGGGTGCCCGCGCCCGTTTGCTCACACGCAGCTTCCCCTCGGCAGACACTGGCACGGCTGCTCAGAACCAGAGCCAAGAGATCCGGGGGGGTGAGGGGGTGAGAGGGTGAGAGGGGGAGAGGGGGTGAGGGGGGGGGTGAGGGGGTGAGGGGGGGGTGAGGGGTGAGGGGGTGAGGGGGTGAGGGGGTGAGGGGGTGAGGGGGGTGAGGGGGGTGAGGGGGTGAGGGGGTGAGGGTGAGGGGGGTGAGGGGGTGAGGGGGTGAGGGGGGGGGGGGGGGGTGAGGGGTGAGGGGTGAGGGAGACAGAAGAGAGAAGAGGACAAGAAGGAGAGATTAACCCAACTAGACCAGTTCAACTGATACAGAAGAGGAAGAATGAAAAAGGATGGGGGGAGAGAGGGAGGAGAGAGAGAGGGAGGA
Source organism: Lagocephalus sceleratus (assembly GCA_911728415.1). Lineage (NCBI taxonomy): Eukaryota > Metazoa > Chordata > Actinopteri > Tetraodontiformes > Tetraodontidae > Lagocephalus > Lagocephalus sceleratus. Next base: position 11,891,697 of record CAJVRN010000126.1, read on the forward strand.
GAGAGAGATAGATGGGAGAGAGAGAGAGAGAGAGAGGGAGGAGAAAGAGAGGGAGGAGAGAGAGAGAGAGGGAGAGAGAGGTAGAGAGAGGGAGGAGGAGAGAGAAAGGTAGAGAGAGGGAGGAGAAAGAGAGGGAGAGTAGAGAGAGACAGGTAGAGAGATAAAGAGGGAGAAGGAGAGAGAGAGAAGGAGAGAGAGAGAGGTAGAGACACAGTGAAGACAAAGATCGCCCACGTCAGTGTCGCTGGGTGGCCTCGTCCCCCCGGGTCGCCCCCCGGGTCGTCCCCCCTCTCCCCCGGGTGGGTCGTCCCCCTCTCCCCCCCGGGTGGGTCCCCCCCCGGACTGATTTATAACACCTGAATTGTTCTGGTCTCATGAATGGAGCTCAAGAGCGTTCCCGCCGGAATGTCAAACAGTCGTTATTGATAACCGGACGGACCCCCCCCCCTCCTCCTCCTCCCCGGGGGGGGGCACCCTGGCCCGGCGCCCTCCCGCCTCATCGCCCCGGTGACCCCCTCCGGGACCGAGACTTCCGCTCCGCGACCCCCCCTCAGGAGCCGAACCAGGAGAACCAGCGGGGTCGGGGTGGGGGGGTCCGGGCCCGGTGGGGGGGTCCGGCCCGGGCCCCCCCCCCGCGGGACCCCCCCGCTGGACCCGCACAGCCCCGCGCATTGTTCGGCCTCGGCCGTTAATTTTTCCCGCCGCTGGCAGCGCGCCGCGGCCGGAGGCGGCAGCGCGGCCGTATCCCTCCGCCACCGTGGGAGAGAAAGTAGTCCCGCGTTTGTCGGCGCGTCACGTGTCCGACACGCCTGATTGGCTTTCACAGCAGCCTCCTAATTAATATGCGGCGCCCCTGGCCCCGCCCCCTCCCGCCGCGTCTAAGACAAAAGCGTATTGTGAGAGCGCCTCCTGTTTTAATTACGACGAAAAAAGACGTGTGTGGTGTGTGTGTGTGTGTGTGTGTGTGTGTGTGTGTGTGTGTGTGTGTGTGTGTGTGTACCGGGGGACCCATAAAACACACATCCATCGCCATGTCGCCCCGCACGTACGCTCCCGCCGCCGCGGTGTCCCGCCGCGGAGGAAAGTCCCGCCGCTTGTTGCTTTCATGCAAATTGGTGTCCGACGAAGGTTTTTTTTTTTTTGTCGTTTTTTCTTTTTTTTCGGGAGCACAAAGCGCGTTTGTGGCGGCGGCGAGGAGGCGCGAGGTGAGGAGGGCTGTGGGGACGCCGCCGCCGCCCCATTCCCATCGCCGCGCCTCGCCCCCCCCTTCCTCTCTTTCATCCCGCTCTTCCTCGCGTCCACGATCTGGTTATTAATTTGGTTCAGATTAGCGGTTCGTTAATTAACGCCCCCTCCCCCTCCTCCCCCCCGTCCTCCCCCCTTCCTCCCCCTCCCTCCCCCTCGTATCAGATCGTCTCTTTATTCTTCTCTTCCGTCTCTCATCGTCCCTTTCCGACGTTCCTGCCGTTCAGGATGAGGTAATGCGCTGGCCAGGGCCGGAAAACGGGCGACCACGGCCCCCCCAATCCCCCCCAATCCCCCCGACCCCCCCGACCCCCCCCAATCTCCCCCGACCCCCCAATCCCCCCAATCTCCCCCGACCCCCCGACCCCCCAATCCCCCCCGACCCCCCCTATCTCCCCCGACCCCCGACCCCCCAATCCCCCCCGACCCCCCATCTCCCCCAACCCCCCCCCCAATCCCCCGACCCCCCCTATCTCCCCCCGACCCCCCCGGGGGAGAGCCTCCAGATTCGGATACTCGGTTCTTAACGAGAGAATCGGAAGAGAGGGGTGAATTCAGGATTCAGCGGAGGTGGCACCGCTCCTTTAACGTTTCCTCCGTCAGTCGCCATGGTCACCGTGGTCGCCGTGGTCACCGTGGTCGCCGTGGTCGCCGTGGTCGTAGCCTCGGTACGGGCGATCAGGTCACATGATCAAAGCTCTTGGCCTCGTAATCCCTCCTCGTATCAGTTCGAGTGTGGCCGTGACTCAGATAATCGATGGGTCGATGGGCCCTCGAGGCCCCCCCCAGTGGGCCCTCGAGGCCCCCCCCCAGTGGGCCCTCGAGGGCCCCCCCAGACCCCCTCTGGGACACAGACCCTCTCCATTAAGAGGCCATTGACCCCCTGACCCCTGACACCCGGAGTCACACGCGTGGCGGACGGGGCACATCCGACAGGGCCTTCAGGGGCCAAGATGATTGGGGGGGTCGTGTTGGGGGGGGTCGTGTTGGGGGGGGGTCCTTTTGTCCCGGGGGTGTCCAGCTCGCCCCCTGTGACCCCCGGGGTCTGTTAGGATGTAACAGCCCCCCCTTGTTGGTTTTTCCTGGTGTGATGGGTCCAGAGGGGGGCCTTGTTAGCTCAGTCAGGGGCCCTCGCCGGCCCTCTGGGAGTAGAGCCCCCTGCCCCCCCCAGTGTGACCCCCCCCAGTGTGACCCCCCCAGTGTGACCCCCCCCCAGTGTGAACCCTGCCCCCCCCAGCGGTCATGAACACGTCTCTAAGGAAGTGTTTCCACAGAACTACAAACCCAACATTCCCTGACCCCCCCTGACCCCCCTGACCCCCTGACCCCCCCCCGACCCCCCACGTGCTGATGGACCCCCCCCCACAGCCAAGTGGCTGAGGCCTCTCCAGCTGAACAACTTCCTGCACTCAGCTGCCCCCCCAGCGAAGGCCCCGCCCCACGGGCCCCCATCAGGTCGTCTGTTCCGGGCCCCCCAAGGGCCCCCCCCCTCAGGTTTGGTGACACCGACCCTTTGATCTAAAGATCATAAACACGACCTTATCGAGATCCACCCTCAGGAGTTCAAGCTCACTTCCCCAGAACCTGATCTGTCACATCGTTTCTGATTCACAGATTGGGGGGGGGGTCAGATCCCCTCTGAGGTCTTTAGCCGCCACTCTGGGGGGGGGCGTCACAGCCTCAGGTTACAGCGTTCACAAAAGCGAGATGATGGGTTCAAGGGCGAAGTTTGACCTCTCAGGCTCAGCGCGTCATATCGTGTTAAGAAGAGCTGAGCTTTCCCCAAACATCAAAGTGATCCAGAACATCAAAGTGACCCACATCAAAGTGGTTCAGAACATAAAATTGATCTAAAACATAAACGTGATCCAGGACATCAAAGTGATCCACAGCATCAAAGTGATCCAGAACATCAAAGTGACCATCATCAAAGTTGTTCAGAACATCAAAGTGATCTAAACCATCAAAGTGATCCACATCAAAGTGATCCAGAATATCAAAGTGATCCAGAACATCAAAGTGATTCAGAACATCAAAGTGATCCATATCAAAGTGATCCAGAACATCAAAGTGATCCACAACACCAAAGTGATCCATATCAAAGTGATCCAGAACATCAAAGTGATCCAGAACATCAAAGTGATCCAGAACATCAAAGTGACCATCATCAAAGTTGTTCAGAACATCAAAGTGATGTAAAACATCAAAGTGATCCAGAACATCAAAGTGATCCAGAACATCAAAGTGATCCAGAACATCAAAGTGACCGTCATCAGAAGAAGAAAAAGAAGAACCCAGAACCTAGAGGAGACGGCAGCAGGTACGAGGAGGTGGACTTCTGAGGCTCCGAGGGAGGCGTCTTAGACAAAGAGCGATTACCATAATCGTGATTATTATGGGCTGCATGTTAATTAGCCTGGCAAAGCTCAATTAAGCCCTTCAGAAGGAGGAGCTATTCAGGAAGCAGCTGCCCACCTGACTGATCCTTCCTGGGAAAAGGCCGCCGCACCCGTTCACGCAGAGACACCGGGGGGGTCCGTGAGGCCCCCTCCGCCTGCAAGGGGCCCTCGTATGTGTGTGTGTGTGTGTGTGTGTGTGTGTGTGTGTGTGTGTTGGGGGTGGGGCACCACGGGGACGTCCTTAAGGAGCGGGTGTTGACTTAACCTGAACCTGAACACGGTTGAAGACAAACATCCTTCGTATTGAATCTCCTCCCACGTTCATTCACATTCGAGACACCAAAATACGTTAAAATAACAACGTTGTGGGAAAAAACAGATTTAGGGGGAAATTCAAATTCAAGGAAACACATGTTTTTAATGATGAAAACAGGTGAAACACAGGCGGGCAGGGCAAGAAAGAGATGAAACACAAGCAAGAAATAACCTTGAGTTTTTAGAAAGGTGATAAATAATGTTGTTGTTGTTGTTGTTGTTGTTGTTGTTGTTGTTATTATTATTATTATTATTATTATTATTATTATTGGATCCTTACTGGTGGGACTGGTCAACTAACGTTCCCTCCCATCTCCCGTAGTCGTTGTGTTGCACTGGTGTCCCTCTGGAGTCTGCCCTCACCCACTGGGGAGCTGATGCCTTGCTCATCAGCACTGAAACATCACGGGTTTGATCCTTTCTGAGCTACCGTAGAACCTCTGAGCAAGTCGTGGAGTCAGTATTATATAATATTCGTATGAATTGTAAAAAAACCCACAATGATTGCAGTTATAAAACAAACAAAGATTGTGGATGATGTATTTAATTGATAAATATAGATTATAGAACAGATTTGTCTTTTGATATTTTGCTTTAGTGGCCAAATTTTATTTATTGTATTAAAATGTAAATATTAATGTAAGTAGATATTTGAAGAATGTATTAGCTAAAATGATTCCAACATCAGTACAGATTTTATTGTTACAATTAATTCAGGCCAATTTAAAGAAATTTTCTGAAACACAATAAAACACATACAGAGCAGAAACGACTTTTTCTATTCTAAATGATCAGATTTATAATGAAAAACAAATAAAAGCAAAACAATTAATTTTATATGATACTTAATAAAATAAAATGCTTTCTTCCTTTAAGTCCTTTATTTTAAGTAAAGGAAATTCTTTAATTACGAGTCTTTTTAGAGTCTGTGGCCTGTTTTCTATAATCACACTGAGCTCTGTAGCGCCCTCTGCTGGGGGAAATAACGAACCAATAAAACAGATTTTATTCTAAATTTAGAAAAAATTTTGATCACAATCTGCAGTTTACAGTGTCAATAAACTAAATTTATAATTCCCCATATTCATTTACTTTTTTGTAGGTATGAAAGTGTAAAAAATTTCATTTTATTTGTGCTTTTTTGGGTGTAATTCTGAGAGTAAAGCTTACACTTTTGGTTTTATTTGAAATACAACACACATTTTTGCTATCATTGTTGTTTTTCAACAACAATAATAATAACCGTTTTTCATGTGTTTTAACTGTGGAAAATATATAAGTACAAGTGTTCTTCTTGGTCTATAAACTGATAAAGTTTCTCTTTATTACACATTTTTAGTGCTGTGTATCGACACCGTTAATTTTTGGTTGTAATCTAAGGTTCAGGCCGGATCTCTTTATTTGTAAAGACACACACTTGAGGTGAGGGACGTGTTTAATTCTGGCATGTTCAAGTTTAAGCGTTGAGTTTCTCGGCCTCCTCCGTCCTGATAGTGGTCAATTGCCCGTCGTGAGGCTCTTCCACTTCCGGTACCTGCCACAATAAAGGTTCAATATCAGCTCCCGACAGGAAATAAAACTTTACACAATTTCACGGTTTCTTCTGACACAAGTCCGTAATTCTCTCTGCACTCATCGTCTCTCTGTGCCCGTGTGCTGCCTGCCTTTACCAACTTATGATGTTTTAAGACCTTAAATCACGTTGGAAATATGTAAAAATACCACCTAGTATTACAAATTGTTTGATAAAAATGTCCAATAAACGTATTTATGGTTTGATATTTGACTAAAAATCGATGTCTTACAGATGTCATTTAGAAAATAACCCCTGATAACGAACACAAACCTAAACATTTTTATAATTGACCTATAAAACAGCGACGACGCGAGTGTGACGTCACCGCAGACGGACGCGGTCATGTGGTCGACAACGCTGGTGCTGCTGCGCCACCTGGCGGCCGAGCGGCGGTACTGCAGCCCGCGGACAGACCTGGCGCGGCGCCCTCTGGTGGACTCACGGTGAACTACAACGCGTCTACTAATTTACAAGATGTCGTTGATCTTCAATTAGAAACTAATAATTAACGAGTCCTAGTTCACCTTTGACCCCTGACCTTTGCCTCGATCATGCAAAATGCTTAAAGCATCAATTTAATCAAATACTAAATATCCTGGTCACATGATCATGATTTTTTTGTTTAATCTGCTGTAACATTAAAACGAAAAAGTCAATCAAATATTTGCTTTTCGGGAGCGTCTCACGAGTTCCGGTCCCCTGAACTCACCTCCCAGTAGACGTTGTCCTCGAAGCAGAGCGTGTCCGGGGGAGTGCCGAAGACTGGCAGCTTCAAAATGAAACCTTAGACAGGAGAAGACTTTGAGACTTTTTTTTTTTTTTTTTTTTAATGACCTGAAAAACCTGCTGTGTTTTCTGGAAACCAGCAGTCACGGGCTTTAACACAGAACCCTCACACAGAAACCCAGAAGAACCAGTTAGTGTGTTGACACACAAACACAGATCTGGTTTTTAGGAGCCACTAAACACCGTTTATATCTGTATTTTCTTATATTCCAGAGCAGGGGTCTCCAGGTCCCTCCTGCTCTAGAGGGTCCAGACCAGGGGTCTCCAGGTCCCCCCCAGAGGTCTCCAGGTCCCCCCCAGGGGTCTCCAGGTCCCCCCCAAAGGTCCGTGAGGCTGCAGGTTCTGGTCCAACCCAGCAGCAGCAGCACCAGACTGGACTCACTTCATCAACTCATCTGAGTCTTCAACAGCTGACTGGTCAAACTGGGTGAGCTGGACTGGTGGGACCAGAACCTGCAGCCTCACGGGCCTTTGGGGGGGACCTGGAGACCCCTGGGGGGGGCCTGGAGACCCCTGGTCCAGATGAAGCTGGACTGGTGGGACCAGAACCTGCAGCAGACCCCTGGTTTACCACGTGACCTTGGAAGTGTTTTCTTGGGGATTGTACGGATTGGGCTCAGGACGTGAGGAGGTGGAAACACTAACGGGCCCCCAGGGACCTGCTGGTGGAGACGCCCGCGGGCCTTACCGACGATGAGGCCCCCCAGCACGGCCATCCCCAGAGTGACGGCCAGCGACAGCGCCTGGATCCCGCCCTGTTTGGACGCGTCGATGTGTCCAGCCGCGACGTCGGGGAAGACGTCGGCCATCCTGGAAGAGAACGGACGTGACCTTTGAACCCGGACAGAACACTTTTGGTCTCCAGAGTCGGATCAGAACCAGACGATCACCCGTTTCCGTAAACGTCTCTGGTGGCCAGGGCCGAGGTCACGGCGCCGACGATGGCGCCCAGGACGCCGGGCATGCCGTGGAGGTTGTGGACGCCGCAGGTGTCCTGGATCTTCAGCTTCGACTCGAGGACGGGCTGAAAGAGACGGAGGCGAGACGAGCGTGGGGGCGGGGCTTACAGACGTGAGGCTCCGCCCGCCGGGGGGCGCTCCGATCGGCTCACCGAGAGGAACTTGAAGCCCAGGACGGAGACGACCCCGGCCAAGAAGCCGACGATCATGGAGCCGAAAGGCGTCAGCATCATCTCACCAGCCGTTCCCACGGCAACGCCGCCAGCCAGGGCCGCGTTCTGGATGTGGACCTGCAGCCGAAGAGCCGTTAGAGTGCTTTTATTTTGAAGAGGTTCATAATATTCATGATAAAAGCATCAGAAACTGAGATCAAAGGACCACGTTCAGCTGTTAGAAAGAGGACGTAAAGCGTCTTTGTTCTCACCAGACCTTCAAAAACGTGTTTTAAACTTTAATCTTAGTAAATAAATCTTTAATCTCAGTAATTAAACGCACAAAGAGCAGTCGGAGCCGTTTAAAGGTCGTCAGAGGTTCTCGATCTTCATCTCAGCACATTCTTCGTCGCTGAGGTTGATAACGTTTATCGGCGGGAAGAATGTGGCGGTGTCAGCTGACGGGTCACGTGACCCACCAGTCACCAGGATGTTATCGGAGCCCTCAAACCGGATCCGCCGCTCGCCGTCGTTCACGCCTGAAGCTGCAGGGCGTCAGGCGTGGCGCCCCCAGTGGCCACGCGAGGGACGCCGTCTGGAGGTTCAAGTTCACGGTGGAACGCCGGCGGCTCGATTTTGTTGACGCGGGTCCGAGACCAGAGGAGACGCCCCCATCGCCCCCCAACGGGCCTCCTCTTCAACACTCAGGACGTGATGCAGAACCGCCACGTTTCTACCTTCTAACCGCCAAAGTGCTGATTGTAATCTGATTACAACAGCGAGAGTGCCGATTGTAATCAGATTACAACAGTCAGAGTGCTGATTGTAATCTGATTACAACAGTCAGAGTGCTGGTTGTAATCTGATTACAACAGTCAGAGTGCTGGTTGTAATCAGATTACAACAGTCAGAGTGCTGGTTGTAATCTGATTACAACAGCCAGAATGCTGGTTGTAATCAGATTACAACAGCCAGAGTGCTGATTGTAATCTGATTACAACAGTCAGAGTGCCGGTTGTAATCTGATTACCAATCCGATGACCTCACCATGTCCAGCTTGCCGTCGTGCGCCGTGATGGCGGACATCCCGTACGTGGCCAGCGTGCACGCCGCCAGCGAGTAGTAGGTGTTGAGGGCGGTGCGGTGCTGGTCGTCCCCGTGAGCGGTGATGGCCGAGTTGAAGCTGGGCCAGAACATCCACAGGTAGAGGGTACCTGTGGGGGGTGTGAGTGGGGTCATGTGACCAGAGGGGAGGGGGGCGGGGCCTCACCGATCATGGCGAACAGGTCGGAGTGGTACACGGAGCTGTTGCGGTGCTGGCTCTTGTCCAGGTTGGGCCGGTACAGGACCCGGGTCACCATCAGGCCGAAGTAGGCGCCGAAGGTGTGGATGGTCATGGACCCGCCGGCGTCCCTGGTCTGAGGCGGGGGAACGCCATCAGTTCTCACACTCGAACGCCGCCGCCGGCGCCGGCGTCGCGTCTGGGAGGCCTCACCCCGAGCAGAGACAGCAGGATGAACTCGTTGACGGCGAAGAGCGTGACCTCGAACATGGCCATGACCAGCAGCTGGACCGGGCTGGTCTTCCCCAGAACCGCCCCGAAGGAGATGAGCACCGAGCCGGTGCAGAAGTCCGCGTTGATCATGCTGAGGAGGAGCAGGAGGAGGCGTGAGCGCCGCCGGGGGGAAGCCCCGCCCCCCCCCCGCCCTACCTCTCCACGCCCACGTGGATGTGGCCCCCGTGCATGCCGTGGAAGAAGCCCTGCATCAGCGTCGCCCACTGCAGCGAGAACGCCGCGATCAGGAAGTTGAAGCCCACGCTGCCGAAGCCGTAGCGCTGCAGGAAGGTCATGAGGAAGCCGAACCCGATGAAGATCATCACGTGGACGTCCTGGAAGCCTGGACGGAGCAGACGCCGTGAGACCACCTCTCGGCCCCGCCCCTGCAGGCCCCGCCCCTCTAGGCCCTGCTTCATGAAGGCCCCACCCCTGCAGGCCCCGCCCTCTACCCGCACACCCTTATAGGCCAGCCCTCTGCCAACCCCGCCCCTTCAGGTCCCGCCCCTTTATGCCCCGCCTCCATAGACCCTGCTTCACGAAGGCCCCTCCCCTCTCCGCCCCTGTAGGCCCCGCCCCTTACCCGCACAACCTTATAGGCCCCACTCCTTCCAACCCCGCCCCTGTAGGCCACGCCTCCTCCTCTGTTTACAGCCCCCTCTCTCAGATGAAGAACCCCACGAACATCTTGACTGTTGGTTTTGGACCGAGACGACCACAGATGTGGACAGATGTGGACAGATGTGGACAGATGTGGTCGTCTCAGGTCGTCTCAGGTCGTCTCTATGACGATCAGCTGATGAGGAGTTGTTCACTAGTCCGTCGGCCACATTTGCTCTGTCCCGTAGCTACCGTTGCCATGGTGACGACCGCTTGAACGGCGGAGCCCAGAACTCGCCAGCGGCCCCGTTAGTGTTTTGGCCCGGGCGATGTTGAAGCCACACCCCCCTGGACAGGTGACTACACCTGAACGGACCCCTACCTGAACCTTTAGAACTGACCTCTGACCTCTGACCTGACCGAGAACAAACACGGCTTCACCTGCCGTCACTCACACACTCTCTCTCTCACACACACACACACACACACACACACACACACTAAAGTAATCAAACTGACTGACAGGAGGGAAAGCTGCCAGGATTCAGTCTCTGCTCGCCCCGGACACACACACACACACACACTCACACAACACACACGCTCACACACAGGTACATGCACACTCACACACACGTACATACACAGGTACACACACACGCCCTCATTAGTCTCATTTAAGGTGGAACTATGAGACGCCTCAGAAACACAAACTCAGTTTGTTTCAGCACTCAACAAAAAAGTGCTTCAGTGATCATTTTAAAAGTGTTTAAATTGTGTGTAAATGTTCAAAAGTGTGTTTAACTGTTCAAAAGTGTGTGTATTTCAGCCTGGTGATGAACTCTGATTAATGAGAACATCCATCTTGTAGAGATCCGCCTTTATTCTCCACCATCGGCCCAGAAACTCAGGACCTCGTGGTCGGACAGCAGAGCTCAGGAAGAACAGAACGGCCCAATTAGTGGGGAACAGAACCAACGGGGGGGGTTCTGTGTGAGTGTGTGTGTGTGTGAGTGTGTGTGTGTGTGTGTGTGTGTGTGTGTGTGTGTGTGTGTGTGTGTGAGTGTGTGTGTGTGTGTGTGTGTGTGTGTGAGTGTGAGTGTGAGTGTGTGTGAGTGTGTGTGTGTGTGTGTGTGTGTGTGTGTGGAAGGGGGGGTCTGAGCCTGGAGGAGATTCCGTCCACACGCTCCCCTGTCCAAAGACCTTAACGGCTGCCCTGCGTCTACACCACCAACCTGATGTTGGAGGATCAGAGAAGCCTCAGCACATCTGGATCTACTCTGATCACGCCAACGCTGCAGCTGCAGCCGCGACCTCTGACCCCGAGGAGGGACTCACTTGGGTAGCGGTAGTAGAAGTCGTTATCGGCGTCGCTGTGGTTCGTGTTGTGCCACCCCTTGGCGTCCGTCTCCACGTCGTACTGCACCAGCACGCCGAAGAGGATGATGAGGATGACCTCCAGGATGAAGCAGGTGATCGGCAGCTTCAGGCGCATGCTGGTCGACGCGTCCGCCATGGTCCCGGTGCTGCGGCGAGGAGCAGAGGTTGGAGGTCCAGAGGTGTCTCACCTGGGGGAGGAAGGAGGCAGCAGGACGTGAGAGCGCGGAAGGCGAAGCTCAGAAAGACCCGCCGGCCCCCCCCTCCCCTCCGGTTTTGTCCCGGTCGCTCCCGCCCCCTCATGAATAATTCAGCAGCTCTGTGGTAGCCCCGCCCCCTGGCTCCCTCACCTTTGGAATCACCAAAAAAAAGCTGTGAAGTTTATATGAGCAATAAAACGGTGGCGTTTAAACCAACGACAACATTTAACCGATGCCCCCAGTGAGAGTGACCCCCCCCGTTAAGATGAACTAACTAATTAATGAATTAATTAATTAATGCTGCGACTGAAAGCAGCTCAAACGTAAACGTAGATCCCGACCCCCCGAGGATCCAAAGAAACCGTTTAATAAACATTCTCCCTTTACAGCCACAACAAGGTGGGACACTGGCGCGATTGGGGGGGGGCGGGGCCACACGCAGGGCCGCGATTGGCCGCCGCGGAGCGGGACAAGAGTCGCCGCCCTCAGCCGTATCGGCCGTGGCCATCGGCGGCGGCAGGAATGTTGTTTTGCTCTCGGGGAATGTGAGGCATTGTCGCCTCAGACGTCGACCCCCGCGACCTGGGAAGCATCCCGTCAGACCTGCACGGCCGACCGGCACCCACGTCGACCGCGGGCCGGCGGCGGCGGCGTGGACGCGGCCTGGCTCCGCCCCCCCCCCCGTGGGTTCAGTCATGCGAGGGTGTTCAATAATCTGATGACAGGAGCAGACGCCTCAGCTGGAGGACGCCAGTGGTGACAGCAGGAATGAAAACTAAGCTTCGAGTTGAGACATGCCCCCCCAACCCCCCAACCCCCCAGCCCCCCTTTTGATATTTTCCCACTTCCCCGACGATGCTCCTCGAACGCCGGAGCTGATGCTATCGGGCCTCGGCCAGGCGGACAAGCCTCGGCAGGCGGAATTCTCTCCGCTATCAGCTCTGATCTGGAGCTCTGGCCCCCGGGCCCCCGGGCCCCCGGGCCCCCGGGCCCCCGGGCCCCCCACCCCACTGTAGCTCATCCTGATCAGTGGGTGACCTTTGACCTCTTCCTAACTGCCGATGGAGCAGGGTCAGGCTGTCAGACTGGAGGCTAACCCTGCTCACGTCCGTGACGCTCCCGTGAACTTCTCCTCGTTTTCTTCGTCAAAACGCCGACGGCGGTCGTCGTTCCGCGTCGGAGCGTCTTCCGGAGCGTCGTGACACTGAAACCTCCGCGTTGTTGGAATCTGGGCTGTTATCAGCACACGTCAGATTCAGAGATAATCTCATCATGTGGGGCAACAGTGACAGCTCAGGAGTCTGAACCCTTCCACATCTGGGCTGATGTGGCCCCTGGAGGGGCCCAGGTGCTCCTGGCCCTCGCGTAACCCTCTCACCTGGAGCGCCTTCACGTCCTCCTTCACCATTAATTGTCCGTGCTCAAACAACTTTCACCGTTTCTGCTCTCAAAACGGGAACGCAGGCACGTTTCAGCCTCGCAGATAAATAACTCGCATAGCTCACCTGATTGACTGATAAAGACGCGCACCTCCGCAGACCACGCCCCCTTGTTAAAGGCCACGCCCCTCGTTAAAGGCCACGCCCCTCCTGGAAATGGAGCTGGATCGATGTGGTTCTGCTGGAGGATGATCAGACCTCCCCAGGTCCGACCCTGACCCCCCCACTACCAGGTGAGACAGGTTCACCTGTCCACCAGGCCCAGCCACGCCCACCAGGACCCCCCCAGGACCCCCCCAGCCCCCCCCACGGAGACCACCACAGCTCGGACCACATCCCATCGTAGACCCAACCAAACGGATTAAAGCCCCTCTTGACATCCGCTGCAGAGGTTGACCCCAGCACCCACCTGAGGAACAGGACCCCCCCCCCACGGCCCCCCACGGCCCCCCAGGACAGACCGAGCTGTCAGGAATGTGTGAGAGCTGCTGGAATGTCGGGGGCCACCTTGTTTGTGCAGCAGGAGACCTGTGAGAGCGTGCACACCTGGGCCCACACTACCTGCCTCGGTCACGCTCCAGCGCCGGGCCCCCCCACCCCGCCTGGGGCCCCCCACCCCCTGGAACACCCCCCCAGCTCAGGGGGACCTGGACGCATTAGTCGGGGGGGGCACGGGGGGGTGAGTTCATCTGGGGGCTGGAACGCTCAAGTTGAGGCCTGAAGGGAGGCGCCGCCAACGGGCAGCCAGAGGGGGGCGCTGCTGGGGGGGGCATCAACCTGCTGGACCTGAACACAGAAGCCCCTCCCCCTCAGGGCAGCTGGAGGCGGAGCCTGGACACCGTCGACACCTGAGCTGTTTACACAGGTGCAACACATGAGAGGCACACAGGTGAGACAGGTGAGGTCATCACAGAGAGTCACATGACACCAAGACCTGGAAAGAGCAGGAAAACAGATGGAGGGATGATACATGAGTGATGGAGGGATGATGGAGGGATGATGGAGGGATGATGGAGGGGTGATGAAGGGATGGATACATGAATGATGGAGGGGATGATGGAGGGATGATGGAGGGGTGATGAGGGATGGATACATGAATGATGGAGGGATGATGGAGGGATGATGGAGGGATGATGGAGGGGTGATGAGGGATGGATACATGAATGATGGAGGGATGATGGAGGGATGATACATGAATGATGGAGGGATGATGGAGGGATGATGGAGGGATGATGGAGGGGTGATGAGGGATGGATACATGAATGATGGAGGGATGATGGAGGGATGATGGAGGGGTGATGAGGGATGGATACATGAATGATGGAGGGATGTTCATGAATGATGGAGGGATGTTCATGAATGATGGAGGGATGATACATGAATGATGGAGGGATGATGGAGGGATGATACATGAATGATGGAGGGATGATGGAGGGATGATGGAGGGATGATGGAGGGGTGACAGTAGCTCCCTCAGGCTGTTGGGCTGAATATTAATTGGAGGAGAAGAAAGCAGCTCGTTGATGTTGGCCACAATAGAGGATCAGCCCAGCACAAACAGAAGGCTCTCATTATCCCCCCCCCCATCAATGCTGCCCCTGTGCCGGGGGGGGCAAACATCTGACTGTCAGACAGGAAGTGGTGTGGACGAGGGGTCATCGGTACATGAAATGTGACGGACGAACGCTCTCAGGAGGACAGAGGACGTCTGAGGGCTTCTGCAGATAGACCTGAGACAGATGTTCCACAGAGGCACAGGTTAGGGGGGGCGGGTGTGTGTGTGTGTGTGTGTGTGTGTGTGTGTGTGTGTGTGTGTGTGTGTGTGTGTGTGTGTGTGTGTGTGAGTGTGTGTGTGAGTGTGTGTATATAAGCTGTGTGTGTGTGTGTGTGTGTGTGTGTGTGTGTGTGTGTGCGTGTGTGTGTGTGTGTGTGAGTGTGTGTGTGTGTGAGAGTGTGTGTATATAAGCTGTGTGTGTGTGTGTGTGTGTGTGTGTGTGTGTGTGTGTGTGTGTGTGTGTATATAAGCTGTGTGTGTGTGTGTGAGTGTGTGTGTGTGTGTGTGTGTGTGTGTGTGTGTGTATATAAGCTGTGTGTGAGGGCGGCTGAGGACAGACGCTGCAGGAGGACCCACAGGAGCTGGTCCCTCAGAGGCGTGCAGGCTGGAGGTGCTGCAGACCTCAGCATGAAGAGCTCCTCCTCCGTCCTGCTCCTCTCCGCGCTCCTGCTGACCTCCTCCACCTCCACCTCCTCTGGCCCACCTGCCCCGACCTCGGCAGGGGAAGGTGAGAGCCCCCCTGGCCCCCCCCCCAGCTCAGGGAGCCCGCCGAGGTTCCTGCTGGAGCCGCCCGTGTACGCCGAGGTCGTGGCCCCCGGGGGCGGCGCCGTCACGCTGCCGTGCATCCTGAGGGCCCGACCGGACCAGCACAGGCTCAAGTGGAGCAAGGTGGAGGCGGGGCAGGTGGGGCGGGACCGCACCGTGCTCGTGTGCAGCGAGCGCGCCTGCAGGAGGTACGGCGGGCTGGGGGCGCGGGCGTCGCTGCGCAGGGCCCACGTCCTGGACGCCTCGCTGCGCCTCAGCGGCGTGGGGCCGCGGGACGGCGGCAGGTACCGCTGCGAGCTCATCCACGACCTCCACGACGAGAGCGTCTTCGTGTCTCTGAGGGTCGAAGGTCAGGACTCACGCCTGAGCGCGCTCGCCACGCCTGAACTGAGTTAGAGCTGGAGGGTCGTTATTGACGCTTCATATGAAGTTATTAATTATTTATTATTACTGATTATTTTATAATTATTTTATTACTGATTATTTTATTATTTTATTACTGATTATTTTATTTTTCATCATTCCATCATTATGTTATTATTGCTTATTGTGTTCTCATTCTTTTATTATTCTATGTTTTATTATTTATTTTGTCAATTTTTTAAATGTATTTTATTGTAATTATTTGTTATTGTGTCATGACGTTTTATTATTTGTCCTTATTTTGTTATTTTTCTATTATTTATTATAGTTTTATTATGTTATTATATTGTATTATAGTGTCATTATGTTTAATTATTTATTATTTGTCATTGTTTTATTATTTGTCCTTATTTTATTGTCATTATTCTTCTATTATTTTAGTTTTATGATGTTATTATATCATATTATACTGTCATGTTTAATTATAGTGTTATCATATTTAATTACTGTATTGTTCTGTTATCATATTTAATCACTGTATTGTGTTATATTTAATTATGGTGTCGTTCTCGCTCTTGTCCTCAGGGGTGGTGTTTCCGTACCAGAGCGACCGTGGCCGCTACAGCCTGACCTTCGAGGACGCCGTCCAGGCCTGTGAGGATCAGGACGGGATCCTGGCGTCCCCCCCGCAGCTCTACCGAGGTGACGTGGTCCTTTACCCCCCCCGGAGGTGTTGATGGTTCGTGTCTCCCCCAGCGTGGACGGAGGGCCTGGACTGGTGCAACGCCGGCTGGCTGTGTGACGGGACCGTGCGCTACCCCATCATCCAGCCCCGCCCCCCCTGCGGCCCCCAGGCGTCCCCTGGCCTCCGCAGCTACGGCCTCAAGGACAAGGGCGACCGCTTCGACGCCTTCTGCTTCACGTCCCAGACGCCAGGTGAGACACGGTGGGGGGGCCCAGAGGGACGTCTGACCCCCCCGCTGACCCCCACTGACACCCTTTGACCACCCCGTTGACCCCCTGTTGACTCCCATTGATCCCTTGTTGACCCCCGCTGACCCCCACTGACACCCCGTTGACCACCCCTGTTGACCCCCGTTGACCCCCTGTTGACCCCCCCATTGATCCCTTGTTGACCCCCCACTGACCCCCACTGACACCCTTTGACCACCCCGTTGACCCCCGTTGACCCCATGTTGACTCCCATTGACCCCTTGTTGACCCCCACTGACCCCCACTGACACCCGTTGACCACCCCGTTGACCCCCGTTGACCCCCTGCTGACCCCCCACTGACCTCCCACTGACCCCTTGTTGACCCCCCCCACTGACCCCCGTTAACCCCCCACTGACACCCGTTGACCCCTTGTTGACCCCCGTTGACCCCCACTGACACCCGTTGACCCTCATTGACACCCACTGACCCTCGGTTGACCACCCCATTGACCCCAGTTGACCCCCGTTTGACCCGGTTGACCCTCCCTCCCAACCTGCCCCCTCAGGCTCCGTCTCCTTCCTCCGCGGCTCCTTCTCCTTCCAGCGGGCGGGAGACGCCTGCGGGCGCCAGGGGGCCCGCCTGGCGTCGGTCGGCCAGCTCTACGCCGCCTGGCGTTTCCACGGATACGACCGCTGCGACGGCGGCTGGCTGAAGGACGGCAGCGTGCGCTTCCCCATCGCCAACCCCAGGGGGCGCTGCGGGGGCCTCCCCGAGGCCGGCGTGCGCTCCTTCGGGTTCCCTGACAAGACGGCGTCTCGCTACGGCGTCTACTGCTACAAAGGGCCCGAGAGAGGCTCATGACTCCACATCTGGGCTCATCTGGACCCAGACTGAGTTAAATAATCCGGGGTTACGTCGGATCGTCCGACTCAACTGGATGTAAAGTCGTCGTTTTTGCGTATTGTTTGATTAAAAGTCCTGATTTGGTTCAAGCTTGTGGTTCTTTTATTCTGAAGGAGCTGAAAGAGGAAGCAGTTTAACTACTCCTGGACCTGATGCTGACCTCGGTGCTGGTCCGACCTCTGACCTCCGTCTGACCCTCCCGACCCCAAGGGTCACCCCCCCGGGTGGGCGCTGGTCATACCTCGCAAACAGCAGCAGAGGGCGGGGTTACGGCATGGGGCAGGGGCTAGTGCAGGGGGCGGGGTGACTCCAGAGGTGGGGCAATACAGGGGCGGGGTTACTGCAAGGGGAGGTTACTCTGATGGGGCGGGGTCATTCCAGGGGTGGAGTTACTCCAGGGGGGCGGAGTCACTCCAGAAGTGGGACGGTACAGGGGCGGGGTTAGTGCAGGGGTGGGGGGTAATACAGGGGCGTGGTTAATGCAGGGGGCGGGGTTACTGTAAGGGGCGGGGTGATGCAGGGGCAGGGTTAGTGTAGGGGGCGGGGTTACTCCAGAAGAGGGATGGTACAGGGGTGTGGTTGATACAGGGGGCGGGGTTACAGCAAGGGGAGGGTACTCTGATTGGGTGAGGTCATTGCAGGGGGCGGGGTTACTCCGGGGGGCGGGGTTACTCCGGGGGCGGGGTTAATCCCCGTTGCTGAAGAAAGAAACTGATTATCGATAAAAAAACAAATGTGGAGAAGTTTGTACTTCAAGTTTTAGTTTAAAACCAGTGGAAGCGTCTCTGTTCCTCTAAAGCTAATCTAGGCGTTTAAAGGTGAGGGGCGGGGCTCTGGGTCACGCCCCCTCCGTGACGGCGGCCTGGGCGTCCTGGGCCTCCAGCGTCTCCCGCCGCCCTTCGCCCGCTGAGAGACAGAGACGAGCGTGAGACCCGCGGGCCGCCGGGCGGGGGCGGGGGGGGCGCCACTCACCGGGCCTGCAGGTGATCAGCGGGCGCTCCCATTGGCCGCCGGGCAGACACCTGACCACGGGGCTGAGCGCCTGCACGAAGCCGTCCTCGCAGCGGTAGCGCACCAGCTCCTCCGTCTCGTAGCGCCGCCGCCTCTTCCCGAACAGGATGGCGTTGGGGACGCTGGGGGGGTCGCCGCAGGAGGCTGTGGGGGGGGTGAGGGCACCTGTGAGGCCACGCCCACGCCCTCGCGGCGCCGGGTGCACTCACAGACGCCCTTCTTGCAGGTGTAGGTCAGGTGGTAGTTGCAGGGCACGTCGCTCCAGCGCCCGCCGTCCTCCCACGCCATCACCGCGCAGTCCTCCCCGGACAGGAAGTAGCTGTCGGGCTGGCCCCGCTGCCAGTTCTCGTAGAGCTGGGGGGCGAAACGGTCACGTTGGCGGCGGCGTCACGTGATCTGAGCGCGAAGGGGCGGGGCGGCGGTCTGACCAGGGGGTTCCCGTCCGACCAGCGGAAGTCTCCCTCGATGGTGCGGTCGTTCAGCCCGATCCACTGATGCTCCCGGAACCGCTCTGCCAGCAGCGAGAGGCGGCGTGAGGGCGGCGGCGTGAGGGCGGCGGCGAGGGGCGGCGTCTTACCGTTGATGTGCTCCTGCTCCTCAGGCGTCATCACCGACACCAGGTGACCCCCGCCGGAGCGGCAGTGGCGCTCGGCGGCGTCCCAGCTCAGCCGCACGCCGAAGTGTCGGTAGCAGAAGCCCTGGAACTTGTCCCAGCCGGGCTCACACACCTCCAGGTCTGAGACAGGAGAGCTGATGAAGACGAGGAGGAAGAGGAGGACGACGGGGGGACGAAGGCTACCTGTCTGACAGAAGTCGCCTCCATAACCAGGAAGACACACGCAGTGAAGGACCTCCCCATCCAGACACGTACCCCCGTTGAGACAGGGGGTCTCCAGACAGGAGTCCACTGAACCAGGGAGATGAAGATGATGATGAAGATGATGATGATGATGATGATGATGAAGATGAAGGTGATGATGATGGTGATGATGATGGTGGTGATGATGATGATGGTGATGATGATGATGGTGATGATGATGATGGTGATGATGATGATGGTGATGATGGTGATGATGATGATGATGGTGATGATGATGGTGATGGTGATGATGATGGTGATGATGATGGTGATGATGGTGATGGTGATGATGATGGTGATGATGATGATGATGATGGTGATGGTGATGATGAAGATGATGAGGATGATGATGATGATGGTGATGATGGTGATGGTGATGATGGTGATGATGGTGATGATGATGATGGTGGTGATGATGATGATGATGGTGATGATGATGGTGATGATGATGATGATGATGGTGATGATGGTGATGATGGTGATGAAGATGATGAGGATGATGATGATGATGATGGTGATGATGATGATGATGGTGATGATGATGGTGATTTTTAATTAGTCATGTCCCTCACCCCTCTGTGGCCCCCCAGGAGCTGCTCTAAGTAATCTGATTACTCTGGTACCTGTAGCGTCTCTCACATCAGACACTTTGGCGGCGGGCAGCGAGGCGGCCATGACCTTCGCCTCCTCGTCTCGGCGCCCACTGGGGTCGCTGGCGCTCACGTGGCCGATGCTGGTGGCGAGCGTGGACGCGGTGCCCCCCTCCCCCTCCTCTGCTGTGCTGGTGGCTCCGCCTTCATTTAAGATGACACCTCCACCAGTTAGTCCCAGTACGACCAGTAACACCTGTTTAACCTGGCTCCTCCATCCCTCTCAGGCCTTTAACTTCATAACCTGGATCAAAGCAGCTCCTTGATCCCGTGGAGCTCCTGATCCTGATTAACAACACCTCCACCAGCTTCAGAGGAGGAACGTGAACGTCCTCCAGATCTGAGGCAGGGAGGTCTGGGTGAGGGGGCGGAGCCAAAGCAAACAGGTGAAGCTGGAGAAACGAAGCAAAGGAAGAGGAAGAACCAGATGGAGAGCTGAGGAGAGAAGAGCTCCAGAGAGAAGACCTCCAGAGAGAAGAGAGAAGAGAGAAGACCTCCAGAGAGAAGAGAGAAGACCTCCAGAGAGAAGACCTCCAGAGAGAAGAGAGAAGACCTCCAGAGAGAAGACCTCCAGAGAGAAGAGAGAAGACCTCCAGAGAGAAGACCTCCAGAGAGAAGACCTCCAGAGAGAAGAGAGAAGACCTCCAGAGAGAAGAGAGAAGACCTCCAGAGAGAAGACCTCCAGAGAGAAGAGAGAAGACCTCCAGAGGAGAGAAGACCTCCAGAGAGAAGACCTCCAGAGAGAAGACCTCCAGAGAGAAGAGAGAAGACCTCCAGAGAGAAGAGAGAAGACCTCCAGAGAGAAGACCTCCAGAGAGAAGACCTCCAGAGAGAAGAGAGAAGACCTCCCGAGAGAAGAGAGAAGACCTCCAGAGAGAAGACCTCCAGAGAGAAGAGAGAAGACCTCCAGAAAAAAAGACCTCCAGAGAGAAGAGAGAAGACCTCCAGAGAGAAGACCTCCAGAGAGAAGACCTCCAGAGAGAAGAGAGAAGACCTCCAGAGAGAAGACCTCCAGAGAGAAGAGAGAAGACCTCCAGAGAGAAGACCTCCAGAGAGAAGAGAGAAGACCTCCAGAGAGAAGACCTCCAGAGAAAAGAGAGAAGACCTCCAGAGAGAAGAGAGAAGACCTCCAGAGAGAAGAGAGAAGACCTCCAGAGAGAAGACCTCCAGAGAGAAGAGAGAAGACCTAGAAGACCTCCAGAAAAAAAGACCTCCAGAGAGAAGAGAGAAGACCTCCAGAAAAAAAGACCTCCAGAGAGAAGAGAGAAGACCTCCAGAGAGAAGACCTCCAGAGAGAAGAGAGAAGACCTCCAGAGAGAAGAGGAACCAGCGTGGGACCCACCACTGATCCTGGTGACACCTGGACTGGAGCTGGGCTCTTCAGAGGGGGAGGACGACTCTGGCCTCCAGGTCCTGAGGGTCATCTTCTCGGCCTCGTCTCCGTCCTTCCCTGGAGCCTCGGGCCACCCGTGTCCAGAAGGTCCTCCCGACCCCTCCGGGTCTCCTCCCGACCCCCCCAGGCTCTCCTCCCCAGCTGTGAAGGTCACGTTCTGCGCTGACCTGGGCCACAGCGAGAACCTCGTCATGGAGACCGGACCCTCCTCCCACCCGGAGCCCGACTGATCCGCGTCCTCGGCTGTGGGTCCGCTCTGCTGGTCTGGGTCGGCCGGTTCTGGAGCCCCCTGGGGGGGCTCTTCTGGGGTCCTCCCCCGGACCCGTGGAGCCCCTGAGAGGAGGTCCAGATGTGAACATCAGCCCACCCCGGCCCCGCCCTTCTGGACTCACCTGAACCAGAGGTGACCTCGGGGGTGTCCCGGTCCGGCCCAGGGCGGGGCTGGGGGCGGGGCTGGGGGCGGGGCCCCCTCTGGGGTCTCTGTTGGGGTGGGGGGGCCGGTACCTGCTGCCCCGGCAGACGCCTCACAATCATAGCTGAGGTCATCAGGGGGCGTGTCCTGACCCCTGGTCACGTGACCAGGGGGGGTTGGGGCAAGAGACCCCCCCTCAGGGGCTGGCTGATGGGACCCTGGGGGGGCGACCTCCTCTGTGACCTCTAGGGGGGCCTCAGGCCCGGGTGAAGGGGTCACCGGGCCTCCCCTCGGCGCCAGCGTCCCCCCAGAACCCGAGGTCGGTCCTCCTCCCTGCAGCGCCGCCGTGGTGGAGACGAGCTCGGTGGCGATGTCGCGGCCCTCGGCCCCCCCCTCAGGGGGCGGGGGGGAGGCACCGCCCTCACCTGAGCCCACAAACGAGACCGCCTGAGCGAGCGGCACCAGGTGACCTCCGGCCCGATGGCGGTCCTACCTCGGAAGCAGAAGACGTCGTGGCGGGTGCGGCCCTCGGGGAAGCCCGTCTGGTTGGCGTGGCGATAGAGGGTCCTGACCCCGGGGTCGTCGCCACAGCGCCAGGCGGTGTTGGGGGCGGCGGCGCGGCGCACGCTGCCGTCGGCCAGCCAGCCCGGGCTGCAGGCGCCCAGGCCGTCGGCCCACGCCGCGTACAGCTGCGCCACGCCGGCCAGACGGGCGCCGCGACCCCCGCAGAAGGCCTCGGCCTCCCAGAAGGTCAGACCCCGGGGGTCGGAGCCGTGGAACACCTCACCTGAGGCAGAAGGGGGCGGGGTCAGCGTCCACGCCACGACCTCGCCAGAACAGAACTGACGGGTTTTGACGCTTCTAAAACATACAGGCGCGTGTTTGATGTTCTAACCCTGAATAAAAGATCAGGGAACGTCAGAGACTAACGTCAAGATTTAATCTGGGGGTGTTGTTCCTCACGCGTCCGCCAGGGGGCGCCACAACACTGGCTTCCATTTACCGCCACTGTTCCGGTTCTGTCGTCATAAAGTTCCCACACTCGTCTCATTTAAAGTTCCCGCTCATTTAAAGTTCCCACACTCGTCTCATTTAAAGTTCCCGCTCATTTAAAGTTCCCACATTCGTCTCATTTAAAGTTCCCGCTCATTTAAAGTTCCCACATTCGTCTCATTTAAAGTTCCCACATTCGTCTCATTTAAAGTTCCCACACTCGTCTCATTTAAAGTTCCCACATTCGTCTCATTTAAAGTTCCCACACTCGTCTCATTTAAAGTTCCCACATTCGTCTCATTTAAAGTTCCCACACTCGTCTCATTTAAAGTTCCCACATTCGTCTCATTTAAAGTTCCCACACTCGTCTCATTTAAAGTTCCCACATTCGTCTCATTTAAAGTTCCCACACTCGTCTCATTTAAAGTTCCCGCTCATTTAAAGTTCCCACATTCGTCTCATTTAAAGTTCCCGCTCATTTAAAGTTCCCACACTCATCTCATTTAAAGTTCCCGCTCATTTAAAGTTCCCGCACTCGTCTCATTTAAAGTTCCCGCTCATTTAAAGTTCCCACATTCGTCTCATTTAAAGTTCCCGCTCATTTAAAGTTCCCACATTTGTCTCATTTAAAGTTCCCGCTCATTTAAAGTTCCCACATTCGTCTCATTTAAAGTTCCCGCTCATTTAAAGTTCCCACATTCGTCTTATTTAAAGTTCCCGCTCATTTAAAGTTCCCACATTCGTCTCATTTAAAGTTCCCACACTCGTCTCATTTAAAGTTCCCACACTCGTCTCATTTAAAGTTCCCACACTCTCATTTAAAGTTCCCACATTCGTCTCATTTAAAGTTCCCACATTCGTCTCATTTAAAGTTCATTTAAAGTTCCCACATTCGTCTCATTTCAAGTTCCCACACTCGTCTCATTTAAAGTTCCCACATTCGTCTCATTTAAAGTTCCCACACTCGTCTCATTTAAAGTTCCCACATTTAAAGTATTTAAGTTCCACATTGTCTTAAGTCTTTTTAAGTTCTCGTCTCATTTAAAGTTCCCACATTCGTCTCATTTAAAGTTCCCACATTCGTCTCATTTAAAGTTCCCACATTCGTCTCATTTAAAGTTCCCACACTCGTCTCATTTAAAGTTCTCATTTAAGTTCCCACATTCGTCTCATTTAAAGTTCCCACACTCGTCTCATTTAAAGTTCCCACATTCGTCTCATTTAAAGTTCCCACATTCGTCTCATTTAAAGTTCCCACACTCGTCTCATTTAAAGTTCCCACATTCGTCTCATTTAAAGTTCCCACACTCGTCTCATTTAAAGTTCCCACACTCGTCTCATTTAAAGTTCCCGCTCATTTAAAGTTCCCACATTCGTCTCATTTAAAGTTCCCGCTCATTTAAAGTTCCCGCTCATTTAAAGTTCCCGCTCATTTAAAGTTCCCGCACTCGTCCACCCCCCCTCGTGCTCTCCTAACACTGTGACGTCAGTTCACGCCGACGTGCTTGAAACTGCGAGCGCGTTTGTGTCACGTGATCGAGCCGCCGGTGACGTCACCGTCGATGTCGTCCACGTAGCAGTAGGCGTCGAAGAGCTGGTGCGACGTCCTTAAACCCCCCGATCCTGGATACGCGGACCCCAGGACGGGATACCTGGACGACAGGTACACCCCGTGACGTCACGGTCGTCGTGACGTCATCGTTACGTAGAAGGTGAGGATGATGACGGAAGCTCATTACAAAATAAAAGCACGAATACGATAAAAAATAAGATGCAGTTAAAGGTCAGATGTTTTAGTAAACACTCTTAATGTTGATAATTATTATAAAAACAACTATTATAAAAACAACTATTATAAAATAAACTATAATAAAAACAACTATTATAAAATAAACTATTATAAAAACAACTATTATAAAATAAACTATTATAAAAACAACTTCTATAAAATAACTTTACCGTTAAGAGGAAAACGTACTTTCATTAACGGTTAAATCTGTCTCTAATCTGAGGCTCACCTCGCCGAGCCGTCAGACAGCCACCCGGCGGTGTCCCGCGGGAGCCCGCCGAGGTCGGCGCCGTGGGCGGCGGCCTGCAGCTGTTCCGGGGACGCCAGGCGGGCGCCCGCCGCCTCGCACGCCGCCCGAGCCTGCAGGAAGCTGAAGGCGCTGTGGCGGGCGGCGTCCCGATGGTGGAACACCACCCCTGAGGAAGACAGGCGTCAGACGCCGCCCCAGAGACGAGACCAGCGACGGGGCCCTGACCTTTGACCTTGACCTTGACCTCTGTCAGGGCGCCGGCGTCCTCGGGGCCCTGCTGCACCTTGCAGCGGTAGGCGCCGCCGTCGCTGCGCCTCAGGCCCTCCAGGCGCAGGGTGACGTCGGCGCGGGAGCGGGCGTAGTTCGGGAGGGAGGCGTGGCCTCGGTAGGCCTCGCCGACCTCCACCTTGTCGCCACGGGCGACCAGGACCTCCACCTCCTCGCCGCCCCTCAGGGCGCTCCAGCGCACCCGGGGCAGGGAGAGGGCGGCGTGGCGGCCGAGGGCGGCGGCGGGCGGAGGGTGGGTCGGCGACACCAGGCAGGGCAGCGTCAGGACGCCCCCCAGCGCGACGGTGGCGGGGGGGGCGGCGGCGGGGATGGTCACCTGCAGGAGCTTCTGGTCACCTGAGGAGAGGCGGGGCTTAAGACGGGGCCAGAGACCCCTGAGGGGCCGTCCCTACCTGAGGGGCCGTCGGAGGGAGTGGCCGGGGGCGGGGCCAGCAGGACAGCGAGGAGCAGCACCGCAGCGTCCAGCCTGGGGGGGTGAGGGAGAGGGGGGGTGAGGGAGAGGGGGGGTGAGGCAGACCACCACCAGAGAGGGGGGGTGAGGCAGTACCACAGACCACCGCTAGAGGGACCCCAACCCCGTTGAAGAGTTGAGGGGTGTGTGAGTGTGTATGAGTGTATGTGTGTAAGTGTGTGTGAGTGTATGTGTGAGTGTGTGTGAGTGTAGTGTGTGTAAGTGTGTGTGTGAGAGTTTTTGTGTGTGTGTGAGTGTGTGAATGTGTGTGTATGTGTGTAAGTGTGTGTAAGAGTGTGTAAGTGTGTGTGAGTGTATGTGTGTAAGTGTGTGTGAGTGTATGTGTGTGTGTGTGTGTGTGTGAATGTACGTGTGAGAGTTTTTGTGTGTGTGTGTGTGTTTGTGAGTGTGTGAATGTGTGTGTGTGTGTGTGTGTGCGGGGGGTCTTTGTGAGACTTTGGCCCGGTTGTCCGTCTCCATGGAGCGTGACGAAGACGATGTACCCGATGTAACAAGCGAGCGCGGTGGAGCACGCGTTGTGACTCGAGGTCCGAATGTTCGAGAACTTTGTTCAAATTCAACTGATTAAAGATGGAAACGTTACAACTGGGAACATCTGTGTCAAACCAGTCTGACCAGTCCAGAGCGTCCTCAGGAACACCTCAGAGGCCCTAAAGTAGCCACATGGAGGAGCAGCACAATCAGACCGCAGCCCCGTCTCCATGGCAACAATACCAGTAACACTATCAACACCAGGAGAACCAGTAGCACCAGTAACACCAGTGGAAAGGACAGAACAGCCACAGGTGGAACAGTTTTAAGAATTAAACACTTTTCTGACACCAAGGGCCTGACCTCATGTGACCTCGGGTGACCCCAGATGACCTCAGGTGACCCCAGATAACCTCAGGTGACCCCAGGTGACCTCAGGGCCCCTCCGGTGACCCCAGGTGACCTCTGTTCCTCAGACCTGTCATTTTTAAATGTTTTGTGATCAAACATCTGAGCTGATCAATAAAAACCTGAACACAACTGATCAGTTGATTCTGGAGAAACCGAGTCGAGTTGACCAGAGGAGAGAAGAAAATAGACCAAAATAAAATAAAATAGACTAAAATAAAATAGACTAAATTAGAGAGTAAAACAGAGTCATTATCTAGGTGGTTATACTAGTTTATCTAGGTGGTTATACTAGTTTAAACAGGTGGTTATACTAGTTTATATAGGTGGTTATACTAGTTTAAACAGGTGGTTATACTAGTTTATATAGGTGGTTATACTAGTTTAAACAGGTGGTTATACTAGTTTATATAGGTGGTTATACTAGTTTAAACAGGTGGTTATACTAGTTTATATAGGTGGTTATACTAGTTTAAACAGGTGGTTATACTAGTTTAAATAGGTGGTTATACTATATAGGTGGTTATACTAGTTTAAATGGGTGGTTATACTAGTTTATATAGGTGGTTATACTAGTTTAAATAGGTGGTTATACTAGTTTAAATAGGTGGTTATACTATATAGGTGGTTATACTAGTTTAAATGGGTGGTTATACTAGTTTAGTTTATCAGAGCTGGTATTTTCATCTTTTCTCATCCTGATGAATACACGCCGATGCTCAAGCGGACTTACGTCATCGTACTGAGGCTCCTTGTCGGTCCGGCTCGGGTCGGTTCGGTTCGGCTCCACAGCAGCAGCTCGATGTGTGTGTCTGGACCCAGACGGTCGCGTCTTAGAGGAGGAGGAGGTCCTTCAAGGCTGCTGCTCCTCCTCCTCCTCCTCCTCCTCCTCCTCACCAGTGGGTCCCTCTTTAATCAGTTCTGACACATCTGGAGGACGAGGTGACTTTAGGACAAACACCACCTAAAATAAACTAAAATAACCTAAAATAAACTAAAATAACCTAAAATAAACTAAAATAAAGTTAAATAAAGTTAAATAATACAGATTAAGGAGCCACCGGAGGTGCTCTGGACCAGGAGGTCCCCCACCCTCATCTTCATCTTCACGTTTGGGACTTTCTCACTTCGAACTTCCTTCCGCCCGTTTTCGGGATTAAAGACAATAATCTGCGTCCTCGTCCGAGATTAAACGAGGCGGGTCTCGGTTCCTCAGATTAACTGGAAATCAGAGAAGTTCCTGACAAAAGCACAATAACTCCCCCCGCGGGGGGTCTTAGTCCGCTTTAATCTGCCGCAAACACAACAGGACCCCCAACACGCTGCTTCGACCCCCCCTCCCGGATTATCGAGGTTCACCCTTTAATCCGGGCCCGCGGGCCTTTGGCCCTCCAGATATTAATTATTCACATTATTTCCGATTAACAAGAGATTTGGGAGAATAAGCATGCGGGATTAGCGCGGGGATTAGGACCGTGTAATCCGGCGGCACAACTCGGTGTGTGAGGAGAACAGGCGGGTCATTCTCTGTGCCGGGCCCAGTCGGAGCCCGTGTTCCGGTCCGGACGGGAGAAAAGCTGCTGTTGGAACCGGCTGAACTTGGACTCTCTCAGACGCTCCTCGCCGTTTCTGTGTCAACCTTTGTGCTCCGCTCCCTTTCACGGCTCTGTGCAGCGGCCCGGTTCCCCCGGTTCTGGTGCCAGGAGCCCGGCCCGGCCCGTCGGACGTCCTGACCCCGCTGACGTCACTCGCGCCTCTCAAAGAGACGCAGGAGTCGGCGCTCCGCCGCTTCTCAGCGCACACAAAGCGCGCTGGGCCGGAGCCGAGCCCACCAGAACCGAACCTTTGTCCGCCTCAACGAGCCCCAGGCCCGCAGGGGCGGCGGGGCGGAGCGCCCCCGGGCGGCGCCCCATGGAACTACACGCGTGGATGAAGACACAATTTAAGATTGAAACAAGAAAAACGACGAAAGTGAAGAATAAAGACGATGTGGTGGTTATGAGAGGGTTAAGAGTGATGAAGATGAGGATGAGGATGAAGATGGTGATGATGAAGACGATGATGGTGATGAAGACGATGATGATGGTGATGATGATGGTGATGGTGATGATGGTGATGGTGATGATGATGGTGATGATGATGATGATGATGATGATGGTGATGATGATGAAGATGGTGATGATGATGATGATGATGGTGATGATGATGAAGATGGTGATGATGAAGACGATGATGGTGATGAAGATGAGGATGAAGATGATGATGAAGATGATGGTGATGATGAAGGCGACGATGATGATGATGAAGATGATGAAGACGATGAAGACGACGATGATGATGATGATGATGATGAAGACGATGATGATGAAGACGACGATGATGAAGGTAAAGGAGGTCCTTCTGGTTCACTGAGGAACATAAATCACCACCAAACTGAGTGAGAGTGATTCCAGTACAGGTTTATTGAACTGGACCGACCCTCGTCCGTGCACCTGAACGCCCCACGAGACGCAGTCGTACAAACACTAAAAACCTCGTCTAAAAAAAAAGCACCGCCTGAGCGATGACCTCAGGAGGACCGAGGCCGAGCGGCACTCACGCTCCGGCGACGCTGGAATGAGCGTCCCCCACCACACACACACACACACACACACACACACACACACACACACACACACACACACACACACACACACACACGCGCAGGGGGGCTTTTAAAGACGCCTCAAACCCTGAAAGAGTCCATTGGCACACACACACACACACACATTCATACACTCACACACACACACACACACATTCACAGGTCGTCAATCCAGACAGACACACACACACACACACACACACACACACACACAAACACGCACACACACTGTCCTCTGCTGACACTCAGAGCGGGTGGGTGGCCCCGGGGGGGTCGGGGGGGCCCCACAGGTCCCGGGGGGCCCCGCAGGCCCCGCCCCTGACGTGGTGGGCCCGGCCTCACTTGCGCGCGGCGCCCCCCGGTGGTCTGGAGGCCAGCTGCTGCTCCCACTCCACCTCCACCAGCTTGTACAGCTCCATCGTCGCCCGCGCGTCCTCCACCGACGAGTGGCCCTTCTTCCCCGTCTGGGGGGGGCCAGCAGCCTCCGTTAGTCAGGGGGGGGTCGGGGGGGTCTCGGGGGGGGGACCCACCTGGATGTCCCGGTTGAAGATGGCCTTGGTGAGCCTCTTGAGGGAGGCGCACTCGGCCGGCGCCAGCCCCGCCCTGGCGTTGAGCAGCGGGCTGCGGGAGGTGTCGCGGGTGAGGGCGGGGGGGTGCGCGTAGCCCAGCGCCCGGAAGTCGTTGTGGACGGCGTGGCCCACCACCACCTTCCCCGCCAGCAGCCTCAGGATCTGGGGACGACCCCCCGGGTCAGGAGGTCAAAAGGTCAGGAGGTCAAAAGGTCAGGAGGTCAAGAGGTCAACGCCGCCGCGCTCCTCACCTCTTTGCGGGCGGCGGCGTACGGCGTGGCGTCGGCGAGGTTGCGGGGGCGGATGCCGCTCCAGCGGGTGCGGTAGTCGGTGACGGGGGCGGGGGGCCGCACGAAGCGGTCGTAGACCACGCCCCCGTCGTACGCCACCAGGCTGCAGCGGCCCAGCTGGCTCACGCTGCCCCTCGGCCCCGTGCCCACCATCTCGCAGTCCATCGCCACGTACTTGGACGGCGCCAACGCCGCCGCCGCCGGCCTGTGGATGCTCGCCGCCGGGGCGCCGTCGCTGCTTCCTGCGGGGGGGGCGGGGCCTGTGGGGGGGCGGGGGGCTCGTCTTGGGCTTCGCCCCGTTCTGGCGGCGCTGGGCGGCGGCGGCGTGCTTGGGGCCCCCCGTTGCCGGGTTGCCGAGCCCCCGGAGGCCCCCCCCTTCTGCCCGCCTCCCCGCCTTCAGGCGCCACATCCTCTTACGGGCGCGCTTGCGCTTCCTGTCGGCGGCGGCGGAGGCCGCGGGGGGGGGGGCCTCGTCTACGTTGATGGTGATGTTGAACTCGGACATGGCATGGCCTGGGGGGGGGGCGAGGGAGGCCCACCTGAGTCTGGATCACCTGAATCACACGTGATCAATCGTGACGTCACGTTAATCACGTGACGTCACGAACACAACAAACAAGGTCCAGACGAGCTGATTAAGGGTCACGTGAGCCAAATGAGCTGCTTCTTTCATCAAGAACATTGGGCCTGATAAGACTGACCCAAACTGACCTCCGGAGACTTCAAAACATTTTAATTATTTACTCAAACGTGTTTGATTAAAGTTCTTAACACTCGTTTGGAGAAGCCCCGTTCGTCCCCCTTGCTCTGGTTGCTCGGACATCGTCTTTGACACCCACACCCGCCCTGATTCGTGAACTTTGTCCCGATTCAGTAAATTAAAAGACTGAATCAAAGTAAGTTGAATTAAAGTTCCCACCTGCTAATGTCGGCGCACCCTCGCGTTTGAATACACCCGCCTGCTCAAGGACGTTTACGAACGGGGCTTGAAGCCGGTGACCAGCGGGAAAAACCGTGTAAATAAACTAAAAAAGCTCAAAAAGAGAAACTTTATGAAAGAAACAGACCTGAACTCACCTCCGCAGCGCGCGTGCCCTGCCTACGTCACATCCTCGTCCGGGTTGTGCCGCTTCACGGCCCCGTCCTGGCAGCGTTAAACACAGACGCTCCAGTATCTGACGTCAAAGTTTAACTAATTAAACGACATTAAACCAGCAGTTTACCAGGCTTATGCCGCCAGAGGCTCCTGTACACCCTCCAGAATGAACACACAACCGAACGCGTTTATTTCCACTTCAGGGCGCGTGGACACTAAGGAAAGTTGGGTTTTACGTGATGTACGTGAACGCGTCCTCGCGCGTTGCGGTCGCTCCGCTTAGCCGGTTAGCTTAGCGCGGTCCCGTGATTAAAAGCGCTCGTTTCGGCTGAAATGAGGCGGAGATGTTCTCGGGCAGCCTCTCCGCGGAGCAGCAGAGACGCCTGGCGACCAGGATCACCGCCTTCCTGTCCCTCTACGGCCACATCAGCGACTCCTACGTCATCGTGGGTTCATTTCCTTTCATCTCTTTGATCCGCGGGTGACGTCACGCCCGCCCGGTGACGTCACCCCTTACCTGCGTTGCAGGAGTTCTTCTCGGAGCAGCTCTGGAGCTCCCTGCCGCGCGGCTGGGGCCCGGTTCTGCAGGACCTGACCTCCCAGCAGACCGCCGACCTGCTGCTGGACCCGGGGGTCCGGGACAGGAGGTGGGTCCTGGGGGGGTCCGGGGGGGTCTGGGGGGGGTCCGGGACAGGAGGTGGGTCCTGGGGGGGTCTGGGACAGGAGGTGGGTCCTGGGGGGTCTGGGGGGTCCGGGACAGGAGGTGGGTCCTGGGGGGTCTGGGGGGGTCTGGGGGGCCCGGGACAGGAGGTGGGTCCTGGGGGGGTCGGGGGGGTCTGGGGGGGTCCGGGACAGGAGGTGGGTCCTGGGGGGGGGGTCTGGGACAGGAGGTGGGTCCTGGGGGGGGGTCCTGGGGGGGTCTGGGGGGTCTGGGGGGTCCGGGACAGGAGGTGGGTCCTGGGGGGTCTGGGGGGTCCGGGACAGGAGGTGGGTCCTGGGGGGGGTCTGGGGGGTCTGGGGGGTCCGGGACAGGAGGTGGGTCCTGGGGGGGGTCTGGGGGGGTCTGGGGGGTCCGGGACAGGAGGTGGGTCCTGGGGGGTCTGGGGGGTCTGGGGGGGTCCGGGACAGGAGGTGGGACCTGGGGGGGTCTGGGGGGTCCGGGACAGGAGGTGGGTCCTGGGGGGGTCTGGGGGGGTCCGGGACAGGAGGTGGGCCCTGGGGGGGTCTGGGGGGGTCCGGGACAGGAGGTGGGTCCTGGGGGGGGTCTGGGGGGTCTGGGGGGTCCGGGACAGGAGGTGGGCCCTGGGGGGGTCTGGGGGGTCCGGGACAGGAGGTGGGCCCTGGGGGGGTCTGGGGGGGTCCGGGACAGGAGGTGGGCCCTGGGGGGGTCTGGGACAGGAGGTGGGCCCTGGGGGGGTCTGGGGGGGTCTGGGGGGGTCCGGGACAGGAGGTGGGCCCTGGGGGGGGTCTGGGGGGGCCCGGGACAGGAGGTGGGCCCTGGGGGGGGTCTAGGGGGACCCGGGCCAGGAGGTGGAACCCGGGTCCTGGAGGGGCCCGGGGGATGCACATGTCCCCCCCTGAACACCTGCTGTCCTTCCAGGTACGCCTCGGTGTGGCCCCTGTCCCTGCTGGCCTTCCGGGCCACGGCCCACAGCCTGGCCTTCCCCCGGGACCCGCAGCAGGACCGAGGGGCCCTGGACCCGCAGCAGGACCGAGGAGCCCTGGACCCGCAGCAGGACCGAGGGGCCCTGGACCCGGACGAGTTCCGGGAGAACCGGAGCCAGAGCTCCGCGCTGCGACACGTCTTCAGGAAGCACGTCAAGCCCAAGAAGCAGCACGAGATCAGGAGGCTGGGGACGGTAGGGGGGGGTCCGGGGGTCCGGGGGGGGGTCTGGGGGCCCGGGGGGTCACCTGGGGGTCCGGGGGGTCACCTGGGGGTCCAGACTGACGGGTGGTTCTGATGGCAGCTGGTGAAGCGGCTGAGCGAGCGGACGGCGTGCAGCCGCGTGGTGGACGTGGGCTCAGGACAGGTACCGCCCCTCGCCCCCCCCCAGCGGGCGCCTCTTCACCCCCCCCCGCCCTTCCTTCCTCGACAGGGTCACCTGAGCCGCTTCCTGTCCTTCGGCCTGGGGCTGACGGTGACCGCCGTCGAGGCGGACCGCGCCCTGGTCGCCACGGCGACCAAGTTCGACGAGGAGCTGGTCTGCGCGCTGGAGAAGGAGAGGCGGAGAGAGGCGCGCCCGCCCGCCGCCCCCGCCGCGTCCCGGTTGTCTGAGCGGTCGTGTCTCCCGAAGGGCGCCCCCCCGCCCTCGCCGCCCCCTCGCCCTCGCCGCGTCACGTGACCGCCTGGATCAACCCCGGGGCGTCGTGGGAGGCCTTCCTCCAGCAGCTGGACCCGCCCACGCCGCCCGGGCCCAGCCAGAAGAGACCCCGGGGCCCGGGCGACCCGCCCCCCACGCGGAGGCGGCCCCCCCCGACTTCCTCCTGACGGGCCTCCACGCCTGCGGCGACCTCAGCCCCACCCTCCTCCGCCACTTCGTCGGCTGCCCCCACGTCCGCGCCATCACCTCGGTGGCGTGCTGCTACATGAAGATCAGCACCCGAGACGGCCCCCCCCCGCCGGGGCCCGCCCCCGGCCCGGGGCCCCCCCCGCCCGGCCCGGCTACCCCATGAGCTCCTGGGTGGGGGGGCTGCGGGGCCACCGGCTGTCCTACAAGGCGCGGGAGGGGGCGTGCCACGCGGTGGAGGAGTACGTGCGGAGGCTGCGGGGGGGGGGCGCGCTGCTGCGGACCCACTGCTACCGGGCCGTGCTGGAGGTGCTGGTCCGGGAGGCCCGGCCCGGCCTGTGCAGGGCGGGGGTCCAGACCATCAGGAGGGCCCACCAGCTGCCCTTCCCCGAGTGAGCCGCCGCCGCCGCCGTCACGCGCCCCACGCCCCCCTCCTGAGCCCCCTTGACCCCCCCTCTCCCCCCCCAGGTACGCCCGGCTGGGCCTGGCCCGGCTGGGCCTGCCCCCGGACCTGGTCCTGGACCCGGGGCGGGTGGAGGCCATGCTGCAGCAGCAGGGCAGGGTGGTGGTGTTCTTCAGCCTGTCGCTGCTGCTGGCCCCCGTGGTGGAGACGCTGGTGCTGCTGGACAGGATGATCTACCTGCAGGAGAACGGTCAGCCCCCCCCGACCCCCCGTGACCCCCCCCCGACCCCCCTGACCCCCCTGACTCCCCCCGACCCCCTGACCCCCTGACCCCCCCGACCCCCTGACCCCCCCTGAGGGTGTGTGTCTCCCCACAGGTCTCAACAGTCAGCTGGTTCCACTCTTCAACCCCAACCTCTCTCCAAGGAATTTTGTGCTGGTGTGTCAGAAGAGGCCAGAGCAGCCGTAGCCTGAGGGGGGGGCGGGGCATCGGGGGGGGGCGGGGCATCAAGGGGGGGCGTCGCCCACAGCCGCCGCAGCGCCGACTGGACCGCCTCGACGCCGGGGGGACGACCGACACGGACACGATCGCTGGACGTTTTTGTGGCCTCGTTTGTCGGCGCGTTTAAACGAGGCCGCGTCCGGGCGTGCGTTCCCGTCTGGGGGAGGAGCTTCGGCCCTCGGCTCCGCCCTCCACGTCTGGAGCCGAGGGCCAGCGGGCGGCGAGCTCAGCCAGGCGGCGACGGGGGCCGCAGGCGTCCCGAAGCAAGACAGCGGGGACGTTTCTCAGGACGCGTTTTAATGCTGCTCGTCACCCAGAACCCCCGACACCTCGCCAGCGTCCGCGATCGCCCGCCGCGGCGGCGCCGGTGCCCGCGCGGGTCGCTTGTCCAGCCGGAGCAGCACGTCCTCGCTCAGGCGCCGGCTGTAGCGGTTGACCTTCCAGTGCCCTGGCATCCAGCCCAGCAGGAACCGGTAGAAGTCCGTCCACGCCCAGGCGAACATCTCCCTCCACTCCGCCTCCAGGGCCACGGCGTCCACGGCCCCGCCCACCGACCGCCTCAGCTCGCCGAAGTAGTCGTCCAGCAGGCCGGGCACGCGGCCCTCGCACTCGCCCTCCTCCACGCAGCTCCCCAGGAAGTACGCCACGTCCTTCATCCCGCAGCCGCCGCCCACGTACTGGAAGTCCACCGCCGCCACGTCCCGCCCGCTCGGGGAGAAGCAGAAGTTCGCCAACTTGGCGTCGCCGTGGACGATGGTCTTGAAGCGGCAGCCGCTGAGGACCGCGTCGATGTCTCGGGCCGCCGCCTTGAGCCGGGGGTGGTCCATGGCCTCCAGCTCGTCGGGGCGCGTGTCCAGGTGCCAGTAGGTCCCCACGGGCCACAGGCGGTCCGGCGCCACGCCCAGGAAGAGCGCGTGGAAGCGGGCGAGCCACCGCAGGCACGCCCTCGCCTCCGCGTCCTTCACGCTGGTCCTGCAAAGAAGGTCAAGGTCGTGACCCCCGAGCGCGGAAACATCTGCAGCCCCTGGGCGCTCCACATCTGGACCCAAAGGGGGCGGTTCAAGACGCAAAGACCTTACAGACGTTCCTTTGATCTCCAGCGCTGGAGATCAAAGGAACGCCTTCAAAGGAGGGCGCGGTCGTCGGGGCCGTCGTCCTGATGGAGGGTCAGTTCTGACCCGACCCGCCCGACTAAACGGGCCTAAACGATGGACCCCTCTCCCGAAGGGCGTTTCCCACCCACCTCCTCTGGCCGTAGCCCGCCGCGTCCAGGTCCTCCAACACCATCAGCATCTCGTCGCCGCGGGAACAGGCGGCGAGGCAGGCGGGGGTCCGGCAGCCGGGGCCCGTGGCGTAGTTCTGGTACCAGTGCGTCTCCACCTGGTACGACCTCACCTTGCGCAGGTGCGAGCGGTCCTGGCCGCGGCCGCCCGGGAACCTGACGTGTTTGACGACCACGGAGGGACGCTCGCCGCCCTCCAGGTGGAGGCGCACGATGTCGCCGTAGCCGCTCCAGAGGGTCTGCAGGGTCTCGCCCACGCGCAGGGCCGAGGCGCCGCACGCCTGCAGGACCACGTCCTCGTACTCCATCAGGCCTGCGCGGGACAGAGGCCTCACAGTCAGACCGATAACGGGCCTTTCATCTCCCCGCACCCAGCTTTGATCCTCAATACGGATCCTCTTTGTTCGTCTTTGATGTTAAAGTCATTAAAGGGAAACACTGGAACAAGATAAAGTGTAAAGAGACTGATTCTGTTCGTAGATGGCACTTAAGCACTTTAATCGATCACAAACATCTCAACTGTGGCACCAGTACACTTATATTTTCTATATTAATTAAAAGTATTTAGTTTTTTTTACATTATCTGCAGATTTTGTTGAGTTGGATCATCACTGAGAGTTTAAAAATACAACATTTAGAAACAAAAACGCCCTTTTACTTCTCAAATGGAACCCATTCGACACGTTGTCCCACGGACAGCGGTGAAGCCCGGCGCCCTAAAGGGGCCGAGTGGAGCTTTAACTCATTTAATGGACTCAATTTAACGATCTTCGGGTTTATTTACCTCCAGTTTGATGTCAAACAGCCGGCAGAAAACGACCCTCAGAGCCGGAAGTGCATGTTCGGGGAGGGGCGCCCCCTGGCGGCCGGGAGGAGAAGCGCACGAACGGCCGCTCAACCGCTCAGGTAGGTCCAGGTACTCCAGGTACTGCAGCCCGCCCCCAGCCCCGCTAGGACCACCTATAAAGCCCTCGACACGCTAAAAAGACCCACTCCTGATTTGACTGATTCGTTATACCGTCAAAGTAGTCCGAGCAGCTGGAATCAGGAGCGGCAGCAGACGGGGGTGAAGGTCATTGTTCCCGGGGGTGAAGGTCAAAGCTGGCCCCCCCGCAGGTGTTTCTGTGTGTAACTTTGTTTTGTTCAGGTGCATTTGCAGAAGCTTTTGCGTGGAGGGGCGTGTGTGTTTGTTTCGTTATTGGCTTATTTGTATGCAGGGCAGGGCATGACAAAAACAAGTCTCATTTTCAGTTTAAAAGGAAAACACAAACACAAAAGTCTCAAACTCAAAAGCAAAAAAAACGATTATTGAGTTTAAAATCAGAGTTGGGGGCTCTCTTGGTTTTGTTCTGGCTTCTTCTGAAAACCCCACGTAGCTGTTTTTATATGTTTTGATTTTTTTAAATCACATTTAAGATCATTTTCATCAAAGACACACACCAAAGCGAACGTTTGACGCCTGCAGCACCACCCAGCCTCGACCTGTCTCACGTTTACTGAACGTCTCCCTCTCGGGAGCCCCCGTCCGTGCTTTTATTCGCGTGCTCTTATTTTGAAGCGGCGCGGCGGCGGCTGCCTCCACCAACTTGACGGCTCCCGTCGGCGGCGGATCGACTCTTCCTCCTCCTCCTCCTCATGTCCGCCTCGGTCCGGGGGGGCTGGGGCCGCGGGGCCCCCCCCGCAGGCTCGGCTCGGCCCCGCGGAGCCGCCTGACCCCCCCCCGGAGCGACCCCCCCATGGGGGCGAAGCAGAGCAGCCCCGCGGCCAGCCCGGCCTCCGCCGGCCGGACCCGCGCCTACTCCGGCTCCGACCTGCCCTCCGGCCCGGCCCCCTCCGGGGGGGCCCGCTCCCAGGGCGGGGGCCCCGGGGCCCGGGGCCAGCCCCCGGGGGCCCCCCCGGGACCCGGGGCCCCCCCCGCCGGCCCCGGCATCGACATCCCGAACAGCAGCGCCGCCTTCAGCTCGCAGGAGTCCGGAGACAGCAGCCCCGAGGACGGGGGGGGGCCCCGGGGGCCCCGGGGGGGGCCACGGCTCCTGATAGGATCTCTGCCCGCTCACCTGTCTCCACACATGTTCGGAGGTACGACACACACACACACAGGTAGACACACACACACACACACAGGTAGACACACACACACACAGGTAGACACACACACACACATAGGTAGACACACACACACACAGGGACACACACACACAGGGACAGACACACACACACAGGTAGACACACACACACACACACCGACACACACCGACACTGTCCTAAGACAGGGACACACACACAGGTAGACACCGACACACACAGGGAAACACACACACACAGGGACACACACACACACACAGGTAGACACCGACACACACAGGTAGACACACACACACACAGGGAAACACACAGGGACACACACACAGGTAGAGGCACACACACACAGGGACACACACAGGGAAACACACACACAGGGACACACAGAAAGAGAGACACGACACACACCCTCACACGTTCACACACACTCACTCTCTCTCTCTCACACACACACACACACCTTCACACACACACACCTTCACACACACACACACACACACACCTTAACCCTTGAGTGTTTGTTATGTTCAGACCTGGGGGGCCCTTGGGGGTCTCCACCACTGATGGAGGAACCTGGAGGTTCTGCCCCCCCCCCCACGAACACGTGTGTCTGGTTAATCAGCGGGGGGGGGTGGACTTTGACCACCACATAAAAACACTCCTTCTCTTATCTCCTCTTATCTCCTCTTATCTCTTTCTGCCCCCCCCAGCTTCTCCTCTTCCTCCTCCTGCACCCCTGTAAACACCTGCCCTCTGCCCCCCCTCTGCCCCCCCCCAGAAAGGCCCAGGCCTGGCTCCCCCGTCTGTACCTGAGGTCTGTCCTGATCAGATAATCCAGGATGAGCGCTGCTCTCCTAATCTGGCCCTTAACCCCCCCCTCCCCCCCCCGTTACTTTATTTGAAGGTAATCTCCCTCGGTGACGTCAGACTGTGGGCAGGTAATCTGGGAGCGCTGGTCACCTGTGGGGGTGTGGCCCCGCCCCCTCAGGTCTGAAGGTCAGGGTTCAAATAGATCATATTTATCTGATAGATACCAGTTTGCTCTTGTCCATGGTGTTCCCTCTTCATACAGTAGGGTTAGCCACGGAGTCCCTCAAGGTTCTGTACTTGGACCAATCCTCTTCACCCTGTACATGCTTCCCTTAGGGAACATTATTCGGCAGCATGGGATACATTTTCATTGTTATGCTGACGACACCCAGCTTTATTTATCCATGAAACCAGAGGAGACAGAGAAGTTAGTGAAGCTCCAGACCTGTCTTAAGGACATAAAGTCCTGGATGTCTTCAAATGTCCTTCTCCTCAACCCAGGAAAAACTGAAGTCATGGTGTTTGGTCCTAAACCTCTCAGGGATAGGTTAGATCACATTATCACTCTAGATGGTATCTCCTTAGAAACTAGTCTCTCTGTGAGGAATCTAGGAGTAACTTTTGATCAGAACCTCTCCTTTAACTCACACATAAAATTCGTCTGTAGAAGTGCCTTTGTTCACCTGAGGAACATCACAAAGATCAGGAAGTGTTGCAGCATGATGCTGAAAAGTTAGTCCATGCTTTTGTTACTTCCAGGCTGGACTATTGTAATTCTTTACTATCAGGGTGCCCAAACAACTCTTTAAGAAGCCTCCAGGTGATCCAAAATGCTGCAGCCAGAGTTCTGACAGGTATTGACCAAAGAGATCACATAACTCCTGTACTGGCGTCTCTTCATTGGCTGCCCGTTAAATTCAGAATCATTTTTAAAACCCTCCTCTTGACCTACAAGGTCCTCAGAGGCCTAGCTCCATCCTACCTGGAGGAGCTAGTGATACCTTATGAGCCCAATAGACCGCTCCGCTCTCAGAACGCTGGTCTACTTGTGGTTCCCAGAGTCTTTGGGAGTAGACTGGGGGGCCGAGCATTTAGCTACCAGGCCCCTCTGCTATGGAACCAGCTCCCTGTCCTGGTACGGGAGGCTGACTCCACCTCTACTTTTAAGACCAGACTTAAAACCTACCTCTTTGATAAAGCTTATTGTTACTAACCTTGTAGTTCAGTTACTATCATAGACAGACTAATGATCATACTTAGGGGGTCGTCTAATCGTCAGGTTAAGATACTAGTTATGCTGCTATAGGATCACCAGGTTAAGATACTAGTTATGCTGCTATAGGATCACTAGGTTAAGATACTAGTTATGCTGCTATAGGATCACTAGGTTAAGATACTAGTTATGCTGCTATAGGATCACTAGGTTAAGATACTAGTTATGCTGCTATAGGATCACTAGGTTAAGATACTAGTTATGCTGCTATAGGATCACTAGGTTAAGATACTAGTTATGCTGCTATAGGATCACCAGGTTAAGATACTAGTTATGCTGCTATAGGATCACCAGGTTAAGATACTAGTTATGCTGCTATAGGATCACCAGGTTAAGATACTAGTTATGCTGCTATAGGATCACTAGGTTAAGATACTAGTTATGCTGCTATAGGATCACTAGGTTAAGATACTAGTTATGCTGCTATAGGATCACCAGGTTAAGATACTAGTTATGCTGCTATAGGATCACCAGGTTAAGATACTAGTTATGCTGCTATAGGATCACTAGGTTAAGATACTAGTTATGCTGCTATAGGATCACTAGGTTAAGATACTAGTTATGCTGCTATAGGCCAAGGCTGCCGGGGTCCAGAAACAGGATCACCTGACAGGCCTCCTCACTGGTGATGGTTTCCTCTCCTCTCCTTTCCTCCTCCTCCTCATTGAGCAGACTAGTTATGCAGATTCCTGTGTAGTTTTTCTGCCCCCCCCCCTCTATTTATTTATTTATTTACAGGTATCGCCGCCGTCGGAGCTGCATGACATCATCTGGCCCGCCGACCTGTTGTATATTGTATTTTTGTATCTCTGTGTATGTTTTCTGTGTTCTGTG
This sequence comes from Lagocephalus sceleratus, assembly GCA_911728415.1. NCBI lineage: Eukaryota > Metazoa > Chordata > Actinopteri > Tetraodontiformes > Tetraodontidae > Lagocephalus > Lagocephalus sceleratus. The sequence goes on from CAJVRN010000126.1 coordinate 11,932,107, forward strand.
CCTCTCCTCTCCTCTCCCTCTTCTTCCTCTCCTCTCATCCTCTCTCTCTACCCATCTGTCCATCATCAGGAGGGTCCCCCTACATGAGCCTGGTCCTGCTCAAGGTTTCTTCCTGTTAAAGGGGAGTGTTTCCTTGCCACTGTTGCTTGTCTGGGGTTAGGTCCTGGGATCCTGTAAAGCGCCTTGAAACAATTTTGATTGTATAAGACGCTATAGAAATAAAGATTGATTGATTGATTGATTGATTGATTGATCCTCTGCTCGTGTCCGCAGGGTTCAGGTGTCCCGTGTGCTCCAAGTTCGTGTCCTCGGAGGAGATGGACCTCCACCTGGTCCTGTGCCTGACCAAGCCCAGAGTCACCTACAACGGTACCGCCAGTATTGATCACTGATTGACTGACCTGAGATCAGCCAGGTCTGATCAACCCGATCAACCTGATCAATCTGATCAATCTGTGTCCACGGCAGCTGCACTCTGGTTATAGAGGACAGAAAGAAGCTCTGTCTGTCTGTCTGTCTGTCTGTCTGTCTGTCTGCCCCCCCCTCTCTCTCTGCCCCCCCTCTCTCTCTGCCCCCTCTCCCCCCCTCTCTCCCCCCCTCTGCCCCCCTCTCTCTGCCGCCCTCTCTCTCTACCCCCCCTCTGCCCCCCCTCTCTCTGCCGCCCCTCTCTCTCTACTCCCCCCCTCTGCCCCCCCTCTCTCTCTTCCCCCCTCTCTCTCTGCCCCCTCTCTCTCTGCCCCCCCCCCCTCTCTGCCCCCTCCTCTCTGCCCCCCCCCATATGTCCAGTGGTAATAACAGTCTTGTCCAGGCTCATGTGTGTTCACCTGTGGTTAGTTCAGTGGTGCCCACTCTGACCTCCACGTGGGGGGGGCCTGTCCTGGTTGGGGGGGGCCGTTTGGTCCTGGTGGGGGGGGGCCTGTCTGTCCTGGTGGGGGGGGCCTGTCTGTCCTGGTGGGGGGGGCCTGTCTGTCTCGGTGGGGGGGGCCTGTCCGTCCCGGTGCAGCAGCTGTGGTCCAGATGTGCTCCGGTGCAGGCGTGTCCTTGCTGACGTGTCTCCGTCTGTCCCCAGAGGACGTCCTGACGAAGGACGCGGGCGAATGCGCCATCTGCCTGGACGAGCTGCTGCAGGGCGACACCATCGCCCGCCTGCCCTGCCTCTGCGTCTACCACAAAGGGTAGGGCCCCGCCCCCCCGGCCCCGCCCCCTGGCCCCGCCCCCCTGACGCCTCTGTGTCCCCCCAGCTGCATCGACGAGTGGTTCGAGGTGAACCGGTCCTGTCCGGAGCACCCGTCGGACTGAGGCGCCTCCAGCGGCTCCTGGGGGGTCCGGGGCCCCGGGGGGGTCCACCACTGTGATGACCTCGCCCCCCCCCCCGTTGCCAAACCTCAACTCTTCAGGGATTCGCCCGAGCTGCGCTCGCCGGTGGGAGCAGCGCGGCGCTCGAGGAGCCAGCGTCAGCCGAGGGGGCGGAGCCTGGGCCGTTCAGACCGGCGGTCCGGAGCCTCTGACGGGTTTTCAAACCGACACTCCTGGAGGGGCCGATTTTAAGCCCCGCCCCCTCGCCACGCGCCGTTTGTTTGTTTGGCTCACGGCGGCGCCAGACCGCCGGGCTCCACGAGCGCCTCGAGCTGCTGGGCGGTGTGTGCACGGGATTATGGGTAAACTCTGAGGACACACAGGTGTGTGTGTGTGTGTGTGAGTGAGTGTGTGTGAGTGTGTGTGAGTGAGTGAGTGTGTGTGTGAGTGAGTGAGTGTGTGTGTGTGTGAGTGAGTGTGTGTGTGTGAGTGAGTGTGTGTATGAGTGAGTGAGTGAGTGTGTGTGTGTGTGTGTGTGTGATGAGTGTGTGTGTGTGTGAGTGAGTGTGTGTGTGTGTGATGAGTGTGTGTGCGTGAGTGTGTGTGTGAGTGTGTGTGAGCATCCGTGTGTGTGTGTGATGTGTGCGTGAGTGTGTGTGTGTGAGTGAGTGTGTGTGAGTGTGTGAGCATGCGTGTGTGTGTGAGTGTGTGTGTGTGTGTGTGTGTGTGTGTGTGTGTGTGTAGCTCCTCTGGTGTCCACAGTGCCTTTGACCAGGCTGCAGGTGAGCGAGCCTCAACCTGTGGCTGCTGCAGGTGAAGGTGCCAACACCTGTGAAGGTCCTGGTGGTCCTCCCAGGACCTGCAGCCCCCCCCCAACCCCCCCCCAAGATCCCAGCAGAACTCCAGATTTGCACATTTCTCCACACAGAACTTTCTCGCGCTCCACCGAAGCGTCTGCTGTCTTCTTGGTTCGTTGGTTGAAGACGTTTGAGGTGTGAGAGCGGGTGTGTAGCACGAGGGACCTCGTAGGAGAGCACGTAGCCTTTTGTCTATTGGGGGGGTTTGGGGGGGGGGGGGTGGTCTCCTGCGGTCGTAGATGTTTCCTGCAGGGCGAAGAGTCACACCGGAGGACACCGACAGCACCTGAAGGACACGGTCGTACGTTTGGGGAGTTTTCTTTTGGTGTACGCTGAGACGAGGGTCATCAGACTCCAGGAGAAGGATGAGGCGTCGGTGGCGTTAAACGATCTCTGGTGAACACCAACACGAGGCGGACGCTGATTTCTATCTGGATTTTTTAATGTGATTTTTATGCCTCAAAGTCGTTCCGTCGTTTCATCCATCAACTCGGACAGTTTGTGGAGGAAAAAGGCTTCTAGGACTTCCAATCGTTTTTTTCTTTTGATTCTCTGGTTCAGTTTTCCGGTTTCGGCGACTCAGAAGCTTCGTCTCTCGTGGAAACGTCGTTCTGGTCTCATGTTAGCAGCGTCGATCGCATCAGTTCGGTTTCCTGCTCCGCTCTTTACACCTTTTGTACATTTGCATATGGCAGTAATTTAAAGTAATGTATTGTTAGCTCAGTACATAAACTGTAATTTTAAGATCTCGTCAGCATAAGCCTTATGAGCCTTTCAGACCATTATCACTTTTCTTTCTTTGCTTTTTTTTTTAAATTTGACATAATTTATTTTGTGCTAGTTCTGAGCCCCTGATATATTTCCACATAATAAAAATTGAATTTCAAGTTGTTTTCATGTCAACATAATAAATACATGTCAAATGTCTTTTACATTGATGATCTTGTATGTGGAGTTTCTTTTGCGCTTATTTAGATCAACGTCATCTTGCCGATCAGAATCAAAAGCGGACTTCAGCTCCCGTCATGCACCGGTCCAACTGATTGCGTCACCAAACCGCGACTGCCGGAGTCGGGAGGTGTACTCGGTTTGCTTTGGTATAAGTTCTGGTTTTACCCGATGATGTCGGAGTCCCCGGAGACGGAGCGCCTCCAGGGCCGGCTGGAGGGCCTCCAGGACCGGCTGGAGGGCCTCCAGGACCTGACGGAGTTCGCGGAGAAGTGCAGAAAGCGGCTGAACGACGTGTTTGAGTCGCTGGGGTGGACGCGGGACGCGAGCAGGGTGAGGTAGCCGGCTAGCTGTGGCTAAGTTAGCTCAGGTGAACTCGAGTCAAGCTGAGTTCCTCTGATCGAGAGTCTGAACCACCTGTGACCTCCCAGGAGCCCTTGGAGCCGTGTCCCTACGACCCCCACCACCGGGTCCCCCCCCGGACGATGGAGCGGCACAAGCTCACCTGCGGGCTCCGCCAGAGGGGGTACACCTGCGAGGAACAGGTAGGGGGGGGTACACCTGTGAGGAACAGGTAGGGGGACAGGTAGGGGGTACACCTGTGAGGAACAGGTAGGGGGGGGTACACCTGTGAGGAACAGGTAGGGGGGTACACCTGCGAGGAACAGGTAGGGGGGGTACACCTGTGAGGAACAGGTAGGGGGGTACACCTGCGAGGAACAGGTAGGGGGGGTACACCTGTGAGGAACAGGTAGGGGGTACACCTGCGAGGAACAGGTAGGGGGGGTACACCTGTGAGGAACAGGTAGGGGGTACACCTGCGAGGAACAGGTAGGGGGGGTACACCTGTGAGGAACAGGTAGGGGGTACACCTGCGAGGAACAGGTAGGGGGGTACACCTGTGAGGAACAGGTAGGGGGACAGGTAGGGGGGTACACCTGCGAGGAACAGGTAGGGGGGGTACACCTGTGAGGAACAGGTAGGGGGACAGGTAGGGGGGTACACCTGTGAGGAACAGGTAGGGGGGGGTACACCTGTGAGGAACAGGTAGGGGGACAGGTAGGGGGTACACCTGCGAGGAACAGGTAGGGGGGGTACACCTGCGAGGAACAGGTAGGGGGGGTACACCTGTGAGGAACAGGTAGGGGGGTACACCTGCGAGGAACAGGTAGGGGGGGGTACACCTGTGAGGAACAGGTAGGGGGGGTACACCTGTGAGGAACAGGTAGGGGGACAGGTAGGGGGGTACACCTGCGAGGAACAGGTAGGGGGGGGTACACCTGCGAGGAACAGGTAGGGGGGGTACACCTGCGAGGAACAGGTAGGGGGGTACACCTGCGAGGAACAGGTAGGGGGGGTACACCTGTGAGGAACAGGTAGGGGGGTACACCTGCGAGGAACAGGTAGGGGGGGGTACACCTGTGAGGAACAGGTAGGGGGACAGGTAGGGGGGTACACCTGCGAGGAACAGGTAGGGGGGGTACACCTGTGAGGAACAGGTAGGGGGTACACCTGCGAGGAACAGGTAGGGGGACAGGTAGGGGGGTACACCTGCGAGGAACAGGTAGGGGGGGGTACACCTGCGAGGAACAGGTAGGGGGACAGGTAGGGGGGGGTACACCTGCGAGGAACAGGTAGGGGGACAGGTAGGGGGGTACACCTGCGAGGAACAGGTAGGGGGACAGGTAGGGGGGTACACCTGCGAGGAACAGGTAGGGGGGGTGGAGTCAAGACAGAGACAGTCAGACTTCCACCACCCTCCCTCACCCTCATCAACCCTCGCTCGCCCTCCCTCACCCTCGCTCACCCTCCCTCACCCTCATCAACCCTCGCTCGCCCTCCCTCACCCTCGCTCACCCTCATCAACCCTCCCTCACCCTCGCTCACCCTCATCAACCCTCGCTCGCCCTCCCTCACCCTCGCTCACCCTCATCAACCCTCGCTCACCCTCATCAACCCTCGCTCACCCTCGCTCACCCTCATCGACCCTCCCTCACCCTCCCTCACCCTCATCAACCCTCACTCACCCTCGCTCACCCTCCCTCACCCTCATCAACCCTCACTCACCCTCCCTCACCCTCGCTCACCCTCACTCACCCTCATCAACCCTCCCTCACCCTCGCTCGCCCTCCCTCACCCTCATCAACCCTCCCTCACCCTCGCTCACCCTCTTTAACCCTCGCTCACCCTCCCTCACCCTCATCAACCCTCGCTCACCCTCCCTCACACTCGCTCACCCCTCCCTCATCCTCGCTCACCCTCCCTCACCCTCGCTCACCCTCCCTCACCCTCGCTCACCCTTGCTCACCCTCGCTCACCCTCACTCACCCTCATCAACCCTCGCTCACCCTCACTCACCCTCATCAACCCTCACTCACCCTCGCTCACCCTCCCTCACCCTCATCAACCCTCACTCACCCTCCCTCACCCTCGCTCACCCTCACTCACCCTCATCAACCCTCCCTCACCCTCGCTCGCCCTCACTCACCCTCATCAACCCTCCCTCACCCTCGCTCACCCTCTTTAACCCTCGCTCACCCTCCCTCACCCTCATCAACCCTCGCTCACCCTCCCTCACACTCGCTCACCCTCCCTCATCCTCGCTCACCCTCGCTCACCCTCGCTCACCCTCCCTCACCCTCACTCACCCTCCCTCATCCTCGCTCACCCTCGCTCACCCTCACTCACCCTCATCAACCCTCCCTCATCCTCGCTCACCCTCGCTCACCCTCCCTCACCCTCATCAACCCTCGCTCACCCTCGCTCACCCTCGCTCACCCTCTCGCTGTCTTCCAGGCGGAGATGGTGGACACCTCCACCTGTTACCAGAGCAGCGCTGTGAGAAGCTTCACCATGGGTGAGTGTTGGTCTGAGCATGAACGGGTCTTTCCCCGTTGGGGTAGCGATGGCTGGGATGACCTGGTCCTCCTCGCTGGGGCGATGTCTCCTCACAGACAGGTGCACCCAGCAGCAGGTGATCCTGCAGGCCCGGTCTGCCGCCCCCATGATGAAGATGGAGGGAGTCTTCTGGCAAGGTGGGGGCTCACGTCGTCACAGTGTTGTGGGTTCAGAGCCTCTAAAGCTCCACCAGCACCGTGGATGGGTGCGCCTCTGAACCCGTCTGAACTTTACTGTGCACCAGCTCACCCTGAAAGGTGTCTGCTCTTCACACCTCATTTCCATTGTACTAATATTTATTTAGCTTTGGCCTCATTTACGCCTCATTATCACATTTTGTATGAAAGCTAAAGGATTGTATATTTAATTTAAAGGGACTTTTTACCTGCCACAACAAATAATGATCCAAATCACAGTTGACTTTTTATAAATAGTTATTTATTGATTAAGGTAATAAATCAATAAATAAATATCACAGGTACATTTAATATCAGTTTTTATGTAGTGGATGTTTGAGGTTATTTAAAATAATCATTTGAAGAGGTTCTCCTCTTTAAACTGTGATATCAGAGTTTCTGAAGGTTTGGGCCCGTGAACGTCTGCGCTCGCCCCTCAGGTCAGTACAGCAGCCAGCCGGTGGACGTCCCTCAGAACCACAAGCGCAGCGTGTGCGACCTCTCGGTGGCGGATCGGTTGGCCCTGTACGACCACGTCGTCGGCGTCCTCAATCAAAAGACGGGAGGGGCGGAGTCGTCGGGCCAGGAGGACCTGTACGTGGACTGGGTGTCCAAGCTTCAGAAAGGTACGAAGTTCTGGAGAACACCCAGTTTGAGGAGTGAACCAGTGAACGGGTTTGGGACCAACTCGGATGTTTCAGCATGTAAAGGTTCAGGTGGTTTACATCATTTTGTTCATCGGGAGAAACAACCTGAAGTCAAAGTTTCTTTCTTTGATCATTTTAGTTAAAGGAACCTTTTAAAAGTCTTCAGATTTGTTCAAACGTCTGTTTTTAGGCTTCATTTTTTGATGTTTTTAATTATACCAGTTCCTCATTTATCATACAGAAATGACCCCGATAGACAAAACCCACGAAGTCCACATCTTTATTTTTCCAGTTATTTCACATGTTTTAAGGCCTTCCACCCCCAAACACACACTTTTACACACTTTTGTTCTCACAGCTTCAACATGTTCTCACTGTTCTCATTTAAACCCTCAAAGGTCAAAGGTCCTCCTCTTGACCTCAGGTGTCTCTTGAACTTGGTTTAAACTTAAAACTTAACAGCTGAATACCTGCTTTTGGGTAGAAATCTATATAAGTATATAAAAGTATAACACTATATAAGTATATAAAAGTATATAAAATATATAAATACAGCCCTGTTAGATTGAACATCCAGCTGAACTCCTTCACACTGAACGCTGTAAAGAAAATGACACACAAACAAAATCCTGGAGACGGCGGTAGGTGAAGGGCGACACAGCGAGGGACGTCTGTCCTACCTCCGTCCGTCTGTCCGTCTGCAGGTGAGGAGCAGAACGAGCCCAAGACTCACCTGGAGCTGATGGCAGAGATGAGGGACTACAAGAGGAGGCGCCAGTCTTACCGGGCCAAGAACGTTCACATCACAAAGAAGTCCTACACCGAGGTTCACCTGAGCTCCACCCCCCTCCCCCATCACCCCCTCCCCCCGTCACCCCCCCCTAAATTGATCAGTGTCGTATTGATCGCCCCCTCAGGTGATCAGAGAGGTCATCAACGTCCACTCGGAGGAGCTCGGCCGCCAGTGGAGAGAGGAGGAGCAGGAGAAGGTGGAGGAGGAGGAGGCCAGGGCCAAGGTGTCCGCGCACAGGTAAGGGGGGAGCTCCGCCCCCTGGCCACACCTCTGTCGGCCTGGCGAGAGAATCGAACGTTCCTGTCGCTCTTCCAGGCGTCGGTCCAGCTCGTCGGAGTCGCGCGGCAGACGCCACCGCAGCCGAGAGCGGAGTCACGAGCGAGAGAGCCGGAAGAGGAGGAGGGACAGGTGAGGAGGGGCGTGGCCCCGCCCCCCTTCAGCAGCGCCCCTCGCGGCCTCACGACCGCTCCTGCTCCGTTTCTCCTGCAGAGACTCGCGCTCCCCCGAAGACCGCCACCGCGATCGGAAGAAGAAGAAGAAGAAGAAGTCGCGGAAGGAGGAGAAGGAGAAGTGAGGCGGACAGACAGACGAGGACAAACGAGCGCGTTTACACCTGTTTTTTTAACGCTGCTGAGTTTTGGGATGAGAGGCGTCGCGCGCACAGGCTCCGCCCACCTCGCCCTGATTGGCCGTGACGGCGGAATGTCAGACGGCCTTGTCAAAGCTGACGCCGTCGTCAGGAGGTCAAAGGTCGGCCCTCTTTGAGGCTCAAGCCAAATGACCTTAAGGCCTCGCCTGTGTGTAAGAATACGATCGTGCTAATAAATGTTTCAGAGAAGATTTGATTGTGCTTCGTTTTAACATCACATGAAGGTGAAGTCCTGAAGACTCAAAGATGGATCAGAACTGGGAATACGCACACACACACACAGTCACACACACACACACACACACACTCCTTTGGATCGTCTGATATATGAGACAACAGCTCACAGAAGGTTCCAAAGGGGCGTGTGTGTGTGTTTGACTCTGTGTTTGACTGTGTGTGTGTTTGACTCTGTGACTGTGTGTGTGTGTGTTCCCTCTCCCCGTGGAGACCTCTGGGTGGGGGTCCTGATCAGGGCTGTTAAAGCTGAACCGTTTGGAGGGTTTTACCTGCTTCTGTAAGTGTGTGAGTGAGTGAGTGAGAGTGTGTGTGTGTGTGTGAGTTTGTGGCGTTTGGACCAGAACCTTCAGTCAGAAGAGCGAAGGAGCCGAGGGATCCGAGGGAGCCGTGGACTCCTCGGTGGTCTGACGGCCGTGGCGCTCCCGCTCAGGTATTTCACACCTGGGTGAGAAGAGAGGAGATCCCAGCAGCGAGGAGCCGCAGCAGCTCGTCTGAAGCAGCTCGTCTGAAGCAGCTCGTCTGCGTCCTCGTCTGCAGGCTGACCGCGTCCTCGTCCAGCATCAGATCCACAACCATGACGGCTCCCCTCCACAAGGTAAGGAGCTCTTTAATCTGACCACATAATCTGGGATTAAGCGCTTCTTAGTGTGTTTATTCTCCGGAGCTCAGGGGGCTCATGTGTGCAGCAGCTGGACTTGAGAGGTGAAGCCTGAACCCATCAGAGTCTCACGTTCCCTCTCAATCCAGCGTCTAAGCTCACTCAGGTTCTTCAGCTCTGGATTAAAACCTGCAGAATGAGTGTTTAATCTGGGCCCCAGTGACCCTTCAAAGGGGATTCATTCGTCTTTTGATCCTTAATGAACTTTAAGTGAGGATCACCTCAGTGTCCCGGGGGTCCTGGTCATGTGACCCCGTGTGTGCTCAGGTCTACCTGGGCTCAGGTGTGCTGGCGGTGCTGCTGTGCGTCATCTCCCCTCCCGGCCAGGCTCAGTACTCCGGGTACCACTCAGGTCAGAGGTCACCTGATCATTGAGCCTAACCCTCACCACGACCTCTGACCTCTGACCTCTCCCTTTCATCTCAGGTGATGAACACACCTACGAGGGCTCTCTGGACCCCGTCCATGCCCTGGCCCCTCCTCGCCCAGGTGAGTTCAGCCCTTCACCTCTCTGATGTTGGCGTCTCTAACCCGCCTGTTAGCGCCATGACGTCATCGACGACGCCGATTGTCCTTTAGTCCGCACGCCGTTCACGAACACGTACGGCGCCTAGAGCTGCTGCTGTTGTTGTTATTGTTGTTATGTTGTTGTTGTTGTTATGTTGTTGTTATGTTGTTGTTGGTGGTGTTATTAGTAGTAGTAGTAGTATTAGAGGTAGTAGTAGTAGTATTAGAGGTAGTAGTAGTATATAGTTGTGTAGTCGTGTAGTTGTTGTGTAGTTGATTAGTTGTATAGTTCTATAGTTGTGTAGTTGTATAGTTGTGTATTTGTGTAGTTGATTAGTTGTATAGTTCTACAGTTGTATAGTTGTGTAGTTGTGTAGTTGTGTAGTTGTATCCTCTGGTCTTGTATCTTGTTGGAGTGTCCCAGGACCTCACCTGTGTGGTCCTCATCAGAACCTTCACCTGAGCCGACGCCGGGCTACGGCGAGGGGCGGGCTGAGGGCGAGGACTATGACCCCCGCGCCCTGGCGCCCACCCAGGTTACCATGGTGACCGAGGAGGCCTTCCCCTACGCCGCCACGGCGGGACCCCACTACGCCAAGGAGGACACGGACACCATGCAGGTAGGGGGCGGGGCCTTGGGGGCTTTGATCTGGGTCCTCTTCATGTCCTGATCGTGGGCGCAGCTCCTCGTGTATCCAGACGCGGCGTCCTCGGGCGGCGGCGGCGCC
>CAJVRN010000126.1:11947500-11965000 GCA_911728415.1 Lagocephalus sceleratus
GCAGAACCTCTCGCTGGCGCGGAGGGCCCCCGAGGGCCCGCGGGGTTCCCTGGCGCGGTGGGGCAGGCCGGCGTGGCGGGGGACCCGGGCGTGGCCGGACTCTGCGAGGCGCGGGACTGCGGCATCCACGCGCCGGTGCTGCGGAAAGAGCAGGGCCTGGTGAAGCGGCCCGCCGGGCTGAAGATGTGAGCGGGCCCGCGGGACGGTCTGGAACCTGACAGAAGCTCGGCTGGGGGGCCCCGAGGGGGTCCAACGCCCCCCGAGGCTGCTCAGGTTCAGCTGCAACAATTCAGTCGCATTAAAGCCAAACGTCCTTCTGCTGAGGTCAAAGAACTGGAACTGGTCCTCTCCCAGTAGCACCACTGGGCAGGTGACCCGACCTCTACGACCAGAGAGGAAAGAACCACACGTTTCATTAAAACCGTTTATTACGCACGTTCAAGTGCAGAAAGTACAGTACAGTATAAAACTCATTTAATAATACTTTTTTTTTAAAGTGACTGAGGAAAGAGCATATAAACATCTTCAGTATTTCTCTTCAGGTGTGAATCCAGTCACATCTGGTTCAAACTTAAATGAGCTGACCACAGGAAATACAATAAAGTTTTGAGTGTCTAATCTGAGATTAGTGTCAGTCTGGACTTGTTGCTGATGTCAGCGCGTCCCCTGATGGTCCAGGTGGTCTTGAAGGTCTCCGTGTTTAAGGAACGCGCTCTTGGGGGAGGAGGAGGACCTCAAAGGGCTCCAGGAGCTTCATCACCATCATCACCATCAGCCAGAAGAAGCCTGCAGCATCAAGAGGACGGGGTTACCCCCTCGCAGCCCCGCCCCCAGCAGGGGGCGCCCTCGGGAACGCGAGCGCCGGCGGGGGCGGACCGGAGCCCTCGAGGACGGCCGGGCGACCGCCGCACCTCGGTTACGGGGCGGGGGGGGGGTCCCAATCCCCTGAGGCCCGGGGGGGGGCTCTGGTTCACCCCCGACTTTCAGTAATGTTCTGACGGCGGTCTGGGGACCCACCTTTGTTCTGGGCTGAGGGGGGGGCACCAGAACCAGGACCAGAGTCAGAACTGGGCTGGACGGAGTAGTAGGTCATCTCCACCGTCATGTTGTTGTTCTGTTGACAGAGGGGGCAAAGGTCAGATGAGAAGATGGCGGACGTCAGATGAGAAGATGGCCGACGTCAGATGAGAAGATGGCGTCTTGGGGGGGGGGGTACTCACATCATCGGAGCACGAACACGTGGCGTTCACCGGCACACACTCCTTCAGCTTCATCCAGCCGTCCTCGATCTTCTCACAGGGGTCAATGCAGTCGACCTTCCCATCGAACAGCGCGAAGTTCTGGAGGAAAGAGCCAGAGGTTACTCAAGGTCAAGGTCCCGAACAGCAGCACGTGGTGATGGTGTGTGTGTGTGTGTGTGTGTGTGTGTGTGTGTGTGTGTGGGGTGTGTGGGGTGTGTGTGTGTGTGTGGGGGTGTGTGTGTGTGTGTGTGTGTGTGTGTGTGTGTGTGTGTGTGTGTGTGTGTGTGTGTGTGTGTGTGGGGTGTGTGTGTGTGTGTGTGTGTGTGTGTGTGTGTGTGTGTGTGTGTGTGTGTGGGTGGCGTACGCGGTCATTGATGCTCCAGCTGTAGCTGCACTCGGGGATGTAGGGCAGTTTGGGGTCGGAGCAGGGGTACGAGAGGGAGCGCTCCCGCACCACGCCGCCGTCGCCTGCAACACAAGACCACCAGCAGGTCGGTTCAGGGTCGAGGGCGCCCACTGAGGCCTGCGGGGACCGCCAGGGTCCTGAGGGTCCCGGAGGTGAACTCTTCTCGTTCAGCCTCAACCGGGAGCGTCTCGTCGCCCCCCGGAAAAAAACCAACGCGTGACCCGAAACGGCGGAGAAAAAAGAAGTTCAGGTCGGAACACCCACCTGCAACACTGAGGATTAAAAACAATACTGGGGACATAACCGAGAGCGAGCTGCAGCGAATGAATGGAAATGATGAGGAAAGGGTGAAGAAAGGGTGAAGAAAGGGTGAAGAAAGGAAGAGGAAATGAAGAGCAGAGGTGTGACCGCGGGTTCTTCTCAAACTGTCACGAGGTGTGGAGGAAGTAGGAGTAACCTTTCGAAGCGCCTCCTCCACACTCGAACTAAACACACGTGTTGCTGTCACACATTTCTATTATATATACGTTTATAAATGTTTATAATTTACGTGTGTGTGTGTGTGTGTGTGTGTGTCGTCACTTTTCTGTAGTTTTAAAACAAATAAAAACATATTTTAGTGTCCAAAACGAAACGAAACCGGACGGTTCAACTTCGGTGAAACGAAACCGGACGGTTTCGGACGGTTTCGTTTCACCGAAACCGGACGCGGGGGGCCCGCAGAAAACCCCCACCCCCCCGCAGCAGCCCTGATCCCTCGGGCCGCCCCGCCGCCGCTCCAGACGCTCCTCCGCCGGCCACGCCGCCTCAGCATGTCCCGCTGGCTCCTCACGGTCCTCCTGCTCCACGGTAGGTGGCCCGGCCCCGGGGGGCCCCACCGGGGGGCCTCACCGGGGGCCCACCGGGGGCCTCACCGTCCTCACCTGCGCTGCTCCTGAACAGGCCTGGCGGGCGGCAGCTCGACGGAAGGTGTCCGGGAGGAGAGCTCCGAGCCCGGCCACGACCGAGTCCTCCCCTGCGCCGCGGAGGAAGCGCCGGGGGTCCAGTACCGGGCGGTCCTGTGGTACAAGGTGAAGCTTTGTCCGTTCATCCTTTCACTCGTTCATCCTTTCACTCATTCATCCTTTCATCTTTTCACTAATTCATTCATTCATCCTTTTGTGAATAATCTGGGAGTACCGGCGCAAGTCTGTATCAACTATATGAACTCAGTACCAGACATACCGGTGTGATACCGGTGTGATACCGGTGTGATACCGGTGTGATACAGTGTGATACCGGTGTGATACAGTGTGATACCGGTGTGATACAGTGTGATACCGGTGTGATACCAGTGTGATACAGTGTGATACCGGTGTGATACAGTGTGATACCAGTGTGATACCGGTGTGATACAGTGTGATACCGGTGTGATACCGGTGTGATACAGTGTGATACCGGTGTGATACCGGTGTGATACAGTGTGATACCGGTGTGATACCGGTGTGATACAGTGTGATACCGGTGTGATACCAATGTGATACCGGTGTGATACCGGTGTGATACGGTGTGATACAGTGTGATACCGGTGTGATACCAATGTGATACGGTGTGATACCGGTGTGATACAGTGTGATACCGGTGTGATACAGTGTGATACCGGTGTGATACCGGTGTGGTACGGTGTGATACCAATGTGATACCGGTGTGATACAGTGTGATACCGGTGTGATACCAATGTGATACCGGTGTGATACCAATGTGATACCGGTGTGATACAGTGTGATACCGGTGTGATACCAATGTGATACCGGTGTGATACCGGTGTGATACAGTGTGATACCGGTGTGATACCGGTGTGATACCGGTGTGATACCAGTGTGATACGGTGTGATACAGTGTGATACCGGTGTGATACAGTGTGATACCGGTGTGATACCGGTGTGATACAGTGTGATACCGGTGTGATACGGTGTGATACAGTGTGATACCAGTGTGATACCGGTGTGATACAGTGTGATACCGGTGTGATACCGGTGTGATACCGGTGTGATACCGGTGTGATACCGGTGTGATACAGTGTGATACCGGTGTGATACCGGTGTGATACCGGTGTGATACAGTGTGATACCGGTGTGATACCAATGTGATACCGGTGTGATACCGGTGTGATACCGGTGTGATACAGTGTGATACCGGTGTGATACCAATGTGATACCGGTGTGATACCGGTGTGATACAGTGTGATACCGGTGTGATACAGTGTGATACCGGTGTGATACCGGTGTGGTACCGGTGTGATACCAATGTGATACCGGTGTGATACCGGTGTGGTACCGGTGTGATACCAATGTGATACCGGTGTGATACAGTGTGATACCGGTGTGATACCAATGTGATACCAGTGTGATACCGGTGTGATACAGTGTGATACCGGTGTGATACCGGTGTGATACAGTGTGATACCGGTGTGATACCGGTGTGATACAGTGTGATACCGGTGTGATACCAATGTGATACCGGTGTGATACCGGTGTGATACCGGTGTGATACAGTGTGATACCGGTGTGATACCAATGTGATACCGGTGTGATACCGGTGTGATACAGTGTGATACCGGTGTGATACAGTGTGATACCGGTGTGATACCGGTGTGGTACCGGTGTGATACCAATGTGATACCGGTGTGATACAGTGTGATACCGGTGTGATACCAATGTGATACCGGTGTGATACCAATGTGATACCGGTGTGATACAGTGTGATACCGGTGTGATACCAATGTGATACCGGTGTGATACCGGTGTGATACAGTGTGATACCGGTGTGATACCAATGTGATACCGGTGTGATACCGGTGTGATACCGGTGTGATACAGTGTGATACCGGTGTGATACAGTGTGATACCGGTGTGATACCGGTGTGATACAGTGTGATACCGGTGTGATACCGGTGTGATACAGTGTGATACCAGTGTGATACCGGTGTGATACAGTGTGATACCGGTGTGATACCGGTGTGATACCGGTGTGATACCGGTGTGATACCGGTGTGATACAGTGTGATACCGGTGTGATACCGGTGTGATACCGGTGTGATACAGTGTGATACCGGTGTGATACCAATGTGATACCGGTGTGATACCGGTGTGATACCGGTGTGATACAGTGTGATACCGGTGTGATACCAATGTGATACCGGTGTGATACCGGTGTGATACAGTGTGATACCGGTGTGATACAGTGTGATACCGGTGTGATACCGGTGTGGTACCGGTGTGATACCAATGTGATACCGGTGTGATACAGTGTGATACCGGTGTGATACCAATGTGATACCGGTGTGATACCAATGTGATACCGGTGTGATACCAATGTGATACCGGTGTGATACCAGTGTGATACCGGTGTGATACAGTGTGATACCGGTGTGATACCAATGTGATACCGGTGTGATACCAATGTGATACCGGTGTGATACAGTGTGATACCGGTGTGATACCAATGTGATACCGGTGTGATACCGGTGTGGTACCGGTGTGATACCGGTGTGATACCGGTGTGATACCGGTGTGATACCAGTGTGATACCGGTGTGATACCGGTGTGGTACCGGTGTGATACTAGTGTGATACTAGTGTGATACAGTGTGATACCGCCGTGATACCGCCGTGATACCGCCGTGATACTGGTGTGATACTAGTGTGATACTAGTGTGATACTGGTGTACATCTCTTGACATCAAGGTCTCAGCCTTGAGATGGTGGAATAAATGGTGTCAGCTGACGTCACGGCTGTGATGATGTCACAGGTGCACCTGAGCCCGACGCGTCACCTGATGGGCCTCCTGAGCAGGAGCCTCCCCGACGGGGCCACCCACTGGTTCAACAGCACCCGCCCGGGGCCGCCGCCGGCGCTGGTCGGCTCCTACAACCTCCGCCTCCACAACGTGACGTGCGCCGACGCCGGCAGGTACTGGTGTCACCTGTTGGCCCCGGTGGGCCAGCAGAACCGCAAGGGGGAGGTGGAGCTCACGCTGACAGGTGAGCAGCCAAGCCCCGCCCCCTGCAGCCTCCCGCGCGCGTGAAGGTTGACGGTGCGGCTGCTCGCAGGTTGCCCCGGGGCTCGTGCGGAAATCTCGTGGGACACCTGGATGGCCGGGCTCGTCCTCGTCCTCTCGTTCATCATGTTTGGGATCAGCCACGTAAGCGACCGAGACGCGCCTCAGGTGACGTCACCAGAGCCGGGCGCTCACCCCCCCCTTCTCCACCTGGCCGTCTCCCCCCAGGTGTGTCTGAGAAATGTCCTCAGAGACAGAAGCAGAGACAAGTGGAGGGACCTGCCGATCCACACCACGGAGCCCCGACACCAGCCTGAGCACATCTGGATGTAGAGGCGACGCGCCTGACGTCATACAGCTCACATGACGCCTATAGGGCAGAGGCCACGCCCCCTCAGGGCCCAGTTGTCGTGGCCGAGTGGTTAAGGCGATGGACTAGAAATCCATTGGGGTCTCCCCGCGCAGGTTCGAATCCTGCCGACAACGACGATCTTTTGGATGTAACGATTGTTTTATTTAATTTTTTTTATGTATGTACAGAAAGATATACAAGTTCTGCCCACAACGTGTACTTATACTTCGATTAGTTTCTCAATAAAACATCATTGTTTTTTTTAAACGCGGGTCCGCTTTTATTTTGAAAACACGACGTCACCGCGTTTCCTGTCGCCGGTGGCTACGTGGTGGAGCTAAGGCGGATTTAAAGTGCGGACATGGACGAGGACGACCTGGACAAGCTGCTGGACGACGTGGAGAGGACGCTGCGCCGCGACGCCAGGGTGTCCGAGGCCCCGGGAGGCGGCGAGGACGGGTAAAGAGGAGCCTCACCTGAGCCCCGCGGCACATCAAAGCCCCACCTTTGCCTTTGATCTGGGGGGAGGCGCGCGCGAGGACACACATGAAGGCGGCTGTTCTGCGTCCATTTCAGCCCGAAAGGCTCCAGACGGATGAAGGTGGTGGAGGAGATCGACGCCCTCCTGGAGGAGCTGCTGGACCAGGACGCACATCTGGAGCCTCCGGCACATCTGGGGGTGAGCTCGGGCACGTGTGTGTGTGTGTGAGTGTGTGTGTGTGTGTGTGTGTGTGTGTGTGTGTGTGTGTGTGTGAGTGAGTGTGAGTGTGTGTGTGAGTGTGTGTGAGTGAGTGTGAGTGTGTGTGTGAGTGTGTGTGAGTGAGTGTGAGTGTGTGTGTGTGTGTGTGTGTGTGTGTGTGTGTGTGTGAGTGAGTGTGAGTGTGAGTGTGTGTGTGTGTGTGGTGTGTGTGTGTGTGTGTGTGTGTGTGTGTGTGTGTGTGTGTGTGTGTGTGTGTGTGAGTGAGTGTGAGTGTGTGTGTGAGTGTGTGTGAGTGAGTGTGAGTGTGTGTGTGAGTGTGTGTGAGTGAGTGTGAGTGTGTGTGTGTGTGTGTGAGTGTGTGTGAGTGAGTGTGAGTGTGTGTGTGTGTGTGTGTGTGTGTGTGTGTGTGTGTGTGTGTGTGTGTGTGTGTGTGTGAGTGTGTGTGAGTGTGTGTGTGTGTGAGTGAGTGTGTGAGTGTGAGTGTGTGTGTGTGTGTGAGTGTGTGTGAGTGTGTGTGTGTGTGAGTGTGAGTGTGTGTGAGTGTGTGTGTGTGTGTGTGAGTGTGTGTGTGTGAGTGTGTGTATGTGAGTGTGTGTGTGTGTGAGTGTGTGTGAGTGTGTGCGTGTGTGTGAGTGTGTGTGAGTGTGTGTGTGTGTGAGTGTGAGTGTGTGTGAGTGTGTGTGTGTGTGTGTGAGTGTGTGTGTGTGTGTGTATGTGAGTGTGAGTGTGAGTGTGTGTGAGTGTGTGTGAGAGTGTGTGTGTGCTGTGTGTGAGTGTGTGTGTGCGTGTGTGTGAGGGTGTGTGTGCGTGTGTGTGTGAGTGTGTGCGTGCGTGTGTGTGTGTGAGTGTGTGTGGACTCATTGCCTTTCATCTCAGACTGAATCTGAAGGATGTTCAGAGGGGAAGAAGTCATCGTCTCAAGCAGGACAGAGAAAGTAAGAGATGATGTTCATCATCATCATTGTTGTTGTTGTTGTTGTCTTTAACCAGGTCTGTTTGTTTGTTTGTTCCAGGTGTTGTCCTGTGTTCATTGGGGGGAGCTCTGTGGTGAACGGTGTCGGAACACTCACATCCAAGAGGTGAAAATCGACCTTGTTGTTGTTGTGATAATTGTTGTTATGATTGTTGTGGTATCATCATCATTGTTATTGTTATCATCATTATTGTTATTGTTATCATCATCATCATCATCATCATTATTGTTGTTGTTCTTATTGTGACTATTGTTGTTGTTGTTATTATTGTTGTGGTATCGTTATTGTTATCATCATTATTGTTATTGTTATCATCATCATCATCATTATTGTTGTTCTTATTGTGACTATTGTTGTTCTTATTGTTGTTGTAGTTGTTAGTATTATTATTATTAGTAGTAGTAGTATTGTTGTTGATGATGTTATTATTAATGTTATTTGTTGTGGTTGTTATGGTTGTTGTTATTGATGTTGTTATTATTATTGGTGTTATTGTTGTTGTTAGTAGTATTGTTATTGATGTTGTTGTGGTTGTTGTTGTTGTTGTTCCCGTCATGACCTTTGTTTACATCAGAGTCGTGCTGCTCCTGTGGTCAGAGCCGGGCGTAACCTCCCCGCTGCGTCCGCAGGTCATGTGACCAGCTGCGCTGCACCTCCTGCGACTTCCGCGTGCTGACCTTCGACGACTGCGAGTGGGACGCGTCCTGCGACTACCTGTTCCTCAGGTGAGCCTGCACCGCGGCGGGGGGCGCGGGCTCCGGGGTCTCACCGCCGTCCGTGTCCGAGCAGGAACAACTCGCCCGACCGGCAGAAGCTCGGCGCCAAGCTGAGGCGGCGCGGCGGGCTGCGGGCGTACGCCTGCCAGTGCCGCTGGTCGTCCGTCCGGGAGCCCACCCGACCTGCGGGGCGGCCCCAGCTCACCTGGGTGTGCGGCACACACCTGGACTGACGCTCGCCGCCCGCCTGTCGATGACCGCCGTCGTACGACGCCGTAGAGAACTCTCTGATGTTTCCCTTTGATCCAGGTGTCCTTTCATCTTCTCTTTGTTCTGCTGTTGATGTTCAATAAACGTCTCTTTTATCAACCCGTCTGCGCTGTTGTCTCGCCGCTTGGGGGGGCGGGGCCTCGAACGCCCACCTCCAGCCTGCTGTTGATGTTTTCCCGCGGTTGCCCGCCGGGGGGCGCGAGCGCGGCGCTCGTTGGCTGTCGGGACCCGGAAGTACCTGCGGCTCACATGGACGCTCAGGAGGAGGAGGACTGGATCATCGAGTCCCTCAAAACGTCAGTTTGTCCTGTAACGACCCGCCGGACGCTTTACCCAGTCTTAACCAGTCTTAACCAGTCTTAACCAGTCTTAACCAGTCTTAACCAGTCTTAACCAGTCGTGACTAGCCGCCCGGGTCGGTGACGTCACTCTACCTGTGGCCCCGCAGGTACAAACACCTGTTCGTGTATCACCTGGAGGCGCCGACGGGCCTGATCGAGTGGACGTCGCCGGACAGTGAGTGTGGCGTTACCCGCTTTGATCTCCTTTGATCTGCTTTGATGCGCTTTGATCCCCCCCCCCCCGCAGCCGCGTGCGTGGCGGGATTCACCTCGACGAGAAACGAGATTCTGGAGCTGCGTCTGCCCCCCAGGCTGCTGGCGGATCCGAACCGGGTGGGAAACCGGGCCCGAACCGGTCCCGAACGACGGTTCTGTTGTTGACGCTCGCGTTGTGTTCAGGGACCCTGCGCAGAGCGGGATTTTAGAGTTGTGAACGGCGGCTTCACGGACGCTCCGGTCCGCTGCCTCAAACACATCCCAGGTACCAGGTAAACCGGATTATTTAACTTATATGATGGTGAAAGGGCCGGTAGTTACCTCTGCAGTTAGTTATTAAAACAGTTAGTTATTAAAACATTTAATTATTAAAACAGTTAATTATTAAAACAGTTAATTGTTAAAACGGCTCACAGAAACTGGCGAAAGACATCAACTTCCACAAAACAGCTTTAAATTAGTTTAATCTCAGAATGTGATTTTACAATGTGTACATCTGGGGGTTAGATAATCATATTTATGTAGAGATTATTCTAAACGCGAGAAAATAAAAATAAAACGAATGTTTGGATGTTCAACGTCGTGGTGCTTCACCGCCCCCTGCTGGTGGTCTGATGGACCTGCAGCGGCGGTGGCTCAATCAGATTAACCCAGATTATCGTTTCAGGTTAATTTATATTATCGTTTCAGGTTAATCCAGATTATCGTTTCAGGTTAATTTAGATTATCGTTTCAGGTTAATTTAGATTATCGTTTCAGGTTAATTTATATTATCGTTTCAGGTTAACCCAGATTATCGTTTCACGTTAATTTATATTATCGTTTCAGGTTAATCCAGATTATCGTTTCAGGTTAACCCAGATTATCGTTTCAGGTTAACTCAGATTATCGTTTCAGGTTAATTTATATTATCGTTTCAGGTTAATCCATATTATCGTTTCAGGTTAACCCAGATTATCGTTTCAGGTTAATTTATATTATCGTTTCAGGTTAACCCAGATAATCGTTCCAGGTTAACTCAGATTATCGTTTCAGGTTAATTTATATTATCATTTCAGGTTAATTTATATTATCGTTCCAGGTTAACCTTCCAGGTTAACTCAGATTATCGTTTCAGGTTAACCCAGATTATCGTTTCAGGTTAATTTATATTATCGTTTCAGGTTAATCCAGATTATCGTTTCAGGTTAATTTAGATTATCGTTTCAGGTTAATCCAGATTATCGTTTCAGGTTTGTCGTCACCAACGACGGTCAGACTCCAGATGTGCAGGTATGGAAGCTCGGCGAAGACGGCGGTGAGTTTCCCCTGAGCGGTCGGAGCGGTTCGCCCGACGTCGATGAACCCGGGCGAACGTTGATCGTTGTTAATCCCGCCGTTTTCCCCTCTGGTGGTTTGTCCAGATGTGATCCGGCGAGCAGGGAGCCTGCCCGGGCGGCGGCGGCGTGCGGCGTGTGGGGGCAGCCGGCTGGCGGCGAGCGCGTCGCCCGACCCTCGGGTCCTTCACGGGGCCACGAGCGCCGACCTGCGGCTGAGTCAGCTGACCTCGGGGAGCGTCCTGTTTGAGCTCGGTAACGGAGACTCGCCGCCGACCGAACCCGGCTTTGATGATCACGTGACCCCTCCCCCCCCGCAGCCGCCGCCGCCGAGGACCCCCTCAGCTCGCTGCAGTTCCTGAGCGACGCCGTCTTCCTCGCCGGCGGCTGCGACGGCGCCGTCTACGTGGCCGACGTCCGGGCGCCCGGCGCCCCCCAGCTCGGCCTCCCGGCGCCGCCGTCGGGCCCCGCCCTCTGGTGGGCGGAGGCGTCGGCGGGCCCGCCCCCCTGCAGAGTCCTGAGGGTTTCCTCCTCGGGGCGGATGCTCGTCTCCGACCTCAGGAACCCGGCGGAGGCCGCGGGCGCCGCCCAGATGGACGCCGCCCAGGTGGATGGCGGCGAGGCGGGGCGCGGCGTGAACGACGTCAGGGTCACGTGGGCGCCGGCGCTCCACGGCTGCGTCGCCGTGACGGGTGGGTCAAACAGGACGTAGCCAAGTTATCAGTTATTAGTAGCTGCTGGGATTACCTCAATCCTAATCTAATCCAAAATAATCTAAAAACTAAAGTAACCCAATTTAATTAACGAAACTAATATAGACTAATCTAACTAAACCCTAATCTGATCTAATTTGATCTAATCTGATTTGATCCAATCTAACGTAATCTGATTTGATGTAATCTGGTCTAATGTAATCTGATTTGATCTAATATGATCTAACGTAATCTGATTTGATCTAATCTGGTCTAATGTAATCTGATTTGATCTAATGTAATCTGATTTGATCTAATCTGGTTTAATGTAATCTGATTTGATATAATGTAATCTGATTTGATCTAATCTGGTTTAATGTAATCTGATTTGATCTAATCTGGTTTAATGTAATCTGATTTGATCTAATGTAATCTGATTTGATCTAATCTGGTTTAATGTAATCTGATTTGATCTAATGTAATGTGATCTGATCTAATCTGAGCATCATGTAAACTCAGGTGAGGTCTGATCTAATCTGATTTAATGTAATCTAATCTGATCTAATATAATCTGATCTAATCTGAGCACCATGTAAACTCAGGTGACGTTTGATCTAATCTGATTTAATGTAATCTAATCTGATCTAATATAATCTGATCTAATCTGAGCACCATGTAAACTCAGGTGACGTTTGATCTAATCTGATTTAATGTAATCTAATCTGATCTAATATAATCTGATCTAATCTGAGCACCATGTAAACTCGTCTTTCCTGGTTTGTACCTCCAGGGTTCGGGGGAACGGTTCCGATCTTCGACACGTCCTCCTGGACCGCTCAGCCCTGCGAGGCTCCGCCCCTCTTCGTGCACCGCGGTCACGCCGTGTCGTCCGAGCCCGCGGGCGCCGTGGTCACCACCGCTCACCTGTGGCACCCCGAGCGGCCGCGGACGCTCCTGTCGGCGGCGTCCGACGGCTCCGTCCACCTGTGGGACTGGATCGACCAATCGGCCGCCAGCTGAGGGGCGCCGGGGCGTGTCCAGTCTGTCGATGTCTGCAACTGTTTGATTAAAGGCGTTCTATGTCACCCTGCTCTGGTCACACCTGTCGTAGCTCCGCCCCCTGGCTCAGCCTCACCTGTAATAATCAAGTTAATCTATCAGTCAGAGCTAACGTGGCTACATCGCTACAGTGATCAATAATTATCAATAATGAGGGGTTTGGGGTCGATAATGAAGGGTCAGAGGTCACGTGGGCACACCTAAAGGCAGAGGGATCATACCTGACTGACCTTACCTGGTCATCCACCTGACTGACTGACTGACGGTTGCCGTAGCAACGGGAGCTCGGTGCAGTTCCACCAGCGACCACCAGGGGGCGACGGGGGAAGGCTGGTCATCAGTGGTGACAGAGGGCCTGTTAGAGGGCTGGGTAACGCACGTTACATTAGAAACACGTTACATCAACACACGTTACTTTAACACGTTACATTAACACACGTTACATTACACGTTACATTAACCACGTTACTTTAACACACGTTACATTAACATACACGTTACTTTAAAACACGTTACATTAACGCACACGTTACTTTAACACGTTACTTTAACACGTTACATTAACGCACACGTTACATTAACACGTTACTTTAACACACGTTACATTAACACACGTTACATTAACGCACACGTTACTTTAACACACGTTACATTAACACACACGTTACATTAACGAACACGTTGAGTTCATATAAATTTGGAGCCAATGTGACTCGTGTGATAAATCTGTTAACTATAATTAAAGTAAAGTCTTCCCGCACTGACAAACTGAGTTAAAGAGCAGGTTAGTGATCACAACTAATAATCAGAACTAATAATCAGAACTAATAATCACAACTAATAATCAGAACTAATAATCAGAACTAATAATCAGAACTAATAATCACAACTAATAATCAGAACTAATAATCACAACTAATAATCACAACTAATAATCACAACTAATAATCAGAACTTTGTTCACCTTAAATCAGTCGTGTTCTCCAGGTTCATCTTCAGGTCTGCTCACCTTCCTGTTGGCTGGTTATCCATCTGAACATCTGGACCCCCTCACATCTGGACCCCCTCACATCTGGACCCCCTCACATCTGGACTCACCTCACATCTGGACCCCCTCACATCTGGACCCCCTCACGTCTGGACCCCCTCACATCTGGACCCACTCACATCTGGACCCCCTCACATCTGGACCCACTCACGTCTGGACCCACCTCACATCTGGACCCCTTCACGTCTGGACCCCCTCACATCTGGACCCACTCACGTCTGGACCCCCTCACGTCTGGACCCACTCACGTCTGGACCCCCTCACATCTGGACCCCTTCACGTCTGGACCCCCTCACGTCTGGACCCACCTCACGTCTGGACCCACTCACATCTGGACCCCCTCACGTCTGGACCCACCTCACGTCTGGACCCCCTCACGTCTGGACCCACTCACATCTGGACCCACTCACGTCTGGACCCACTCACATCTGGACCCCTCACGTCTGGACCCCCTCACATCTGGACCCCCTTCACGTCTGGACCCCCTCACATCTGGACCCCTCACGTCTGGACCCCCTCACATCTGGACCCACCTCACGTCTGTACCCCCTCACGTCTGGACCCACCTCACGTCTGGACCCACTCACATCTGGACCCCCTCACATCTGGACCCCCTCACGTCTGGACCCACTCACATCTGGACCCCCTCACGTCTGGACCCACCTCACGTCTGGACCCACTTCACGTCTGGACCCCCTCACATCTGGACCCACTCACATCTGGACCCCCTCACATCTGGACCCCCTCACATCTGGACCCACCTCACGTCTGGACCCACCTCACATCTGGACCCACTCACATCTGGACCCCCTCACATCTGGACCCCTCACATCTGGACCCCTTCACGTCTGGACCCCCTCACATCTGGACCCACTCACATCTGGACCCCCTCACATCTGGACCCCCTCACGTCTGGACCCACCTCACGTCTGGACCCACTCACATCTGGACCCCCTCACATCTGGACCCACCTCACGTCTGGACCCCCTCACATCTGGACCCCCTCACATCTGGACTCTTTAAACACCTTTAACTCTCTTTAGACCAGAACTCACCTGAACAGGTGAAACCCTTCACAGCCTTCTGTCGCCGCCCTTAGTCGTGCCCGCTCACTACTCCCGCTTTAACCGCACCAGTAACCACCAACAACCACACTAATAACCACCAGTAACCACCAGTAACCACCAGTAACCACTAGTAACCACCAGTAACCACTAGTAACCACTAATAACCAGACTGACCTCGTCTCGGTAACTTTATATTTGATCTTTAAACCGCTGAACAGCTGTAGTTTAACCCCTTCTTCTTCGGCTGTTCCCGCCGGTCTGAGCGCTGCTGCCCCCCCGCGGCGGAGAGGCGCCACCACAGCAGCCCGCTGCGCGTTACGTTACAGTTACATGCGTTACGTTACTGACACACTCGAGTGTTTAACGGTGGTGAGTCAGGAATTAGCGAGTGTACACGACAATAAAATCATCCTATTGTTCAGGGCTTTTCCCTCCGGTCTTTAGTTTTAAAACTGTTGAATTTCTTAAAAAATAAACGTGTCTAGATCTGAAACAATTAGTTTTACATGTTAAGATGTTTTTTATTTCCAGTCTAAATTCAGAAATCTGTACCAGACATTTATCGCAAGAGAGCAATAACAAAAAACACCACAAGACCAGTCTGATTTATGCAAGAAAATTTTATATACAATATATTTAAAAGTCTCTGAATTAGTAGAGAAACATCTGATTACGTCTGATTAAAGCCCTTCTTAGATTACTAATAAAACCAATCACACAACTGAGGAGAAGAACCAAGACCCTTACACAAACTAAACAAACCACAAAAAGACTTCAGCCGTCACACGTGCACCGCCACAGAAGAACGGGCGTCCTCGAGGACGCCGAAGACACGACGGACGAACCTGAGACGACGTCGGAGCGGAGGAAGAGAAACGCTAGAGACCAGGAGAAGGCTGGGTTAACCGGTACACACCTGGATCACAGCAACACACACACACACACACACACACTCTCACAAACACACACACACACACACTCACTCAAACACACACACACACTCTCACTCACACACAGTCACTCAAACACACTCACACACACACACTCTCACTCTCTCACACACTCACTCACACACACACCCTCACACACACACACACACACTCTCACTCAAACACACTCACTCAAACACACTCACTCTCACTCACACACACTCTCTCACACACTGTCCCTCTCTCTCTCACACACTCACCGTCTCTCTCTCTCTCTCTCTCTCACACACACTCTCACAAACACACACACACACACTCACTCAAACACACACACACTCTCACTCACACAGTCACTCAAACACACTCGCACACACACACTCTCACACTCACTCACACTCTCACTCAAACATACACTCTCACACACTCACTCACACACACACCCTCACACACACACACACACACACACTCTCACTCAAACACACTCACTCAAACACACTCACTCTCACTCATTCACACACACACACACACTCTCTCACACACTGTCCCTCTCTCTCTCTCACACACTCACCGTCTCTCTCTCTCTCTCTCACACACTCTCACTCACTCACACATACACTCACTGTCTCTCTCTCTCACACACACACACTCTCACACACACACCTGAAGCGTTAGTGATCATTAGTATCCTCATATCAGCGTAGCTGCAGCAGCACCAGTGGGTCCCTTCCTGCTCCTGAACCACAGTTTCCCTCTTCAGAGAGAACAGAAACCCCCTGGTCATGTGACCCCCTGGTCATGTGACCCCCTGGTCACGTGACCGCGCCCACGCAAAAGGAAGGAGAGGCGCCCCGGCCCCGATCGGGCGAGGTCACGTGACCAGGCGAGGGTCGCCGCGGCTGGCGTGGAGGTGGTCGTACGCGTCCTCCCACGCTCCCCGCTTCCCTTTTCCTGAGACGTACCCGGAGGCTCCGCGTCGGCGCCCGCCCTCAGAGGAGTCGAGCGGCGGTCCCGACCCTCGGCAGCGGCGGGCGTGAGCCTCAGAGGTCGGTCGGGATCACCAGGCGAGCGACCGCGGAGCCCTCCGGGCGAGGACGCCGCCGGGCCCGCGTCGGGGTGGGCGAGCGTTCCCGGAGCGAGAGGGCGGGCGCCTCCTCGCCGACCCGACGCCCCCGCCCTTCGCCGAAGGCACGGCGTGGGCGACGGGCCGAAGGTAGTGTTGTCGCCGAGGAGGCTGCTGCAGCGAGGTCAGTGTAGGAGAACGAGGGAGGGGTCAAAGGTACAAAAGGGGGCGGAGCTTCTGGAAGCGCTGTTTGAAGTTCGGGAGCAGAAGCCTGACAGGTGAGCGAGGACGCAGGTGAGGGGGGCGGAGCCACCGGTAGCACCAGGGCAGAGGTCAGAGGCCGACCCCGCCCCCTTTACTCAGCGGAGGGTCGTGGCCCCGCCCCCCCCCCCCGCCAGGCTCAGTCGCTGCTGTCGTCCTCGTCGTCGTCGTCCGACAGGTGGCCGGCGGCGAACTTGGAGGCGGAGCGGCCGAGGGAGTCCGGGCGCGGCGCCGCGGCGCCCGAGGTGAGCTGCACGTAGCAGAACTCGCAGACGCGCACGGGCTTGGAGGACTGGCTGGGCAGCAGGTACTTCTTCTCGGAGCAGGGCCCGCACACCACCAGCCCGCACTTCCTGCAGTGGTGGCGCCGGCTCACGGGCGTGAACTTGACCTTCTGGCAGCGCATGCACACCGTGGCCTCCGAGTCGGGCACCCAGACGGCGGCGTGCTCGCCCGTGGGCGCCTTCCCGCTCTTCTGGAGCAAGTCATTGACGCACTTCCCGATGTGGTTCATCCACTCGGACTTCTCGGTGGCGGTGGCGGCGTACACGGCGAAGGACTTGGTGGGCGTCTTGATGAGCCAGCCGTTGCGCAGGTCGCCGTCGTCGGGCACGGTGTCGATGGTCACGCCCTCCAGCGGGATGATGTGCTGCTTGTTGTACTTCTTCTTCTGGATGAGGATGTTCCCGTACACCAGGATGTCGTTGAACAGGAAGAACTGCCGCGTCTTGGGCTTCTTGCGGCACAGCTTGGTGAGGATGCCCTCGCCGATCAGCACGCGCCCCGCGATGGCCAGCGGCTGCCCCGCCGCCCC
>CAJVRN010000126.1:11967500-12000000 GCA_911728415.1 Lagocephalus sceleratus
GTCTCCCCCTCCCTCACCTGTCTCTCCCTCACCTGTCTCCCCCCTCCCTCACCTGTCTCTCCCTCACCTGTCTCACCCCCCCTCGGCCCCAAATCAGAAGTTGAGGGTTCTAGTCCCGGGGGGGGGGTCCAGATGAGACCACATCTGTCGGCCTGGGGGGGACTGGGGGGGGGCTGGACCGCACAACCTTCAGGGTCCGACCACAGCTGGGTCACAGCTGGAGCCTCTGCGGACACGTGACTTCCGGTTCGGCGGCCGCGGAGGTTTCAGCACTTTCGCTCAAATGTGTCAAACCTGCGGCTTCGCGGCCACAAACCCCCCGTCCCCCCCCACACGCACCCCCCCCAGAGCCCCCCCGGAGCCCCCCCGGGGCGGCTCGGCCGGTCGGGGACTTTTGTTCCTCTTTTTGAAGTCGGAATGAAACTTTGAAGGTTCCGTCCAGCTAGCCCGTTAGCCCGTTAGCTTCCCGAAAACACCCCCGAAACTCGACCCGAACCGGCCGGGTCGCGACTTCACGGCCGGGTTCGGCTTCCAAACGCCCGGGCCGAGGGTCTCGGACCCGGGTGGAGGCCCGGGGCCCGTCCGGGGCCGCGTTTGAGAGCCGAACCCGGGCCGAGGTGTCGGCTTTAGTTAGCCTCGGCGGAACTTTTCCAGGTCCTCAAAGTACTTTACCCGAGAGCGGCCGGGGGCCCCCGGGGGCCCGGAGCGTGGGGACGGGGCTGGGGGGCGTCGGGGTGTCGGGGCGAGGCGGTGCGAGCCCCCGCGGAGGTCCCAGGCCGACGAGCAGACGCCGAAGGTTCCGATGTCGCCGCCGCCGCCGCTGCCCGAGGACAACACAACATGGCAGAGACGCCTTCACGGCCCGCCCCGGAGCGTCGGACACCGCGGTGCCCGCCGGGGAGGCGCGCGAGACGCGGGCGGGACGCGCACGCACGAGAGTTCGGTGCGGGTCGGGTCCATTAATCACACAAATCTGATAAGATCCAGCACGATTAAGGTGATAGTTCCCGCAGATCTGCGCTCTAAATACACTCTGATCCACATAAACACGCAAACACGCGCCGAAACTGGGAAAATAATTAAAAAAATTAAAAAATAGACACAACAATTAACCCATTAAGGGACGAGTGAAGGTGATTAATTAACTAGGTCAAAGTTTAATAGTTATGGTCCTCTGTCCACGACTGAATAAACGTCTTGAGCTTCAGTGTCGGCGCGGGTGCGCCGGTTCCGGGGGCCCGTGAAGGCAGCGCGAGCCGCAGGGTGGAGACGTCGGGTCCGAACTTGCTGCAGAGACGCGGAACAAAGTTCACGCAGGCGGGACACCCGGACGAACCGGGTCGCCTGCTCGCGGCTAAGCACCTCCCGGACCCCCGCTGCGACTCCTGGGCCTTAACCCAAACACGTGCACGGTGTCTCTAGCGCACAAATGACCGCAGATCCACGTCGAGGACGCGTTTCAGACGTCACAACCAGACTTTCTGCGGGGCTTTTACATTATATCGCTTTTATTGTGTGTTGGCGAGACTTTAAGTGACAAATTTAATTATTCGTTTTTTCAAAATCGAAGTGATTAAAACATCTCAGAACATTTTCTGACATATGCTCATGTCCATCCATGTTGATGAGTAAATACGTTTTAAAACCAGCGTGAAGTCTTAAAGAAACTTTAAGTTACCTTTTCTGGGCTGAGATAAATAAACAGACTCCACCACCAGGCCCATCTCCAGCTCCACCACCAGGCCCCTCTCCAGCTCCACCACCAGGCCCATCTCCAGCTCCTCCACCTGGCCCAGCACCAGCTCCACCACCAGGCCCATCTCCAGCTCCACCACCAGGCCCATCACCAGCTCCACCACCAGGCCCAGCACCAGCTCCTTCACCAGGCCCAGCACCAGCTCCACCATCAGCACCAGCTCCTTCACCAGGCCCAGCACCAGCTCCACCACCAGGCCCAGGTCCAGCTCCACCACCAGGCCCAGCTCCAGCTCCTCCACCAGGCCCAGCTCCAGCTCCACCATCAGCACCAGCTCCACCACCAGGCCCAGCACCAGCTCCTTCACCAGGCCCAGCACCAGCTCCAGCTCCACCATCAGCACCAGCTCCAGCTCCACCATCAGCACCAGCTCCACCACCAGGCCCAGCACCAGCTCCACCACCAGGCCCAGCTCCAGCTCCACCACCAGGCCCAGCACCAGCTCCACCACCAGGCCCATCTCCAGGTCCAGTTCTGGTTCTGTTGGTTTTTCCACCATCTGAAGTCCTGCTCCGGTTAAGCCAGATCAGACCGTCACGGAGCTCTGACGTCCCCCCGAGGATGTAAACCCAGCAGGGCGCCTCTCCTTGGGGGCCTGGGGTCGCGGGGGGGTGAATTGCTGCACTCCTCATGTTCTTAGTGAGGTTCTGACGAACGGAGCTGCTGTCAGATCACATCCACTCTCTGCTAACAAGTTCTGGAGAACAGCTGACGGTGCAGACCCCCCCTCCCTGACAGGCCCGGTCCTGGTGGGGGTGATGTGACGGGATGTCAGGCTGCTGCGTGTCATCAACACGAGGCATGCTCACGCAAACACACACTTATTTGGGCCTGTGTGTGTGTGAGGGTGGACGGAGAAGATGAGGTTTCTTGTCCTCTGGAGCTCCTCAGAGAGAACATGTGCTGCGGTGGGGGCGTGGTTTAAAGTGACGTAACGCTGAGGCGTCTCTCCTGATGTTATTAAACGCTCTTATATAAATTCAGAGTGCGAGTGGACAGATGTTGGCCTCTGGAAGGGCTTCATCGCGTTGGGCCAACCCCCCCCACACACACACACACACACACCCCACCCCCCCAGCATGGACACACGATCACAAACAGAGGTGACGTCACCACACACACAAACGTGACTCAGAGCGGGTTGAGCACGCGCCCATCTGTCACCCCGAACCCTCAGCAGCAGGAGCCCCCATACACACACACACACACACACATATACACACACATAGATACAGATACATAAACACACCCACATACACATACAAACCAACACACACACACAGAAACACACACTCACAAACAAACACAGAGACTCACTCACACACACTCACACACACACTCACACACTCACACATACTCACACACACACACACACACACTCTCTCACACACACACACACTCACACACACACACCCTGCAGGAGCCGGGAGCATCGCCGGGAGGTGGGTGACGCTTTGAGGAGGGGGCGCCCCCCCCCTCGTCACAGTCAGGTTAAATTAATCCAGCGACGTCCTCGCTCGGCCTCTGGAGCTGCTGCCCCCCCCTCACCCCCCCGCTGAGATGATCTCTGCAAACACAATCATTTGCCCTCTGGACTCCTCTGCTCTGTCGCATGAGCCTCAACTGGGGGGGGAGGGATGGTGGGATGGGGGGGGCATCTCTGCGTCCAGTGCGACCGTGAACGAGCTGCGGATCAGATCAGAGGAGGCGACCAGAACCGGGACCGCCGGTGGGGGTCCAGAGGTCCGCGCCCCCCCCAGGAGGAGCCAGAGACCGGAACCGACCGGAACCAGTGACCCTCTCTGATGGACAGAAGTCCTCCCATCTGGAGCTGAAGACGTCCAGGTCACGTGACGACAGACCAACTTTCTATGTCTGACACCCACGGGGGGGGCGAGGAGGAGGAGCGGGGGGGGCGAGGAGGAGGAGCTTGGGGGGGGTCTTAGAGCCCCAGAGCACACGCGCGGCTCCTCACCAGAGCGCGCGCCTCCTCCGCTGCTGATTCCGCGTCGACGCTGAGAGCGCGAGGACGTCCGGAGGACCTGGACGGTGAGTGAGACCCGCCGGACCCCCCCACAGACCTGACCCCCCCTGACAGACCCCCCCACAGACCTCACCCCCGAACCATCTGACCCCCCCGACAGACCCCCCCTAACCACCCGACGGACCCCCCCCCCCACAGACCTGACCCCCCTCCCCTGCCCCCCACACAGACCTAACCCCCTCCCCGCCCCCCCCACAGACCTGACCCCCCTCCCCTGCCCCCCCCCCACACAGACCTAACCCCCCTCCCCTGCCCCCCCCCACAGACCTGACCTGTCCCGATGTGTTGATGGTGCGTGCGTCTCTCCCGGTCCAAACTGCTCCAGATGTTCCGCGGCATCTGGCGCACGTGCCGGGTGCGTGTCGGACCCGGACCCGCGGGGGGGGCTGGGGGGGTCCTCCAGGAACCCGCCAGCTGCGGATTAAAGGGCCGCTGTTTGTTTACTACTGCAGATGTTGGCGGGATTATGACATCACGCCGCCTCCCTCCACGGGTCGGTCACACGAGGTGACGTCACGGGCTAACCCCCCCTTAACTCCCCCCCTCCCCCACAGGCGATGACCCCGGCGGCGCCCTGCTGCTCGCCGTGGGCCCGCGCGCTGCTGCTGGCCTTCATGCTGCTGCTGGCCGCCGCCATCCTGGTGGGCAACCTGGTGACGCTGGCGGTGCTGCTGGGCACGCGCCGCTTCCGCACGCCGCAGGGCTACCTCAAGGCCTCGCTGGCCGCCGCCGACCTGGCCGTGGGCGCCCTGGTGGTCCCGCTGTCCGTCTACGCCGAGGCCCGGCTGGCGGCGGCCGGCCCCGCCCCCCCCTGGACGCGGGCGGACTCGCGGGCGCTGCGCTTCCACCCGTGCAGCGTGGTGGGGCCGCTGTTCGCCGGCTGCACGCTGGTGTCCATCAGCACGCTCTTCCTCATGGCGCTGGAGCGCGGCGTGGCCGTGCTGCGCCCGCTGCACCGCGACGCCGTGGTCACGCGCCGGCGCACGGGCGTCCTCATCGCCCTCTCCTGGGGCGCCGGCTTCCTGCTGGCGGTGGCGCCGCTGCTGTGGGGCGGCGGCGTGGCGCTGGAGTACAACGCCTGCAGCCGCATGTGCAACTACGCGCTGGGCGGGCTGGGCGGGGCCTGGAACGTGCTGCTGCTCTTCCCCGCCTTCGACTTCACGCTGCTGGGCGGGACCGTGGTCGTCAACGCCGTGTCCCTGTCCAGCATCCGCCGCCACTCCCGCCGCAGGAAGCGCCTGGCCAAGGACGGCGGCGGCGGCGGCGCCAAGCCCAGCTCCTCGGACATCAAGGCGGCGCGGACCATCGGCGCGCTGACGGTGGCGTTCGCGGCCTCCTTCGCGCCCGTCGCCGTCTTCGTGGTGGGGAACGTCCTGGGGCACCGCTGGTGCGGCTTCTCCTTCGCCGCCTTCTGGATCCTGGCCAGCAACAGCTGCTGGAACGTGGTCATCTACAGCGTGCGGGACCAGCGGTTCAGGGCGCGCGCCTGCCAGCTCTTCACGCCGTTCCTCAGGAACAACGCCAGCGAGACCCAGAGCGCCAGAGACTGAGGGTGCCCCGCCCCTCCAGGGCGCCATCGATGTTTGTGATTAAACGATGACAGAACACGAGTCTCTCCCCAGAACTCTTCCTGTGGGACCATTTATTCATTCGCTTACTCGGCCAACGCCAGCCGCCGCTTCGCCCGGCGCCGGAGCACGAACAGCAAACACAAGGACGCGCAGGTGCGCACAGACGGACCCGGTTCTGACTCACGGGCTCTACGGGCACGAGCGGGAGCGTGGGTGGTCTCCATGGCAACACGTCAGCCCTCCGTCAGTCCATTAGTGGTTTCTTTATCCGTCTACTCGTGTTTGTTCCATGTGCGTCACCACGGTAACCACACACACTCACACTGCACACACACACACACACACACACACACACACACACACACTGACACACACACACACACACACACTGACACACACACACACACACACACACACACACACACTCACACACACACACACACACACACTGACACACACACACACTCACACACACACACACACACTCACACACTGACACACACACACACACACACACACACACTCACACACTCACACACACACACACTGACACACACACACACACACACACACACACACACACACACACTGACACTCACACACTGACACACACACTCACGTCCTCACGTCCTCTCAGACGCACAAATAAATTATACTATTATTACAAATCACGCTGCAGTGTCGCTGAGCGGCCAGCAGGGGGCGCGCCGGCCCGCAGCCATGGAGGAGCCTCCTTGGGCTCCAGCTCGGACAGGGACGCCGTGGACGTCCACACGGAGCAGGACGTCCTGAGGACCGCAGCCCGCTCCGCGGCGAGGCCAGCGCGAGCGCCAGCGCCGAGGCGAGGGTCTCAAAGTGCTTTTACACACACACACACACACGAACGAGGCGGAGGAGCTGGAGACGAGGAGGAGGAGGACTTACGCAAGGGTTGACGCACGCGTTTCTGAGCGCTCTGGTGTGTCAGAGGTCGGCGCCGCTGACCTTCACCGGTCTGGACTGTGAGTCACGACCGCTGGAGGAGGGACGTCGGCCGGCGCCTCCGTCGGCAGTTTGATTAAAGCTGAGAGAACCGGAGCGCCCTCCAGCGCGCATCAGGGTCTGACAGAGTCCGAGGGGCCCTCCGGGGCCCTGCTGGGGCCCCGGGGTCAGAGGTCAGTAGGTGTTCTTCCAGGAGCGCAGGTAGAGCTGCAGGGGCAGCAGCGGGTTCCTGGCCTGCAGGCTCGAGTGGAAAACGTCAAAGTCGACCCGGCGGACTCTCTGCAGGTAGTCCTCCAGCACCACCTGGAGCACCAGACACCACAGAAGAAGAACACGTCACCCGGAGGCCCCGCCGACGGTGGCTGGCCCTCATGAGGGAGGGTTCACGTGAAGTGAAGTTTGAATGAACCAGCAAGAAAGACGTTTAACTCTGAAGCGTGCTTGAGCCCCAGGTTGAACAGACGTCTGCAGCAGCTGACAACAACCAACACAGTGAACCCTCGCCATCACGCCCTTCACCTTTACAGTCGAGCTCTGACCCAGAGTGAACTGCAGGTGAAGACACCTGAGGTCTGAGAGTTTAAATAAGAGACCTGTGAGAACATGTTAAAGCCTGTGAGAATCAAAGTGTGTAAGAGTGTGTGTTTGGGGGTTCAAGGCCTCAAAAGTAAAATAATTGTAAATAATAAAGATGTTTACGTGGCGGATTTCGTCTATCGGGGGGTTATTTCTGGAACGTAACCCGCCCGATAAACGAGGGTTCACTGTGTGTCTTACACTTAAGGAGAGGATGGGTTTCACCACGTGCAGGAGTGTGTCAGGTGTGTTTAGAGCTCACCGTCTGCAGGAAGGCTGGACACGCAGCGGCTGGCACGCTTTTACTGAACGACCGCGCCTGAAGGGAAAGCACCCAGACCACAGAAATACGTCTTATTTTACATTTACGTGCTGGAAAACACTAACACTGTAACGACTGTCACATCAGCAGTAACGGATGACAGAAGGAGAAAAGGAAACATCATTTAATTTAAAAAAGCGCTGCTGCAGTTTACGGTCGTTCCGCCGGAGGGCGCTGTTGTCTCTCTCACACACACAGACACACACACACAGACACACACACAGACACACACAGACACACACACACACAGACACACACACACACACACACACACACACACACACACAGACACACACACACACAGACACACACAGCACACACAGACACACAGACACACAGACACACACACACACACACACACACAAAGACACACACACACACACAGACACACACACACACACACACACACAGACACACAGACACACACTCCTGTGAGCACCTACGTGCTGGAGGTGAACGTGAGCCTGGCTGGCGATGTCGTAGAAAACATCTCGGACGTTCTGCTCACGGCTGCTGCGGATGAAGTCCTCCTGAGACGCTCCGTGCTGCAGACACACACACGGACACACACACACACGGACACACACACACACGGACACCCAGGTTTAGAGGTCAGAGGGAGGTCAGCCGACGCCGCTCAGCCTGCTGTGACGGGCCGTCCGCCCGAGCTTCGACAGGACGTGGGTGCAGCAGCGCCCCCTCTGGCAGCCCGGAGGATTACACCCTCACAACAGTCATTCATTCATTCATTCATTCATTCATCCTGAAACCTCTGGCTCATAAATAACTTCAACCTCCTTCATCGTGCCCAACAGCACTCGTGTGACGGCCGCCCCTCACCAGCATGCAGAGGTCCATGGGCAGGTACACCTTCCGCCGGTTGCTGTGGTACGGCGTCGCCCTCAGACACGTGGCGATCCCCTGAGCTTTGCCGATGTGGCTCGCCGCGTGGTCGGCGTGGACATCCTTCACTCCTGGAACACCAACAAAACCCGATGTTTTCCACAACGGTGCTCGCGGCGGGACTCGTTTGAACCCCGGATCTCGTCAGAGACACAACCCATTACCGTATTTCCCGCACTATAAGAGCACCCAAAAGCCTTTCATGTCCTCAAACCCAACCCAATAACCCGATGCCCTCATCTATGGATCAACATTGGGACCGGATTTTCTTAAGACCCTGAGATGTTCTCAAAAACGACGGTGCTTTAGTACACCGTGTGAGTCCCACAGGTAACAGCAGAGGTGAATATTTAGTTTAATTAAACTGATGGATCTCACTGTTTTGCCTCCGTTGTCGTTTTTTACTGTATGTTTAAACATGATCTGATAACATGTTGGGTAATTACAGGCCCGTGAGGCTGCAGGTTCTGGTCCAACCCAGCAGCAGCAGCACCAGACTGGACTCACTTCATCAACTCGTCTGAGTCTTCAACAGCTGACTGGTCAAACTGGGTGAGCTGGACTGGTGGGACCAGAACCTGCAGCCTCACGGACCTGTGGGGGGGACCTGGAGACCCCTGGTGGACCCTGGAGACCCCTGGAGGACCCTGGAGACCCCTGGAGGACCCTGGAGACCCCTGGAGGACCCTGGAGACCCCTGGAGGACCCTGGAGACCCCAGGTGGGAGGCCCAGGTGGGAGGCCCAGGTGGGAGGCCCAGGTGAGAGGCCCAGGTGGGAGGCCCAGGTGGGAGGCCCAGGTGGGAGGCCCAGGTGGGAGGCCCAGGTGGGAGGCCCAGGTGGGAGGCCCAGGTGAGAGGCCCAGGTGGGAGGCCCAGGTGGGAGGCCCAGGTGGGAGGCCCAGGTGGGAGGCCCAGGTGGGAGGCCCAGGTGGGAGGCCCAGGTGGGAGGCCCAGGTGGGAGGCCCAGGTGGGAGGCGTGACGTGGTCTCACCTAAACACTCCAGCAGCAGGTACATGAGGGAGGACTGGGTGTTCTCCGAGTACGCCTCCAGCTCCTGCAGCGTGCGGTAGGCCCGGTCCTCCAGGTCCTTCTCCTGCCGGTCACAGATCAGCGGTGTCAAACCCACCGAGGGGGGCGGGGCCGCGCCGCCGGCTTACTCTCTCCGCGATGATCCTCAGCAGCCACCGTTTGGTCAGGCCGTGCTTCCTCACCGCCTGGGAACGACAAGCGGGGCTGGTCAGGGGGGGTCGGAGGTCAGGGGGGGTCGGAGGTCAGCGGGAGGCTCTCTCTCGCTCTCTCTCTCTCTCACCCTCCGCAGCTCGGCGGCGACGGGCTGGCTCCGCCGCTCGTCCCCGAAGATCTCCTCCACCGCCGTCCGCCAGAAGTCCATCCGCATGAGGCCCAGGGTCTTCTGGGAAACCGAGTCCTTCACCTTGGGGGGGGTTAGAGGGTCCAGGCGAGGGTGAGGGGGGAGAGGGGGAGGAGGGGGGTACCTGCCTGGGCTAGCTCCACATTAAAGGCTCTGAGGGCCAACGAGGAGCGGCGAGCATCTTCAGGGAGGAGGAGGGACGACACGAAGCCCTCGTAGTCTCTGGACCTGGGGGGCACAGAGGTCAGGGTCAGGGGTCAAGGGCACCGAGGGGGGGTGTATGGGGGGGTCAAAACACAAGTCTGACCTGGACCATGAACATGAGAGAGAGAGGGAGAGGTAGAGAGAGAGAGAGGGGGGGGGGGTGTACAGGTGCAGGTAGACAGGTACAGGTGTACAGGTACAGGTAGACAGGTACAGGTGTACAGGTGCAGGTGTACAGGTACAGGTACAGGTGCAGGTAGACAGGTACAGGTACAGGTGCAGGTAGACAGGTACAGGTAGACAGGTGCAGGTAGACAGGTGCAGGTAGACAGGTGCAGGTAGACAGGTACAGGTAGACAGGTGCAGGTAGACAGGTACAGGTAGACAGGTGCAGGTAGACAGGTGCAGGTAGACAGGTGCAGGTAGACAGGTGCAGGTAGACAGGTGCAGGTAGACAGGTGCAGGTAGACAGGTACAGGTGTACAGGTGCAGGTAGACAGGTACAGGTGTACAGGTACAGGTAGACAGGTACAGGTGTACAGGTGCAGGTGTACAGGTACAGGTACAGGTGCAGGTAGCCAGGTACAGGTACAGGTGCAGGTAGACAGGTACAGGTAGACAGGTGCAGGTAGACAGGTGCAGGTAGACAGGTGCAGGTAGACAGGTGCAGGTACAGGTGCAGGTAGACAGGTACAGGTAGACAGGTGCAGGTAGACAGGTACAGGTAGACAGGTGCAGGTAGACAGGTGCAGGTAGACAGGTGCAGGTAGACAGGTGCAGGTAGACAGGTACAGGTAGACAGGTGCAGGTAGACAGGTGCAGGTAGACAGGTGCAGGTGCAGGTAGATCCTGTAACATCTCATAACTTTTACAGGTAAACACAAACTTTCTCTCAACAGTCTGACTCACACACTCGGTCGTGTTTTAATCCCGGAGCCTCCTGAAAGACTCAAAGTTACTTTAGTCATCTTAGTTACTTCAGTCATCTTAGTTACTTTAGTCATGTTAGTTACTTTAGTCATGTTAGTTACTTTAGTCATGTTAGTTACTTCAGTCATCTTAGTTACTTTAGTCATGTTAGTTATCTTAGTCATGTTAGTTACTTTAGTCATCTTAGTTACTTCAGTCATCTTAGTTACTTTAGTCATCTTAGTTACTTTAGTCATCTTAGTTACTTTAGTCATGTTAGTTATCTTAGTCATGTTAGTTACTTTAGTCATGTTAGTTACTGTAGTCATGTTAGTTACTTTAGTCATGTTAGTTACTTCAGTCATGTTAGTTACTTCAGTCATCTTAGTTACTTCAGTCATCTTAGTTACTGTAGTCATGTTAGTTACTGTAGTCATGTTAGTTACTTTAGTCATGTTAGTTACTTCAGTCATGTTAGTTACTGTAGTCATGTTAGTTACTGTAGTCATCTTAGTTACTTTAGTCATCTTAGTTACTGTAGTCATGTTAGTTACTGTAGTCATGTTAGTTACTTTAGTCATCTTAGTTACTGTAGTCATCTTAGTTACTTTAGTCATGTTAGTTACTGTAGTCATGTTAGTTACTGTAGTCATGTTAGTTACTTTAGTCATGTTAGTTACTTTAGTCATCTTAGTTACTGTAGTCATCTTAGTTACTGTAGTCATGTTAGTTACTTTAGTCATGTTAGTTACTTTAGTCATGTTAGTTACTTTAGTCATCTTAGTTACTGTAGTCATGTTAGTTACTGTAGTCATGTTAGTTACTTTAGTCATGTTAGTTACTTTAGTCATGTTAGTTACTGTAGTCATGTTAGTTACTTTAGTCGTGTTAGTTACTGTAGTCATGTTAGTTACTTTAGTCATCTTAGTTACTTTAGTCGTGTTAGTTACTTTAGTCATGTTAGTTACTGTAGTCATGTTAGTTACTTTAGTCATCTTAGTTACTTTAGTCGTGTTAGTTACTTTAGTCATGTTAGTTACTTTAGTCATCTTAGTTACTGTAGTCATGTTAGTTACTGTAGTCATGTTAGTATTTGTTCTTGTTCTTGTTGTTAGTTACTTTAGTCATGTTAGTTTTAGTTTGTTACTGTAGTCATGTTAGTTACTGTAGTCATGTTAGTTACTTTAGTCACTTAGTTACTTTAGTCGTGTTAGTTACTGTAGTCATGTTAGTTACTTTAGTCATGAGTTACTTTAGTCATGTTAGTTACTGTAGTCATCTTAGTTACTGTAGTCATGTTAGTTACTTTAGTCATCTTAGTTACTTTAGTAACGTGATTACTTTACCTCCGTTAGCCGCTTTAGCTTCGCGCCGCTAGCACCCACCTGACCAGCTCCAGGCAGTACTTCTCATTAAAGCGGGGGTCCGCGGCGCCGCCCGCCGCCCCCACGCTGCCCAGGCCCGGCGGCCTGTGGACGCAGAGCCCGGGCGGCGAGGGCCGGAGAAGCGGCCGGTAAAACGACGCTTTTCCTCTGGAAACGACGAGTTTGACGCTAGCCGCCATCATCCCCTCCGCCTTCACCGGTGTCACGCTGAAACCGGTCCCCCGGCCTCAAAGGTTCCGGCACAGCGGTCAAATAAGCGCATTATTTATACACTCAAAAATGCCTCAAAATCACACATTTGTGGTCCTGGGTCTTTATAATAATGACAATAAAGTTTTTAGAGTGTATATTTGTTTAATGTTGATGATCGTGTGTTGTAGGTATTGGACTCCCTCGGTATAAAGCAGGTTGTTCCAAGCTGCGGATATTTCTTAAAATAATTCGAGGGTGTGTGTTCGACCTGCGCCGAAACTGTGCAGCCATGAAAGAGTGTAACGCACACCAGGCCTGTGCATCCTGCAGGAGAAGTGAGGTGGCCCAACTCATCGCCCTGTTTCAGGTGGAGACGTCAGGAAACGCGAATAACGTAATAACGAAAGAGCAGGACGAAGCCTGTGCAGAGGAGCTGGTGCAGAGGAGCTGCTCCATCTCGGGGGTCCGAGAGGCGCACCCACAGGTCTGCACGTTTCTGAAGCTGTGTCAGACCCGAGGGACCGAACGGGCCCGAGATGGAGCCTCTGTGGAGTTAGAACCGGGCTGCAGCTCTGAACGTTCAGTACCGCCCAAACGAACGTTGATCGGTGCGTTTCTGAGCCTAATAACTTAACAAGCTGACATTGGCGCGTCCCTGAGGCTGCTGTTGTAAATCAATAAAGATCCATTTATGAGAAGCTGTGATGAAGGCAGTTTGTCTTTGATTATATTCAACAATATAACACATTTGACCGCTTTTCATTGGTTTTTCTGACTTTAATACACTAAAGTTAAGGCCATGTAGCTCCTCTCTAGTCAGTGGTTGTTGATGTCCGTCTCTCTGTGTCAGTCCTGAGCCCGACTGGTGTCCAGTCCAGGTGGACCCACCTTGACCCGGGTCAGCTGGGACAGGCTCCAGCCCCCTCCACGAGCCTCTGAGGAGGAACCAGCAGCAGAAAGTGATGGATGATGTAGTGTAGCCTCCATGACTCTTCATCTATTTAATCTGTTTCTGCAGTTTTCCCAGCGTGACGATGGTTCCAGGTAGAAGATCCAAAGAGGCTCTGGAGTTCGTTGTTCCCGTTGTTCCGGTCCAGCTGCTGCTCCGGGTCAGTGTCCAGGCTTGGCTGAGGGCAGGAGAGGAGAGACGGTCAGCACATGAAGGCATCATCACAGCTCCTGAGCCTCCAGCAGGAGTCAGCAGGAGAAGATGGACCTCACCAGACGTGTCTTCACCACCTCTGGTCTTCTGCGCCCCACAGCCTCTTCTAGTTCTCCTTCTTCTCCTTCCACCTTTTCGGTTTCCTCAGCCTGAAGAAGTGTCGTATTTTCTCATCACGAGGGGCTCATCACGGTGCTCCTGGCGTTGCCCGGACCCTCGTTTGGACCGCTGTCCAGGCCTGGGAGGAGGAGACTGTGGCATGCAGACGCAGCGTTGGTCCTGGAGGCCCTG
Organism: Lagocephalus sceleratus; assembly: GCA_911728415.1. NCBI lineage: Eukaryota > Metazoa > Chordata > Actinopteri > Tetraodontiformes > Tetraodontidae > Lagocephalus > Lagocephalus sceleratus. The sequence continues at coordinate 11,981,167 of CAJVRN010000126.1, forward strand.
AGCTCACCCCTGAAGCTGTGGAGCTGCTGTCTGTGGTTGACCTCTGGCTCACAGGTCTGCACTGCCGCGCTGGACACGGTCTTCTCTGGGGGCTCCTGAGCCCTCCTGAGCTCACGCTGCAGGAGCTCAAACTGCTGCTTCGTGTCCCTTAGCTCGTCCTCGTAGTCGCGGAGCTCCTTCTTGTTTTTGTGGGCGACCTTTCGCTGCTGACGCTGAAGCGCCTCCAGCTGCTGACGGACCTGGTCCAGCTCTTTCCGATGGTTCCGTCTCTTCTCCTCAAGGGAACCTCTGACCATCTCCAGCTCCTCCTGGACGGCCTTGCTCTTCCTCTTCTCCTGCTCAAGCTGGGCTTCAAACCTTCTCTGCAGCTTGAAACATTCCTCCTGGTAGGACGTCTCACAATGTCTGTTCTTGGAGTTAAAGTCACCACAGTTCTGTTGGAGGCTGCTGGTGTCTTCATCGCTCCTGGTTCCTTCAGCTTCAGAGTCTTCAGGACTTTCTTCTTCAGAATCGTCACTTTCTTCCTCAATCTCTTCTTCTACTCTGTTCATCACATCTCTCCATTCTGAATCCTCCTGTTTCAGAGCTCCATCATCCTGGAGGAGACATTGGACCTCCCTCTCCAGTTCCATCTGCTCCATATCAGTTTCCCAGTCGCCCTCTGACGCTGAGGAACTTTCAGGTTCTCTTTTACTCCTGTTTAAATATGACTCGACCTCGTCTGTTAGTCTGTCGAGGGACCGCAGGAATTCATCCTCCTCTTCCTCCGTCTGGGATCTTCTGTGCTGAAGCTTGTCCATTTCCTTCACAGCAGCTTTTGAGACTGATCTGGTGGTTGTGGCCGACGGCTGAGCCCTTATTACAAGTCCTCAAACACAACCAGGACCTGAAGCTTTCATTTTGCATCAAAGCCTTTTTTAATGTCTTGTGAAATACATCAAAAGTCTGCTGTTGCTTTGATCTTATGCTGAAAACATCCCTGTGACCAACACTCCTGGACCTGCTGGTGGTCCAGAACATTGGACCATCTGTCCATCGTCCCATTCTCAACACATTAAAGCTTTTTTCTTAAATAAAGGGACATTTATTTGGTGTAAAGCCCAGCTCGACTTTGACCTCTGACCCCGGCTCCCCTGGTCTGTCGGCCATTTGGTAACTTAAACGTTACCGTTGGTTTATCACAAAAATACACCATAGAATCCAAACTGTTCAGTTTCGTGTTACTTTGGCCAGTGGTTCAGCCGTTTTTCGGTCGTGACGTTGTACCTCATCTGTTGTCCCGACAGCGATGCTTTTATTTTGTCGCCAGACCAGAAGTGACGCGTTTAATCCAAAAGGTTGGTTTAATCCAGAGGGTCAGGGTCAAAGGTTGAAGGGGGGTCAGGGTCAAAGGTCGTGCTGTAACATTAAGGGGGGCTCAGGGTCAAAGTGCAAAGGACTGTCCCGACAGCGATGCTTTTATTTTGTCGCCAGCCCGGAAGTGACGTGGACGTGTTCCCGCCTGGCCGCTCCGGGCCGGAGGGATAGCTGCCCCCCCCCTCATGGCTCCAACCCCCCCCGGACACCCGCAGCGGCCCCCGCACCGCCCGCACCTCCCGCACCTCCCGCCCCGGGCCCTGTGGCTCCTGCTCGGCCTCCTGCTGCGGCTGCCCCGCACCCACACTTCCGGGTGAGGACGCTAACGTTAGCGGCTAATATTAGCCGCTAACGTTAGCCGCTAATGTTAGCCGCTAACGTTAGCCGCTAACGTTAGCCGCTAGCTCCCGAGTTTGACACAAGTTTCAAAAGTTTCACTTTTGAGTCAAAGTAAGGCTTCAATCTGGTTTAGTCCGGTTTAATCCAGCAGTCTGGTTTAATCAGGTTTAATCCAGAGGGTCAGGGTCAAAGGTTATGTTGTAACATTAAAGGGGGTCAGGGTCAAAGGTCATGCTGTAACATTAAGGGGGGGTCAGGGTCAAAGGTCATGCTCACATCTGTCCTTTAAAGGCTGTTGGTGTTGACTCCCACATGAACATCTGGCTCCTAGTTCAGTTTAAATGATTCTGTTGCTGTAGGACCGTTCTACTGGTTCTACTGGTGGCTCTACTGGTGGTGCTGGTTCTACTGGTGGTTCTACTGGTGGTTCTACTGGTTCTACTGGTGGTTCTACTGGTTCTACTGGTGGTTCTACTGGTGGTGCTGGTTCTACTGGTGGTTCTACTGGTGGTTCTACTGGTTCTACTGGTGGTTCTACTGGTGGTGCTGGTTCTACTGGTGGTTCTACTGGTGGTTCTACTGGTTCACTGGTGGTACTGGTGGTGCTGGTTCTACTGGTGGTTCTACTGGTGGTTCTACTGGTTCTACTGGTGGCTCTACTGGTGGTGCTGGTTCTACTGGTGGTTCTACTGGTGGTGCTGGTTCTACTGGTGGTGCTGGTTCTACTGGTGGTTCTACTGGTGGTTCTACTGGTGGTGCTGGTTCTACTGGTGGTTCTACTGGTGGTTCTACTGGTGGTGCTGGTTCTACTGGTGGTTCTACTGGTGGTGCTGGTTCTGCTGGTGGTGCTGGTTCTACTGGTGGTTCTACTGGTGGTGCTGGTTCTACTGGTGGTGTTGGTTCTACTGGTGGTGCTGGTTCTACTGGTGGTTCTACTGGTTCTACTGGTGGTGCTGGTGCTACTGGTGGTTCTACTGGTGGTTCTAATGGTGGTGCTGGTTCTACTGGTGGTTCTACTGGTGGTTCTACTGGTGGTGCTGGTTCTACTGGTGGTTCTACTGGTGGTGCTGGTGGTGCTGGTTCTACTGGTGATTCTACTGGTGGTTCTACTGGTGGTGCTGGTGGTGCTGGTTCTACTGGTGGTTCTACTGGTTCTACTGGTTCTACTGGTGGTTCTACTGGTGGTGCTGGTTCTACTGGTGGTTCTACTGGTTCTACTGGTGGTTCTACTGGTGGTTCTACTGGTTCTACTGGTGGTTCTACTGGTTCTACTGGTGGTTCTACTGGTGGTGCTGGTTCTACTGGTGGTTCTACTGGTTCTACTGGTGGTTCTACTGGTTCTACTGGTTCTACTGGTGGTTCTACTGGTGGTTCTACTGGTTCTACTGGTGGTTCTACTGGTGGTGCTGGTTCTACTGCTGGTTCTACTGGTGGTTCTACTGGTTCTACTGGTGGTTCTACTGGTGGTGCTGGTTCTACTGGTGGTTCTACTGGTGGTGCTGGTTCTACTGGTGGTTCTACTGGTGGTTCTACTGGTTCTACTGGTGGTTCTACTGGTGGTGCTGGTTCTACTGGGACGTACAGGCCTCAACGTTCGGGTCTCTCCCCGCAGAGCCTCGATGGACGACGACCTCCTGACGCCGTACGCCCGCGGCCACGGCCCCTCCCACTCCCACCGCCACGTCAGGAGCTGCCAGCCGGTTGTCCACGGCAACGCCACCCACGAGCGCTGGCGGTCCAGCAACCGCAGCGAGGGACCGCCGGCCGAGACGTCCGCCTTCGTGACCGACGTCCCCGGAGCCTCCAGATGGGTCTACGGTGCGTAGCCGCCGCCCCCGCCGCCGCCGCCCCCCCGCTGAGACGTCTGCGTGCGCAGGTCACATGACGGTGGTCGCCGACCCGCTGCGCTCGCTGGCGGTCCTGGAGCCGGGGGGGCCGGGCGGCTGCGGCATGAGCCAGCGCGCCACCGTGGAGGAGACGGCGGCGGCGGCGGGGTGCGCGTTGGCCCAGAACGGCGGGTTCTTCAGCACGCAGCACGGCTGGTGTCTGGGGAACGTGGTGAGCGACGGCGTGCGCGTGCAGCAGAGCGGCGTGCAGAACGCCCAGTTCGGCATCAGGAGCGACGGCACGCTCGTGTTCGGGTGAGACCTCGCCGTGACTCAGCGGGGCGGCGCCGCCGCGACCCGAGGTGGGCGAGAGAGGGGGAGAGAGAGAGTAAATATTTACGTGTGACGCACGGGCGCCATCGAGCTGCTCGCAGAGTGACGCAACATCAGAGGAGAGGCCCCGCCCACCCACACCGGCCCGGCCAATCAGACGCTGATCAGACCAGTGAACATGCACATACACAAATAAACACTCATACACCAATGTATACACACACTCATACACAAACACACACATGCACATACACAAATATACACAGATACACACTCACACAGATACACACGTACACAAATATATACACAAACACTCATACAGATACACTAACACACACTCGCATACACACAGATACACACACACTCACACAGATATATATACACACTAAACAGATACACACTCACAGATACACGCACACACTCTCACAGATACACACACACACTCAAATACACAGTTACACACACAGATACACTCTTACACACATACATAGATACACACTCACATACACAAACACACTCACATACACAGATACACACTCACACAGATACACTCAGACACTCACATACACAGATACACTCTTACACATACACAGACACACACATACATAGATACACACTCACACAGATACACTCACACAGATACACACTCTTCCTGTCAGCTGATGTTCCTCCTCTCCCTCCGATGGTCGTTCCCTCTCACGCAGGACTTGACTGTCTCCGAGCGTGGCGGGCTCACGGCGTTGCCATGGTTACAGGTACCTGTCGCAGGACGAAGTGGAGGACCGGTCCAACCCGTTCGTGCAGCTGGTGAGCGGCGTGGTGTGGCTGCTGAGGAACGGCGAGGTCTACATCAACCAGAGTCTGGAGGCCGAGTGCGACGAGACGCAGGAGACGGGTGGGAGGTCGCCTGACCCCGGGTCGCCTGACCCCGGGTCGCCTGACCCCGGGTCGCCTGACGGGCCAACGCCTCTTTCCCTTGAAGGACTCTTCCGCACCTTCGTGGACGTGGTGTCGGCCCGGACGGCGGTGGGCCACGACGCCGAGGGACGGCTGATCCTGTTTCACATCGACGGGCAGACGAACGAACGAGGGTGAGATCAAAGCTGTGGCGGGGGATCAAAGCTTGGGGGCGGGGCCTGACGCCGTCGACCTGTGGCCAGGATGAACCTGTGGGAGGTGGCGAGCTTCCTGAAGAAGAACGGCGTCATCAACGCCATCAACCTGGACGGGGGCGGGTCTTCCACCTTCGTGGTCGGCGGCTCCTTGGCCAGCTACCCGTCCGATCACTGGTCAGCCCCGCCCACCCGCCACGGGGCCGCCGCCCGCCCGCCGTGTTCCTGACGCTGTCCCTGTTGCAGTGAGTCGGACAGCAGGTGGCGCTGCGCCCGCCGCGTCTCCACCATCCTGTGCGTCCGCCCGCGGCGCTGCCGGCCGGCGAACTGCAGCGGACACGGCGACTGCGCGGACGGCGTCTGCCGCTGCCACGAGGGCTGGACGGGCGCCGCCTGCGACTCCCTGAGGTGTCAGCCGCCGCAATGTGGCGCCCACGGCCTCTGCTCCGCCCGTACGTATGAGGCTGGTCGATGATGTCATCATGTCGATGAGGTCATCACAAGGCTGGTCGATGATGTCATGTCGATGAGGTCATCACGAGGCTGGTCGATGATGTCATCATGTCGATGAGGTCATCATGTCGATGATGTCATCATGTCGATGAGGTCATCATGTCGATGAGGTCATCACGAGGCTGGTCGATGACGTCATCATGTTGATGAGGTCATCATGTCGATGAGGTCATCACGAGGCTGGCCGATGATGTCATCATGTCGATGAGGTCATCACGAGGCTGGTCGATGATGTCATCGTGTCGATGAGGTCATCACGAGGCTGGTCGATGACGTCATCATGTTGATGTCATCATGTCGATGAGGTCATCACGAGGCTGGCCGATTACGTCATCATGTCGATGAGGTCATCACGAGGCTGGTCGATGATGTCATCATGTCGATGAGGTCATCACGAGGCTGGTCAATGACATGTCGATGATGTCATCACGAGGCTGGTCGATGATGTCGTCATGTCGATGAGGTCATCACGAGGCTGGTCGATGACGTCACACACACACCTGTCTCAGGTCCTGGTTCTGTTCTAGGGGGGTGTGTCTGTGATGCCGGATGGGGCGGAGCCAACTGCAGCCAAGGTGACCGCCGCCCCCCCGCGCCTCCTTAACCGGCGCCTCGGCGTCATCGATGTCCTCTCTCCTTCCCAGAGTGCCCGCCTGGTTTCCGCGGCAACACCTGCGAAGAAGAAGGTAGAGCCGCGGCCGCCGCCCGGGTGTCGGGGTTCTGACCCGGGCCGAGCTCTCAACCCCGTCCTCGTCTTTGTCCTCGTCCTCGTCCTCGCCAGCGTGTCCTCCGGGCTCCTCCGGCCCGTCCTGCCCTCAGGAGTGTTGCTATGACGACCTCTGCCCATGTGACCCGCACGCGGGGAGCTGCAACGCCACGCTGCAGGGAGACGTCAACGCCACCGTACACAGAGGTAACACCTGGAGGGGGCGGGGCCAGGGCAGAGGGGTGTGGTCAGTACAGAGGGGTGGGGCCAGTACAGAGGGGGTGGGGCCAGGGCAGAGGGGGCGGGGCCAGGGCAGAGGGGTGTGGTCAGTACAGAGGGGTGGGGCCAGTACAGAGGGGGTGGGGCCAGGGCAGAGGGGGCGGGGCCAGTACAGAGGGGGTGGGGCCAGGGCAGAGGGGTGTGGCCAGGGCAGAGGGGGCGGGGCCGGGGCAGATGGGTGTGGCCAGTACAGAGGGGGCGGGGCCAGGGCGGCGTGGACAGGCAGCCCTTCACCTTGTGTCTCCCTCCCCAGTTGGACGATGTCTCGCCGAACAGATGTTCAAGTCGTGGCGGGAGGAAGCCGGTCGGACGGAGGGGCGTCGCCTGTCCGAGTGAGTCCCGCCCCCGTGGCGTGCGGCGCGGGTCGTGTGACCTCACGGTGTCCCCCTGCGTCCTCAGGAGAACCTGGGCCGCCGTGGTCTTCGCGCTGGCCTCGCTGCTCTCGCTCAGCCTGCTGCTCCACGCCCTCAGGGCCCGCCGCCGGGCGCCGCCGCCCTTCCCGGACCGCCAGGAGTACGCCTACATCCCGCTCAACGACATCGGCGGGGCCGAGCCGCCCGCCGCCGGGCGGCGGGACGGGAGCTTCCCGCCGGACGAGTCCGACTCTCAGGATTAAGGTGCGGTCGCCACGACGACGGCGAGGGAGGGCGCGCGACCCCCGCAGCCGACGCGGGGGGCTCGTCAGCGGCGCTCCGGACCGGGACGCGCCCGTCGGGCTCCAGATGTTGAGGTGAAGGTCCAGATGTGGCTCCTCGGCGGCTGGTTCAGCCGTGACCCCGCCCGTGGACGGCGGCCCCAGATGTGCCCCAGATGTGCCCCAGGTGTGCCCCAGATGTGCTCCAGGTGTGCCCCAGGTGTGCTCCAGATGTGCCCCAGGTGTGCTCCAGGTGTGCCCCAGATGTGCTCCAGGTGTGCTCCAGATGTGCTCCAGATGTGCTCCAGATGTGCCCCAGGTGTTTGGTACCTTCTGGCGCCTCAAAGGAGGTCATGTGACGTCTCACACAAACGCACCAATAAAGGAAAGTGTTGGTCATGTGAGCGCTGATTCGTGTCGGGGGTCGGGGACAGATGTTGGGTCCACTTCACCTGAGTCACATGAGCTGTTGCACATTAACCAGCTGACCTTTGACCTCTGACCTGCCTCTGGCCCACTGAGGTCGCGGCGTCTGAACGGGTAGCTGCTCTGAACGGTGCGTCCTGACCTCTGACCTCTGTGGAGGTGTTCCACTTTCACTTTGTTATCGTAATGGTGGAAAAGGAAAACACCAGTTTGACACAAGTTGAGTGAGGACTGGTTATACTGGGACAGAGGGTAGAGGACTGGTTATACTGGGACAGAGAGGGTAGAGGACTGGTTATACTGGGACAGAGGGGGTAGAGGACTGGTTATACTGGGACAGAGGGGGTAGAGGACTGGTTATACTGGGACAGAGGGGGTAGAGGACTGGTTATACTGGGACAGAGAGGGTAGAGGACTGGTTATACTGGGACAGAGAGGGTAGAGGACTGGTTATACTGGGACAGAGAGGGTAGAGGACTGGTTATACTGGGACAGAGGGGGTAGAGGACTGGTTATACTGGGACAGAGAGGGTAGAGGACTGGTTATACTGGGACAGAGAGGGTAGAGGACTGGTTATACTGGGACATAGAGGGTAGAGGACTGGTTATACTGGGACAGAGGGTAGAGGACTGGTTATACTGGGACATAGAGGGTAGAGGACTGGTTATACTGGGACAGAGGGTAGAGGACTGGTTATACTGGGACAGAGGGTAGAGGACTGGTTATACTGGGACAGAGAGAGTAGAGGACTGGTTATACTGGGACAGAGGGGGTTAATACACTGGTTATACTGGGACAGAGGGGGTTAATACACTGGTTATACTGGGACAGAGGGGTTAATACACTGGTTATACTGGGACAGAGGGTTAATACACTGGTTATACTGGGACAGAGGGGGTTAATATACTGGGACAGAGGGGGTTAATATACTGGTTATACTGGGACAGAGGGGGTTAATATACTGGTTATACTGGGACAGAGGGGGTTAATACACTGGGACAGAGGGGGTTAATACACTGGTTATACTGGGACAGAGGGGGTAGAGGACTGGTTATACTGGGACAGAGAGGGTAGAGGACTGGTTATACTGGGACAGAGGGGGTAGAGGACTGGTTATACTGGGACAGAGAGGGTAGAGGACTGGTTATACTGGGACAGAGAGGGTTAATATACTGGTTATACTGGGACAGAGGGGGTTAATACACTGGTTATACTGGGACAGAGGGGGTTAATGTACTGGTTATACTGGGACAGAGGGGGTTAATGTACTGGTTATACTGGGACAGAGAGGGTTAATGTACTGGTTATACTGGGACAGAGGGGGTTAATGTACTGGTTATACTGGGACAGAGGGGGTTAATACACTGGTTATACTGGGACAGAGAGGGTTAATGTACTGGTTATACTGGGACAGAGAGGGTTAATACACTGATTATACTGGGACAGAGGGGGTTAATGTACTGGTTTTACTGGGACAGAGAGGGTTAATACACTGATTATACTGGGACAGAGGGGGTTAATGTACTGGTTTTACTGGGACAGAGGGGGAGGGCTGGTTCACTGGGGCAGGTGAATGATTGAACGGGGCGGTGACCTCCGTCTTGTTACGTAAGGCAGCAGCACCATAACAGTCCTCTGTTTGGGTCTCAGGACCGGTGACCCCGTGACCCCGGGTCTGGTCCCAGGTGGGTGAATCAGGAGGTCAGCGGGTCACCTGAGCTGTGAGGGGTTCCTCTCACCTGATCCCACACCTGGACGGAGGTGGCGGTCCAGGTGTGTTACCCCAGGTGTGTGTTGTCTCAGGTGTGTTATCTCAGGCGTGACCTGCTCCGGGCCCCGTCACACGCTGTCCTGATGCTCCTGCGTGTTTTTCCACAACAACTTAAATGACTCAGTGTCTCCACGACTGAACAGAGGGTCAGAGGTTCAAGTCCCTCAGGTCCACAGGCCGCCACCAGACTCAGGGTCACCTGTTACAGATTATGTGTGATAGATTACATCAGATTAACATCTGCATTAACACAATCCCAACATCTGTATTAAAGTTAAAAAAACACTTTTCTGACATCCTGAAAAACTCTGAATTCTTCAAATACGCAATTCTAGTAATCTCCTTAATCTATACAACATGATAACACGTCAGAGGCTCAAATCGTTGCGCTTGTTTTTATTTATTTAACACGTTTATTCTTTCAGAGTCCGTTTTAATGAAGAGAACTTGACGGTAGCTTCTTTAAAACGCGCTGTGGCCGCAGTCAGAGTGTGCTTCCTCCCCCTTTGGGGTGATGCGGCCCCCAACAGCAGCGCAGACCCCTCGGATGCCCTTCGCTCCCTCATTAAAGTGAATAACGTGATAATAAAGAGCAGCGGGGGGGGCGGGGCTTCTGGGCAGCGACAGCCCTCCAGCGCGGGCCTGATTGGCTGGGCCCCGCCAAGCCCCGCCCCCAGCGGGCTGCGCAGTGACGTCAGAGCGATCAGCTGTTGGAGGTCCACAACAACAACAGACGGAGCGGCCCGACGCTCCCGACGCCCCCCTCCCGGACCCGGACCCGGACCCCCCCCGCACACGCTTATTTCTTCCGCGAAGAAGCGCCTCGCGCCCCCGCCGCGCCTACCTCACCCTCCGCGGGGTCCGCCGCCCTTCCGCGGGCCGCAGGTGAGCTCTTTGTCTGCCCCCCCATCCCCACGACCCCCCCATCCCCACGACCCCCCCCCGGGCCCCCACCGCCGTGCTCCAGCCTCCAGCAGCTGCCCTAATCCGCGTTTCGGTGCCCCCCCCCCCCAAACCCGCCGCTCCGTCCCTAATCCGGCCTTAATCCGGCCTGCTCCGGGGGTCCGTGCCCCCCCCCCACGTTAGGGGGACAGGTGGTTCGGGAGGGGGGTCGCACCGGGACGTGGGCCCCCCGGGTGTGGAGCCCCCCCCCTTTGTCCCTCCCCGGCCCGCAGGTTCTGACCGAGTTCCTTGTTTTCGTCCCCGGGACCGTAAGCGCGCCCCCCTCCCGGGGGGTCCGAGCCCAGCGGGAGGTTCGGTTCTCCTCTTCTTCGGGTTCTAGCCCCGTTTGTTTGAACGCGGGGCCTCTGGCCCCCCCCGGGACCCCCCGGGGCCCCCCGGACCCCGCGGGTCGGGACCCGGTCCAGGGCCAGCGGCCCGGTCGTGTCCGCGGCCCTGGACCGCCACGAGGATCCGGACGTGGTCCTGATGTAATCCGGGGGGACGTTGCGGGAGTTTCGTCGTCGCGTCTTTTGTTTTTCCACCCGGAGCAGGAAATTACCACGACACTCGAACGCACCGCGGCAGTTGATTGAAATTGCAAATGAGGCGTTCGCGGCCGTCCGGATTTCAGAGCGTCGAAACTGTTGCCCTCCGCTGGCACTCGTTACCTCCTGGGCTATATTTACATATGCAAACATATATGGGGCCGTTGGACTCGTTTAGGATGATCCAGTCATTAGATTTGATCTTTAGAGCTTCATGTGTGTGTATGTATATATATATAATATATATATGTATGTGTGTGTGTGTATGTATATATATATAATATATATGTATGTGTGTGTGTGTATGTATATATATATAATATATATGTATGTGTGTGTGTGTGTGTATGTATATATATATATATATATGTATATGTATATATATATAATATATATGTATGTGTGTGTGTATGTATATATATATAATATATATGTATGTGTGTGTGTGTATGTATATATAACATATGTGTGTGTGTGTGTATGTATATATGTGTGTATGTATATATATAATATATATGTATGTGTGTGTATGTGTATATATAATATATATGTGTGTGTATGTGTATATAACATATGTGTATGTGTATATGTGTGTGTATGTATATGTGTGTGTGTGTGTATATATATATATACATATGTGTATGTATATGTGTGTATGTATATATATATATAACATATGTGTATGTGTGTGTATGTATATATAACATATGTGTATGTATGTGTGTGTATGTATATATATATATAATATATATGTATGTGTTGTGTATGTGTACGTGTATATGTGTGTATATGTGTATATAACATATGTGTATGTGTACGTGTATATGTGTGTGTGTATGTATATATATATAATATATATGTATGTGTATGTGTATGTGTGTATGTGTATATAACATATGTGTATGTGTATATGTGTGTGTATGTATATATATAATATACACACACACACACACACACACATAATATATACACACAGTGTTCACCCTACAGGAACCTTGTCCTTCGTGGACACACAGAAACCCTGTAAGGTGTAAACAGGACCCACCTTGTCTCCTCAGGGTCGTCTTCGTTTTGCACTCTGGACCTGAGCGACGCTCCGTTCCCCCGCTGAAGCTCCGCCATGACGCCGCGCCCGTGCACTTTATGAGGCTCTGACTGCAGCTGCAGCAGCGCACCCCCAACCCATGAAGGAGGACCGGACCGGGCCACATCCCTCGCACAGCCTCAAACCCCCCCAGGACGGCCCGAGATGCTGCAGAGGTTCGCCAGCGCTCTGTTCGGAGGCGAGGTGGAGGAGCTGAGTCCACCGGGACCGCCGGAGGAGAAGGAGGCCGAGGAGGACGAGGACTGGATCCTCGTCAATTACCTGGGTGAGAAGATCATACTCGTTATTTGAAGTTCAGCTCAGTGTAGACCAGACCAGAGACTAGAGGGTCCAGACCAGGGGTCTCCAGGTCCCCCCCAGGGGTCTCCAGGTCCCCCCAGGGGTCTCCAGGTCCCCCTCAGGGGTCTCCAGGTCCCCCCCAGGGGTCTCCAGGTCCCCCCCAGGGGTCTCCAGGTCCCCCTCAGGGGTCTCCAGGTCCCCCCAGGGGTCTCCAGGTCCCCCCCAGGGGTCTCCAGGTCCCCCCCAGAGGTCCGTGAGGCTGCAGGTTCTGGTCCAACCCAGCAGCAGCAGCACCAGACTGGACTCACTTCATCAACTCATCTGAGTCTTCAACAGCTGACTGGTCAAACTGGGTGAGCTGGACTGGTGGGACCAGAACCTGCAGCCTCACGGGCCTGTGGGGGGGACCTGGAGACCCCTGGTCCAGAAGGTCTGGGTTCAGGGCCATAAAGAGGAGGTGGTGTCACCAACGCGGCCTCATTTCTGAGGCTCCGTTTAAATTTAGCTCCTGGCTGCAGCGCTGCAGGCGGGTCAGAGCAGGTCCAGGGTCCAGAACAGAACCCTTTCCTGCTCTGGACCAGCTCGGTTCAACCCGACCAGGCCCAGATTTGAGGTTCCTCTCAGGCCCTCGGGTCGTTCACGGCTCAGCTGTCGCCCCCCCTCCTGTTACGGGGGGTCGTCTGGGGGGACTCGAGGTCACGAACAGATGAAAATAGTAAATATTTGGACGGGTGGAGGTTCGGGTGGCTCCCCCTGCTGGTCGTCGGTGCTCACTGCGGCTCGGTTCCCCCCCCCCAGCTGAAGGCTGCTCGGCCCAGCGCGGTTCTGCTCACCCCGGATCCGCCCTCGGTCCCGAGGAGGAGGAGGAGGAGGACCTGGTGATGATCCCGTCCCCCGTGGCCAGCCCCCCCGTCCGCTACGCGTCCTGCACGTCGCTCAACTCCACCGCCGAGACCGACCCGGACGGGGGCGGAGGAGGAGGAGGAGGAGGAGGAGGGCGGGTTCTTCCGCCTGGACGCCGCCTCGCTGGAGGAGAGCTGGTTCGTCACGCCGCCGCCCTGCTTCACCGGCCGCGGCGCCCAGCCCGCCCTGGAGGCCAGCCCCCTGGAGGACCTGCTGATCGAGCACCCCAGCATGTCGGTGTACGCCTGCCGCGGCCCCCCCCGCGGGCCCCCCCGGCGGGCCCTGGACGCCCTGCCGCGCTCCCTCGACCTCGCGCTGCTGCCGGACAACAAGGCCGCCGCCCCCAAGAGCAGGTGTGAGGGCGTGAAGAAGGTGAGGCGGAGCCTGGACGGCCCCCACCGCAGGTAGGTCCGCCCCCGGGGGGGTGGGTGGGGGGGGGGTGACGGTGTGGGGGGGCTCACGCTCTAACTCTGACCCCCCAGGCCGGACGCCTCCATCTTCCAGCGCCACTCCAGCCAGCACGCGGCCTGTGGCGCCGCCGCACGCGCCGGCCTCCTGCGGCAGCACGTGACCGCCGCCGCCCCGGCCACGCCCCCTCTGTCCCGCAACGCCCTGCGGCGCCTCAACCTGCTGCGTCCCCCGAAGGCCAACGGCGTGCACCTGCACCAGCCCAGCCAGCGCCACCTGAACTTCTGACGTCTCACACACACACACACACACTCTCACACGCACACACACACACACACTTCACTCACACACACACTCACACACACTCACACACACACACACACACTCACACACACACACACACACACACACACACACACACACACACACACACACACACACACACACACACACACACACACACACACACACACACACACACACACACACACACACACACACACACACTCACACACACTCACACACACACACACTCACACACTCACTTTGTCTTTCATCAGAACATCACCAGCAACAAGCCCCGCCCCCTCTCTGTTCTGAAATGTGATTGGCTGGTGGGATAAGCTTCTCCCGCCTCCTCGTCCTCCTCCGTCCTTGTGGAGGTCGCGGAGGCTGCGTCCCCTCGTTGTCACGGAGACGTCCCCTCTGTCCTTTAGGATGCTATAGGTCACTTTACCCAGCAGCAGGTTCAGCAGGTGTGAGGTCGGCGCCGGGGTCAACCCCCCCCTGGGGTCACGATGGCTGACCCCATGGGGCTGAAACAATGAAGGATGTGACCTTTGACCCCCAGTGAGAACTGAGCGGGTCTAAGATGGCCGCCACAGCTGTAATCAGACAGTTGCATGATGGGAAATGTAGGAAGTTTACCCATCCAAACACAAGTCCTGTACTGAAACACTCTGGACTGAGAGGGCGCGTCCTCCGCCCGTCTGTGCTGAACCTGCCTCTGGCTTTATCATTCAGTGCTTTTCCTTTTTTTTTTCTTTGAAAAAACTAAAAAGAAAAAAAAATACTGGGTTAAATATCACTAAACGCCTTGTTTTAACGGTAGTGGTGAAAGTCATAGAAATGTTAAAGAAAAATGTATTTAAAAAAAACTTAAAATATTTTTGAAAAGACAAAACAGACGACATATCAGTATGAACCTGCTGCGGCGGGACGTTGAGAAAATGGTTTCTTGTGTTTTTGTTTGTTCTTTAGCGAATCTGCAGTTCACTTCTCAGGGTCAAACCAATCACCTTTAACTGTCACAAAATGCAGATGACTCGGTGGCCGCCGCTCGTGCGTTCGCCGTTTCGGCTCCGACCCGCCGAGCGTCCCGTCGGTGGAGGAGTAGGCCGCGTTTTAACGATTACTTTAATCCCGGACTGTGAACCTGAACTGGTAGATGTCGGAGGTCAGGAGGTTGTCATGTTTAAAGTGTACCTGGTGTGGTTTTAGAATGATGTCCTTAATCCTTTTAACACGTAAGCTTAGTTACATTTACTAAAATATTTAAACCAAAAACGTAGCGATGGGTGGTGATAGTGCTGATGTTTTTATTGTTCATCCTTTCAGGTTTCTTTGTGATCTTTGTGCAGTTTGAGTTCCTGAAAGACGGGATTTATATGAAAAACTCCGTATTCTTTTTTTTTTTTTTTTCCAACGTGAGAGCGGATGGAGCTGAATAAATGTGGACGTGTGAGTCTGAATGTTGACTTGAACTTTTGTGAGCCTGAATCCTGTGTGTTCAGAGAAACCAGACGTGACTCCGGCCCAAATCTTTAGTCGGGTCGGACGGATGCTCAGATCATCTTTGCAATCAGCTGCGGTGTTTGTTTGTTGTTTTTTTTTAGTGTTTTTGTGCTGCGTCGTTCTGATTATGTTGACTTTTGGTAGCGTTGAGTTGGCTGTAAATATACAATGTTAGAATCACTCTTTGTGCATTTACACTTTTCTTTCTCTCTGACATTGACTTTTGTCCACGTCGCAGACAGAAGGGATAATCAGCCTCCTGCTGGAAGGAGCCTTAAATCTTTGCTTTTTTATTTCCTCATTGTGAAACTAACAGGGATTTTTAATGTTTGTGTTCAATGCCTTGAAATTTGCGGATCACGTGCCTTCCAGGTCGAACGTTTATAATGACAGTGCATCCATGAAGAACTTGAACTTCCATTTTCTTGAATGAAAACTGGAGACCCACAGCCGGACATCCTAACCCAACTATGCACCACTCTGATGACGTTAGTTTGCGGCCCGCCAGTGTTCGCCTGTTCCAGTGACTCAAACCAGACAAAATTATGTAGCAAAATGTTTCTTCTTGTTTGTCCCTTGGTTGTTTAAAAAAGTTTGAAGAATATTTTGTGGCATTTTATTTTTATTTCACTAAGTGTGTGTTACTTTTTACTTGTTTAGTTTACTGGAAAAAATACAGCACTTTGCCAAAAAGGAAAAAAAATTGTAGGAATTTTAGGGTTTTTATTTATCAGCGTAACTGATCACGTTTTTTTTTTTTTGTATGTTTGCCAGATAAATTCTCTGTAAGAAGGTTGGGGTCAAACGGTAATAGTTCATGTGATCACCTATTAGCCTTGAATAAATGTTTTCATAGAAGCCTCTCATCTCCGACCGGTTCCTCTGCGCCCTAAGAGCTCCACGCGCGAAAGCAAACACTTTGGATTTATAGTTTCTACATATGAAACTCTTGGTTTGGACAAAGTTGGAGAACATTTGACCTTTTTGTAAACCTCCATTTCAGTAAGAGCATCGGCCTCATTCACTCTTTAGGGTTGGTTAAATGATCTGATAGTGACGTTATCACTACAGTATTACTACAGTATTACTACAAGGTTACCACAGGGCTACTACAGGGTAACAACATTATTAATACAGGGCTACTACAGAGTTACTACAGGGTTACTACAGTATTACTATCACTACAGGGCTACTACAGGGTTACTACAGTATTACTATTACTCCAGGGTTACTACAGTATTACTATTACTCCAGGGTTACTACAGTATTACTATTACTGCAGGGCTACTACAGGGTTACTACAGGATTACTATTACTACAGGGCTACTACAGTATTACTATTACTACAGGTCTACTACAGGGTTACTATTACTGCAGGGTTACTACAGGGCTACTACAGTATTACTATGACTAGAGGGTTACTGCAGTATTACTACCGTATTACTACAGTACTGCCTGACTGTCACTGTCCTTTTCCTCCTTTTATTTCCACGTGTTTCTCCAGAATAAAGTCTCTGACAGCGGATCCACGTGGTCTCTCTGCACCCACGTGGTCTCTTTGTTTACATCCCGCGGAGGGAGCACGCGGCTGATCTCCCCGCGCTCTCATTGGCGTGACGTCACCAGACCACGCCCCCGGACCGGGGCTGTAGTCCGGAAGCGGAGCGGCTCCGCGGGCGAAGGCGCTAATCTGCGGCGCGCTGGCGCATCTCCCGCAGCCCCCGCACGTCGACCCCCCTGCACGAGCCCCCCCCCAGACGAGCCCCCCGCACGAGCCCCCCCCCCACACACACACCTCCACCCCGCGTCTTGCGCAACCGCGCCGCCGCCTCAATAAAAACCTCCCCCGCGCCGCCCCGCGGCTCCTACCGGGGCCCCGGGCCCCCCCCGCGGCCCCCTGGGGGCCCCGCCCCCCCGCCGGGGGCCCCGCCCCCCCGTAATCCGCGCTAATCCGCCGGATTGACGCTCCCTCCGGACCGAGCGTTTAGCGCGTTTCTGTGAACCGGGACCGCGCATGCGCGGTGGCGCCGGCGCGCGCGGATAAAAGCGTTGGCGCCACAGCTGACGAGCAGAGCCCCTCCGGAGGTAAGAGAACCGGGCCGGGCCGGGCCGGGCCGGGCCCCCGGGGCCGGGCCGGGCCCCCGGGGCCGCGCCGGGCCGAACCCGCCGAACCCGTCCTCGGAACCCGGCTCTTTGATCTTCGTCTTCCCGCCTCTGTCTCTCTTTAACTTTACTTTCCGGGGGGGTTCGGCTCGGTTCGGGGCCCCCGGGCCGTCCCAGCCGAACCCCCCCGGCCCGGGCTCGGCCCCGGGGGGCTGCTGTGGTTCCGGTCCCGCCGGTTCGGGCCCGAATCCGGGCCGATCGGCGGGTTCGTTGGGGGTTGTTGACCCAGTTAGCAGCTAGCCGCGCTAACGGCCTCCCGCCGGGCTCCCGGACCCGGGGGGGCCCGAACCCGGGTCCGGGAGCCCGGTACCGAGGCTGCGGGGCGGACGGGTCCAGCAGCGGGCCCCGGGCCCGGGGGGGGGTCGGGGGGGGGTCCTCCCGCTTCTGCGCGGAGCGAATTGGCGCGTCTTTTGAGTCGAGCGGACAAAGTTGATCTGGGGGGGTCGGTAGGGGGGGTCCGGGAGGGGGGTCCGGGGGGTCGGTAGGGGGTGGGTCCGGGGGGGGTTCGGACCGACACCTCGGACAGGACCTGTTCGGGTCGGAGGTTTTTTTGTTGGAACCCGGCGGAGCTCGAACCCCCCGAGTGTTAGCGGGTAGAGACTAACCGAGGACTGGTTAGTTACCTGGTTAGTTATCTGGTTAGTTATCTGGGTAATTACCTGGTTAGTTATCTGGTTAGTTATCTGGGTAATTACCTGGGTAGTTACCTGGTTAGTTATCTGGGTAATTACCTGGTTAGTTACCTGGGTAGTTACCTGGGTTAGTTACCTGGGTAATTACCTGGTTAGTTATCTGGGTAGTTACCTGGGTAGTTATCTGGGTAGTTACCTGGTTATTAGTCTCGGTATCTGGTTTTCTAGTTTATCTGGTGATCTAGTTATCTGGTTAACTTCACCAGACAAACCAGTTTAACTCACCAGTGACTCTTTGTAGGAGCCTCCAGTGTCCTTTGATCTTCAGCTAGTAGATCATCTGTTACCAGTATAATACCGGTCTACTACTGGTTTAATAGGTCTACTACTGGTTTAATACCGGTCTACTACTGGTTTAATACCGGTTACTACTGTTTAATAGGTCACTACTGGTTTAATACTGGTCTACTACTGGTTTAACACTGGTCTACTACTGGTTTAATACCGGTCTACTACTGGTTTAATACCGGTCTACTACTGGTTTAATACCGGTCTACTACTGGTTTAATACTGGTCTACTACTGGTTTAACACTGGTCTACTACTGGTTTAATACCGGTCTACTACTGGTTTAATACCGGTCTACTACTGGTCTACACGGTTTAATACTGGTCTACTACTGGTTTAATACCGGTCTACTACTGGTTTAATACCGGTCTACTACTGGTTTAATACTGGTCTACTACTGGTTTAATACTGGTCTACTAC
>CAJVRN010000126.1:12005000-12020000 GCA_911728415.1 Lagocephalus sceleratus
CACTGAGCGTTAACCCTAAACCAGACAGGTGTGTGAAGGTGTGTGGCTGAAGGTGTGTGAGTGAAGGTGTGTGGCTGAAGGTGTGTGGGTGAAGGTGTGTGAGTAAAGGTGTGTGGCTGAAGGTGTGTGACTGAACGTGTGTGGCTGAAGGTGTGTGAGTGAAGGTGTGTGAGTAAAGGTGTGTGGCTGAAGGTGTGTGAGAGTGAAGCGGACCTCCCTCTGTCTCCTCTCCGTCCCTCAGACCATCAGATCTCCTGGTGTCTGCAGCTCAACTCAGAACATCACAACGCAGCAGCTCTGCGGGAAAAGCTTTTATTAAAGGGGCGTACAAAGGGAAAATACACCAGGTCTGTAAAAATGTGCATATTTACAGATTCACCTGCGTCCACATGCCACGCCTCCACAGGTGACCTCGCTGTGACCCCCGCATAACCTTCACGCTCAACAACTTTATCTGGTTTGAGGAGCTTCAAGTTCAACTGAAAGTGCTCCTGTTGAAGTCTGGAGATGACTGAAGGCTCCAGATGTTGACCTGGGGGTCAAACCTCCAGATGTTGACCTGGGGGTCAAACCTCCAGATGTTGACCTGGGGGTCAAACCTCCAGATGTTGACCTGGGGGTCGGACCTCCAGATGTTGACCTGGGGGTCGGACCTCCCACATGTGTAAAACCACATTCTTCATTCAGGCTGCTCAAGGTGCTGACGGATCTGGGTCTGGGTCTGGTTCTGGTTCCGGGGTAAACTCGTTGGGGCCCAGGCTGCAGGACGTGAAGCTCCCGCTGTGGTCGGCGAACAAAGGGATGACTTTATCGTTTATTCATAAAAACGGGGAGTCGCCCGTCCAGAACGTCCTCCTCTTCAGTCACACAAAAATATTTTGCTTTAAAAACGTCTCGGGACCGTGTTCTTATAAACCCGTTGGGCCCGGTTCTGCTGGTCTCCGGGCCCCTGGCGCCCCCTAGTGGTGCTGAGGCAGCGCGCCCCTCCGCCCGTACGCCACCGCGCCGTCGTACATGTCGCTCAACGTCCCAAACTTGGGGCCCCACTGCGACAGCCTGCA
Organism: Lagocephalus sceleratus; assembly: GCA_911728415.1. Taxonomy (NCBI): domain Eukaryota; kingdom Metazoa; phylum Chordata; class Actinopteri; order Tetraodontiformes; family Tetraodontidae; genus Lagocephalus; species Lagocephalus sceleratus. The sequence goes on from CAJVRN010000126.1 coordinate 12,006,062, forward strand.
GACCGGCCCCTCCCCCTCCCCCCCGCACGACCCCAGCGAGCTGAGGCTCCCCGCCGGTGACCCCTCCCCCTCCACGCTCCAGATGTGGGAGGAGTCCGGCGGGAACGCCGCGCCGTCGTTGTCCGCCTCCCACACGATCCGCGACACGTACGCCTTGAAGTGAGCGTGACAGCGGGGCTCCGGGGGGGCGAGGGGCGGGAACCGGGGGGCGGCGGGGGGGCGGACCTCCTCCTGGGAGCCGGGCGAGGACTTGATGAGCGGCGCCGTGGTGCACGAAGACGACTGTGACAAGCTGGAGCAGAGCGGACGCTTCAGCTCAGTGATGTCATATCCTCTCTGAGGAGACGAGAGCGTCAGTAGGGGGGCCTGGGAGTGTGTGTGTGTGTGTACCTGTGTGTGTGTGTGTTTACAAGTGTGTTTGTACCCGAGTGTGTGTGCATGTTTACCTGAGTGTATCTGGCCCTGTGTGTACCTGTGTGTACCTGTGTGTGTACCTGGTCCTGTGTGTACCTGTGTGTGTACCTGTGTGTACCTGTGTGTGTACCTGGTCCTGTGTGTACCTGTGTGTGTACCTGTGTGTGTACCTGGTCCTGTGTGTACCTGTGTGTGTACCTGTGTGTACCTGTGTGTGTACCTGTGTGTGTACCTGGTCCTGTGTGTACCTGTGTGTACCTGTGTGTGTACCTGGTCCTGTGTGTACCTGTGTGTGTACCTGTGTGTACCTGTGTGTGTACCTGGTCCTGTGTGTACCTGTGTGTGTACCTGTGTGTACCTGTGTGTGTACCTGGTCCTGCTCGCCCCCTCCCTCCTCGTTGTAGTTCAGGATGTTCTCCCGGACGTCCTCCCAGCTCTGCTGCTCTGCTGGGATGTGGTAAACGCCTCTCTTCCTGAACTTGCTGCGACTTCCCTTCTGGTTCCACACCGTCACCGCCACCAGCACCGCTGCACACACACACACACACACACACACGCGCACACACACACACACACGTCAGATGCTCAGGACCTAAGATGGCCGCCGCTCAGGACCTAAGATGGCCGACGGTTGAGGGGCGGGGCTTGTGGCAGGGCTCTCACCCAGGAAGACGAGCAGACACATGCTGATGGCGAGGATGGAGCTGGCGCTGAGGGCGGCGCCGCGGTGACCTCTGACCTGGCCCAGCTCGCAGCGCTGACCCCTGAAGCCGTCCTGGCAGCGGCAGCGGAAGCGGTCGGCCGCCGCGGCGTGGCACACGCCGCCGTTGCGGCAGGGCGTCGACGCGCAGGGCGACGGCCTGCAGCTCTGGCGGCCCGACTCGTCCGTCACCGTCACCTGACCGCCGGGACACCTGGACCGGGGGGGCGGGGCGAAGGGTGAGGCCACGCCCCCCGGTGGGAGGGGGCGTGTCTTTACCTGCACTGGTGCTTCCTCCAGAGGTCGACGCAGCGCAGCGGGACGCCGCACGGCCGACCGCTGCAGGCGTCGCTCGGGCAGCCCGCCGCCACGCCGCGCCGCTCCAGGACCGCCACGGCGTCCCGGTCCCGCCCGTCCAGGGGGAGGAGCTGACCGTTGAGGCGAACGTCCCGCAGACACCCTGAGGGGGCGGGGAAGAGCCAATCAGAGGAGAGCAGCAACGGGAGGGGGCGGAGCTTCTCACCCTGGAAGCTGCTGGCGTTCCCCGCCCTCGGGCCGTCGCCAACGGTTACGCTGGTCGGGTCCATCGCCATGGTCCCGTGCCCCCCCAGCCGGGCCCGGACCTCCCTGGAGCCCCCCCCCCGCTCCAGCTGCAGCACGAACAGGTTGTCATGGCGACCGAGGGCGACCAGGACCCACTGGCCGACGTCGATCCTGTGCCCGGGCAGCCTCAGCGTGCGGGCGCCGTCGCCCAGGTCGGCGCGGACCGTCAGGTGACCCTCGACGATCTGGAAGACACAGGCGATGTCAGGGCGGGGGCGGCGGGCGCCGACGCGCCGCCGGCCGACGGGCTGACCTCCAGGACCACGAACTCGTCTTCGCCCGCGGACGCGACGGCGAGCAGCGTGCCCGACGGCTCCCTGGTCCGCACCAGCAGCTGGACGCTGGTGCGGCGGGGGCTCCCGCCCCCCCTCACGTGGAAACGCGCGATGGCGCCCGCGTCGAAGGAGAACTCCGGGACAGCTGCGAGGGGCGGAGCCAAAGGAGAGGTCAAAGGTCGCCCGCTGACCCCAGGGGAGGACGTAAACGCCGGAGCGCCCTGAACCTGAGTCACACTTGGGTCCGCCGTAACCGGGGCGACAGTCGCAGCTGAACGACCCCCAGTCGGACACGCAGGTCGCCTGAGCGCCGCAGGACGGCCCCGCCCCCGTCACACACACGCCGTCAGTCAGCCTGCAGCCTGGAGCGCTGTCCACACTCTCACCTGGAGACGCCAGGTCGTACACCTGGGGGGGGCAGAGGGAGAGAGGCTCACACACACTCACACACACACACTCACACTTACACACACGCACACTTACACACACTCACACATACTTACACACTCACTCACACACACACACACACTTACACACACACTTACACACACTCACACACACACTCACACACACACTTACACACACACACTCACCTGACTGTCCACCATCAGGTTGCGGATGCAGCCGTTGAAACTTTGGTAACGTTGAGAAGGAGATGTTTCTTTTACTCCTCCTAACTGAAGAGGCTGGAAGACATCCAGATACCTGAGGAAGAGGAGGAGGAAGAGGAGGAAGAGGAAGAGGAAGAGGAAGAGGAGGAGGAGGAGGAGGAGGACCAATAGTTGAAGGAGGTGGTGATGATGATGATGAAGGTGGTCCTGGTCTGCTCTCACCTGAGCTCTCCTGGCGTCTCTCCAGCAGCTCTGCAGGACTCGTCCTCCTTCGTTCCTACGCCCAGAGGCTCGTTCACCTCGACACCCCCACACCGGTCCAGGACCAAGTCCACCGCCTGGAGACACCTGATGTGAGGTCTGCACTGGGAACGCCCCCCCCCAGCCCCCCCCAGCCCCGCCCCACTACCTTCCCGTCACTGCTGATGTCCAGCCGGTGCCAGCGGCGGTCCGTGGTGGATCCAGCGTGGAGCTGCAGGGTCAACGTTCCAGAGCCGTGGTTGATGCTCAGAACCGGAACACCGTCCTTCAACTCTGGACACACACAGGAGAGTGAGTGTGTGAGGAGTGTGAGTGTGTGTGTGTGAGGAGTGTGAGTGTGTGTGTGAGGAATGTGTGTGTGTGTGTGAGGAGTGTGTGTCTGTGTGTGTGTGAGGAGTGTGTGTCTGTGTGTGTGTGAGGAGTGTGTGTGTGTGAGGAGTGTGAGTGTGTGTGTGAGGAGTGTGTGTGTGTGAGGTGTGTGAGTGTGTGTGTGTGAGGAGTGTGTGTGAGTGAGTGAGTGTGTGTGTGTGTGAGTGTGTGTTAATGTGCTCCATTGATCAGTGTTGCATCATCACTGGCTCCCAGTTCAATACTGGTGACCAGTCCCTCCACAGGCCACGCCCACCCACACAGTGAACCCACCGATGGCGATGAAGTCCTCGGGCTCCCCTGGGTGGGCAGGGCCTAAGGGGCCGTTGTACAGCAGCAGCCCGTCGGGGGCCTCGGCCAGGAACTCCAGGGAGAGCTGGCTGTGGAAGCAGGGCCGGAGGGGGCGGAGCCAGGCGAAGCCCCGCCCCCCAAAGCTGCGCTTGGTCAGCTGACACTGGGGGCCGTCGAACATGGGGGGGCACTGACACCTGAAGACCAGAGACCAACCATCAACACCTCAGGGGGCACGCACACACAGACACACACTCACTCACACACTCACTCACACACACTCACACACACACACACTCTCTCTCACTCACTCACACACACACACACACACACACACACACACACACCACTGTGGAAGGGGGGGGTAGGAGCCCCACCCACCTGTGTCCCAGGGGGCCGTCCCTGCAGGTGCCCCCGTTCAGACAGGGGTCTTCGCCGTAGGCGGAGCACGGCTCCTGGACCCACTCGCGGGAGCGGCAGCCGCACTGGGCGGCGAGCGAGGCGGGCAGAGACACCAAGGTGGTGTCGCCGGTGTTGAGGGGCCGCGGCGCCCGCGCGAAGGACACGTCGGGGCTGCAGCCCCCGAACTGACCGCAGTCGGTGGAGGGGCAGTCGTCCACGCCCACCTGAGAGATGGCCACGCCCACCTCTGCCTCGAGCTGCGGGACAGTGTTGGGTGGATAGAGAGAGGGAGCAGAGCTGGATTAGGATTGGGATTAGGATTATTTTAGTAAAACAGAGGGAGTGAATCTGAAGTAACTAACAAAAACAAGGTGACACTAGAATCCAGACTATCTGGATTACTGCTAATTAACCTTCATCTCGTAGTCTGACATCGTCCCGCTGGATTATCAGAGTAGAAGGAAGTCATCATAATCTCAATAATCTGATTCAACGAGGAGAAAACCTGTGAGGAGCCGTGGAGCTCTGATGGTTCCTCACCTTTAATCTGGCCGCCGCCACGTAGCCGAGGAGCCTCTCCGCCTTGCTGCCGCGGGCGGCGAACCACACATCCAGCGCCTTCGCCGAGGGCGGTCCGGCGACGGCGACAGAGAAGACCTGGACGTCCGTGGGCGGAGTCTGCAGCAGTCGGGCCAGAGCTTCGCCGAATCGAGCGAAGAGGCTCCTCCCATCTGGGCTGCTGCTGAAGAACTGCTCCAGGGTCACATCTGGACAGGTTTAATCCAGAGTTAATAAAATTAAATTTTAATTTAATAAAATTTAATCCAGAGTTAAACTAGATTTAATCCAGAGTTAAACTAGATTTAATCCAGAGTTAAACTAAATGATGGAGCAGCGCTGCAGTTCTGTCGGTGTCCGGTAGGGGGCAGCGCCCCCTCCGTCTCTTTTGGGGGGGGGTTCTCACTGTCGAGCCGGACGGAGGCGGCGTTCCTCAGCGCTTCCTGCTGGAGCTCCCTGACGTCCACCTGAGCGGTGGAGGTGACATCGGGCCAGGTGCGGTCGGACACGCGGACCTGAAGGCGGTACGACCCCGGGGGGGCCCCCTCCCTGACGCTGAGCTGCCCGGAGGTCTGGTTGAGCCCGAAGAACCTGCAGGGGGGGCACGGGTTCAGCTCGGTCCAGCCGCGGGGGGGGGGGCTCAACCCCAGACCCATCGGCTCATCCCCCGTGAGACTTTTAATCTGAAAGGCCACCAAACAGGAAGTGCATGCGTGCGGTGGGAGGGGCCCCAGCCCCGACCTCACCTGGGCGCCTTCCCCTCGAAGCGGTACACCTTCTCGCTCCAGTCGTCCAGGTCGGGGGACTGGACCTGCCCGAGGGCCGTGGTGGGGAGGACGCCTGTGGGGGGGAGAAGGGAGCCTGAGTCGAGCGACAGTCGAGCGCGCAGGCGCTTTTCTGAATCGCTCGGAAGACGTGCGCGCAGCAGGGGTGCTCGCCCCCCCCCGCCCCCCCCCGTAATCTCCTCAAATGTGAAATCCCCCCGTCAAACCCCACACATAATTGTTTGCTCAACGGCACGTGGGCGGGTGAGAGGCTCGTGTGAGCCCCCCCCCCCAGAGGAAGCAGTGACAACACATTAAAGGAGCCCCCCCCCCGTCCAGATGACGGGAGGCTGGCAGATGTGGGGGGGCACATCTGCACACGTCTGGCAGGTTCCACGTGGGATTACGCCCTAATCTGGATTAATACCCTCAGAGCTGTACACCAGGAAGGCGCCGTGCCCCGGGCCGTGGGCGTGGTCGTTCCGGTCGCCGATGACGACCGTCAGCGTGGCGGTGGCGCTGGCGGGGGGGGCGCCGCTGTCGGTCATCAGGATGGGGAGGCGGTACAGCTTCTGCCGCTCGCGGTCGAAGGCGCGCAGGGCGGTGACGGCGGCGCTGCCGTTCCCGAAGTCGGTGAGGTTGAAGGCGGCGGCGTCGGGCGACAGCGGCAGGAGGCGGATGGCGAAGGGCGGCCCGTTGGCGGCGCCGTCCCTGTCGGCGGCGTGCAGCAGCAGCGAGGTGGCGTTCATGCGGACCGGCTGCGGCGCCGCCGCGTTCTCCCAGACCACCGGCCTGTACGGCGCCTCAAACTCCGGCCCGTTGTCGTTGACGTCCGCCACGGTCACCACGACGACGGCGGTGCCGGTGAGGGGCGGGCGGCCCGCGTCGGTGGCGAGCAGCAGCAGCCGGTGCTGCGCGGCGGTCTCCCGGTCCAGAGCCCCGCCCACCACCACCCACCCCGACGGGTCCACCAGGAAGCGGGCGCCGGGGTCCGACTCCGGCGAGATGCTGTAGCGGAAGCGCCCGTTCTGGCCCGAGTCCAGGTCCGACGCCGTCACCCGGGCGACGATGGTGCCCGGCGCGGCGTCCTCGGGCAGCGGCGCCGACTCGTAGAACTGCGGGAAGAAGACGGGGGCGTGGTCGTTGGCGTCGTGCACCTGGACGAGGCAGGAGCTGAGGCTGAAGAAGTCGGCGTCCTCGGCCTTCACCGTCAGGTTGAACGCGCGCTCCTGAGGCTTCTCGAAGTCCAACTTCTTCTGCAGGCGGATCACGCCGCGGCGGTTCGCCCTGTCCGTCTCCACAAAGAACTTCCTGTCCTCGTCCCCGCCCACGATGCTGAAGGTCACGGCGGCGTTCTCGCCTTCGTCCTCATCCGTGGCGGAGACGGAGACGACCTCGCTGTTCACCTCCAAATCCTCGGTTACCTGGACAGAAGGGACACGTCAGCATCTGGACAAGACACGCCCCCTCAGCCCCACCAGGACACGCCCCCTCAGCCCCATAGGACACGCCCCTCACCCTCGCCGACACTTACAGGACACGCCCCTCAGCCTCGCCGACACTTACAGGACACGCCCCCTGAGCCTTGCTGGTAGGACACGCCCCCCCCAGGACACGCCCCCCCGGCCCTGCCCCCTCACCTGAGCGCTGTAGAGCTGCTGGGTGAAGACGGGCGGGTGGTCGTTGACGTCGGAGAGCAGGACGGTGGCGGTCCCGGTGCCCCTGAGCCCGCCCCCGTCCCGGGCCTCCACCACCAGCAGGTAGCGGTCCTGGTGCTCGCGGTCCAGCCCCCCCAGGACGGTGGAGATGGTCCCGGTGCTGCCGTCGATGGAGAACAGGCTCAGGTTGATCTCGTTGTGGGCGTTCCCGATGATGCTGTAGCTCAGCGCCGCGTTCCCGCCCTCGTTGGGGTCGTCCAGGTCGGTGGCGCGCATCTCCATGACCGAGGTGTCGGCGGGCGAGTCCTCGGGGACCCGCCCCACGAAGCAGCCGTGGGGGCGCGGCGGCGGGCAGGCGAAGAAGGGGGCGTTGTCGTTCACGTCCCTGACCTCCAGCAGCACGTCGGCGAAGCCCGTGAGCCCCGCCCCCCCCTCGTCGGTGGCGAGCACCAGGAACCTCCACGCCGGACGCTCCTCCCGGTCCAGGCGGCGGCGGGCGTAGATCCTCCCGCTGCGCTCGTCGATGCTGAACTCGCCGCCGGCGCCCTGGCCGTGGAGCGAGTAGCGCAGCGCCGTCTGGTCCGCCTCCTGGTCGGGGTCCGTGGCCGACACCTGCCAAAGGGCACGCCTCCATCAGACAGGAAGTGGCGGCGTCAGGAGCAGCTTCGCAGCCCCCCCGCCCCCCCCCCGAGCAAAGGGGCGGAGCTGCTACCTCAAAGAACGGTGCCATTAAAAGATAACAGTTGAGCCGTTTCTTCTTTTCCTCACCTTGTTTACAGAAGCCTTTGAAGCCCCCCCCCCCCCCACACACACACACACCCTGCCCCCCCCCCGCACACCCTGCCCCCCCCACCTGTCACCCTGACGCGCGTAGACAACATTAACCACGCTGGCGGCGGCGGGGAGGACGCGGCGTGTGCAGGTGAAGTCACGGAATATTCTCTCCAAATGAGCTTTCCTCCTCTGTTCTGGGGGGGGGGGTCACGGTGGGGGGGCATCAAATCAATCCCAGTAGGGGGGAGAGGAGGTAGGCACACACCTCGCCGCCATCCGACTCAGCTCGCCATGTGACTGTGGCGGCGTTGACGGGGAAAGGGGGCGGGGCCTTAAAGGAGGCGGGGCCTTTGTGACGTAGAAAGGGGCGGGGGCTTCGTGCCGGGGGGCGTGGCCCCGACCGCTCACCTGCAGGACGAAGACGGGAAGCTGGGCGAGCTCCTCGGTGACGGCGGCGCGGTACTGCGTCTGGCCGAAGACGGGTGCCTCGTCGTTGCGGTTGGCCACCTCCACCACCACCAGCGTCTCGTTCTCCCACTTCCCGTCGGACGCCACCAGGCGCAGCTCGTAGCGCCGCTCCGCCTCGTAGTCCAGGGGCCGCGCCACGAAGACCGCCCCCACCTCGGGCTCCACGCCGAACGCCCCCATGTGGTTGCCCGCGGCGATCTGGTAGCGCAGTTTGGCGTTGGCTCCTGAGAGGAAGACGACGGTTTCATCAACACCCGAGGAAGACCCAGACCCAGACCCAGACCCAGACCCAGAACCAGACCCAGAACTAGACCCAGACCCAGAACTAGACCCAGAACCAGACCCAGACCCAGAACCAGAACTAGAAATAGACCCAGACCTAAAACTAGACCCACACCCAGACCCAAAACTAGACCCAGAACTAGACCCAGAACCAGAACTAGAAATAGACCCAGACCTAAAACTAGACCCAGACCCAGACCCAGACCCAAAACTAGACCCAAACCCAAAACTAGACCCAGACCCAGAACTAGACCCAGAACCAGACCCAGAACTAGACCCAGACCCACAACCAGAACTAGACCCAGACCCACAACCAGAACCAGACCCAGACCCAGAACTAGACCCAGACCCAGAACTAGAGCAAGACTGTCTGTTGCAGTGAAGATGTGGAGGACCTTCATCACGACACTGAGGACAGACTCAAGTGGTTTCAGGCCTCTGGCGGCCCCTTAATGACTACTGGGGCCATATGGTAATGCCTCCTGCACACACACTCTCACACACTCACACACACACACACACACTCACACACACGCACACACACACACACACACTCTTACACACACACACGCACACACACACACTCTTACACATACACACACTCTCACACACACACACTCTTACACACACACACACTCTCACACACACACACTCACACTCACACACACTCACACAGGGATTTGGTTGGAAGTGCAGCAGGAGCAGCAGGCTGTGATATGGGTCAGAGGCGGTCTCGGGGGGGGGGGTCCCTGAGCGCTGGCTGCAGGTCGACACGCTGCAGCAGCACCAAAGTCATCAGGAGGACGTTGACTTTGATGTTAGAGGGAACCGTGAGACGGCCCCCTGCTGCTCCTGAACACGTCAGCACCCTGACGGAGCTCCGCCAGCGCCTCCTCCTGGTGGACCAGCACCGGGGGGGGAGGGGGCACAGCGCTGGTCTCAGGGTCTGAACCCGGCAGGAGCCACTTTGGACCTGCTGGAACCTCCTGGGGTTCTAAAGCAGAGGGTGAGCAGGAGCTCCTGACGGCTGGTCTGCAGTGGAGACCAAACCTGAGCTGTGTGAGCATCAGAAGTTCAGGGTCTCCTGAGGAAACGTGAAGGAGTGTGTGTGTGTGTGTGTGTGCGTGCGTGCGTGTGTGTGTGTGTGTGCCAAATAAAGGTTAAAGATTAAAACGCTGAAAATAAACAAGCAGACACCCTCCTTCTGTTAGTGAGTAAAGAACCCCCGAGCCCTTGAGAAGACACCCTCATTAGGAGGAGGAAGGCTTGTCTTGTTGATGCGTTCAGTTTGTTTTTATGCCTCCTGCTGTTTCTGGGTTTGGAGTGGAGGAGGAAGAGGAGGGGGAGGAAGAGGAGCGAGACAAAAACAGACACACACATCAAACTCCGGAGCTCCAGAGACGAGCAGCGCCGGCTAACGAGCTGCGACAGCCAGGAGGGGAAACCGTGACGTCGCGTCCCGCCGTGACTCACCCTCGTCTTCGTCGTTGGCAGTGACGGTGATGACGACGAAGCCCACCTCCTTGTCCTCCTCCACGCTCACCTCGTACAGCGGCCGGGCGAACGCCGGCGCATTGTCATTCACGTCGGTGACGAAGATCCTGACGTAGGCCGTGTCTGGGAGAACACACACAGTTATACTGGGACACCAGTGGGGCCACTGGCGAGGGACACACCGATGGACAGGGAGGACAGAGGACGGAGGGCTGAGCCTGACCTCCATCTGAACTCCACATGCTTCAGGTATGGAGTATGTTTTATATGAGTGTACCTGTGTGTGTATATCTGTGTACCTGTGTGTGTATCTGTGTACCTGTGTGTATGTGTGTGTTACCAGTGTTGGGTTGTCCCTGCTGTCCTGGTCTGGCTGACTCTGACCCGTCCAGCGACTGGACCTCCATCAGGTACGAGGCTTTCTGCTCGCGGTCGAAGGTCGCCCGGGTGACGATGACGCCACTGCGCGAGTTGATGTCGAAGAGCTGCGAGTCGCCGCTGTCGTCCCTGAGGATCACGTAGCGGACCTGAGGACCGGCGGAACAGAGCAGCTCTGAGACGGCCCCTGAGACCCCCCCCCAAGACCCCCGCAGCCTCACCGTCCCGTGGGGGCCTGAGTCCAGGTCCGCCGCCGACACCTGGGCCACCGACGTCCCGACGGCGGCTCCTTCGGGCACCGTGGCCTCGTAGGTGGAGGACAGGAAGAAGGGGACGTTGTCGTTGACGTCTGGGGGGGAGGGGAGGGGGGGGGGTTAGCGCTGACAGGGGGGGGCCAGAGACGGAGTGCTACGACAACCACGGCCTCCGAAGGGCGCTCGCTCAGAGCCCTGAGTCGTCCCCGTCGCCATGGTTACCGCAGACGTCTCACGGAGAAGCCGTCGCCCCGAGGTTGAACCCACCGGTCACGTTGACGTAGACGGTGGCGAAGGACGCTAGCGGCACCGAGGCCACGTTCTGGACCCGCACCCGGAGCGTGAAGAAGGCCGTGGTCTCGTGGTCCAGGTTCTCCGCCACCAAGATGGAAGCGGAGCCGTCCGCGCGGTTGGGCTTCAGGTAGAAGCGGACCGGCATGTTGGTCTCCGGGACCTGACCCTCCTCCAGGTTGTAGGTGACCCGCGGGTCCCCGAGGGCCGAGGTGGCCCTGACGGTCTGTGGGGGGGGGCTTCAGTCACGTTCAGAAGGAAAGCAGCCCAACAACATCACACACACACACACACACACACATAAACTCACACATGCACAGACACACACGCATGCAGATACACACACACATACACTCACACACACAGATACACGTACAGATACATGCACAAATACACACACACACACAAGCCTACGTACACACAGATACACTCACACACACTCACAGATACACACACACAGACACAGACACAAACACACAGTGATTCTGCTCCTGAGCCACAATGGACCAACAGGAACCTCCAGAAGGTTCTCCAGAGACAAAAGGGAGAGCAGGAATCTGACCTCTGACCTCTGAGACCCGAGAAGGACGATTTCAAACAACAGTAATAAAGGATACGAGCTCTAAACTCTGAGATATAAAGCTGTTTCATCCCTCTTCAAACACAAGCCTCACCCTGATACCTGAGCAGAGCGCTCTGATCGCTGTAGTCATGTGACCTCACCAGCGTGGCCCTGGGAGGAACCCCGATCACACACCGGGGGCGTCTGAAAGCGTTCCAGTGTTCAGAGTGTCCGACACCATTTCCCACTCAGCCTTCTGCGGCCCCAGCTTCAAGTCAAACCCGCGACTCTGCCGTTAAATCTCTCAGCGGCTGAAGTCATGGATGAAAAGGCCGGGAACGTCACGAAGATGTTTGACACGAGTGATTCCGAGGAGATGATAGATATGAGAACACTTGAGTCAGAGGAAGCAGAACCTGAAGAGACCATATTTGGGTAAAGGGGCGGGGCTACGACGAAGGGGTGGGGCTGGAGGGGTGAGGGACAGGTGTAACTTGTGACTTCAGTCTATGAGGCCAACCTCAGGCCCTGACAGGAGGTCTGGACCTCCAGATCTCAGTCTACACCAGGGGTCTGCAGGTCCCCCCGAGGGGCCGTGAGGCTGCAGGTTCTGGTTCCACCAGTCCAGCTCACCCAGTTTGACCAGTCAGCTGTTGAAGACTCAGATGAGTTGATGAAGTGAGTCCAGTCTGGTGCTGCTGCTGCTGGGTTGGACCAGAACCTGCAGCCTCACGGACCTCTGGGGGGGACCTGGAGACCCCTGGGGTCGATGAATGAAGGGCAGTGAGGTGGCGCCTGCCCCAGTGGACCCCGCGGGTACTGCAGGTAAACCCGCTTCCACATGGCCCCCCCTCCACAGGAGGGTTCGACCCATGGTTACCTACAGCCTGACCTCCAGTCTACAGGGCCCACAGGCACTCACCACGATCTTGGCGTCCCTGACGGTGTTCTCAGGAACAGTCACCCAGTACTCAGGCTGCTCCCAGTGTGGAGGCTGGTTGTGGATGTTGGTGATGAAGACGCTCAGCTCCACAGAGCTGCTGCGGTTACCTCCATCTGACGCTACGATGTGACGCACGATTCTTGATGTCTGCGCAGAAGAATGACAGGAGAGTGAGGAAAGAGGAGAGGAGGAGGAGAGAGGAGAGGAGGAGGAGGAGAGGAGGAGGAGGAGAGGAGGGGAGGAGGAGTAGGGGAGGAAGGGAGAGGAGGAGAGCATTCATGGAACTGGCCTGAGAAATGGGCTGGCTGACATAAATCCAGCCAGTACTGGGGTTGATGTGCAGGTACGCTGGCTTCTGATTGGACAGGGAGTACGTGATGGCTGCGTTACTACCCTGGTCATCATCGTGTGCTGCCGCTCGCAGAAAACTAGTCCCCACTGGAGTGTCTTCACGTAGGAAGTCTGAGAAAAGAAGAGAGGACAGATGGACTGGTTATACTGGGACAGAGAGGGTAGAGGACTGGTTGTACTGGGACAGAGAGGGTAGAGGACTGGTTATACTGGGACAGAGAGGGTAGAGGACTGGTTATACTGGGACAGAGGGGGTAGAGGACTGGTTATACTGGGACAGAGGGGGTAGAGGACTGGTTATACTGGGACAGAGAGGGTAGAGGACTGGTTATACTGGGACAGAGGGGGTAGAGGACTGGTTATACTGGGACAGAGAGGGTAGAGGACTGGTTATACTGGGACAGAGAGGGTAGAGGACTGGTTATCTCTTGTTGATGTGGATCTTTGATGGAGGGTTAGTTATCAGGGTGCCCCCATGACCCCCCTGGGCCCTGGTGTGTGTGTTAATGGGTGTGTTGTATCTGGAGTGAATTCCTGGTTCCTTCCTGCTGCGGTGGTGCGTCACTCATTATTTATGAGCTGCAGTCACAGAAGTGAGGAGGAGCCTGTTCACGCCTCTTGTTGATTCCTCCTCTGAGTGACGCGGCTGTGAGACGATTCCAGGACAACACCGCTCCATTCATAATTTACACAAGCAAATCGCAAAGACAACACGCGACTCGGACTTTTTCACATTTTGGAACACGCTCATCGAGCAATGACGTCACCCAGAGGAGACGTGGAGGACCACGTTGGCGCCTGACAACAGACGCACGCCACGGCGACGGTTTCAACGACAACCGCTCCGGAATTTACCTGAAAATGTCCTAAATGTTACGAGACTGAACAGAGCCTCACACACACACACACACACGCACACAGATAAATGGATGCGTGTCCCAGAAACACTGAACTCTGCCTGTTAAATAGTTAATGAGCCGCCCGGCGTGATTCCATAATCTGACGAGAATAACTTGTGACGCGGCGCTTATCAAAACACATATTTGCACAGATAGTAAACAAACACGCACCCGCGGGAGCTGTCGACCGCTATTTCATCAGTCTGAGCAGCTTTCCAGGATTCCGGAGCTGCAGACCCCCCCCGTCAGGAGTCCTGCTCCTCCTACCTCCTCCTCACCACCTCCATGAACATCTACGTGTGTGTAGGTCACTCCCTCCCCGCTGAGGCTTGTTCCT
>CAJVRN010000126.1:12025000-12030000 GCA_911728415.1 Lagocephalus sceleratus
CCGTTTACGTGCCTCCCCCCTTCCCCCTTTACGTGCCTCCCCCCTTCCCCGTTTACGTGCCTCCCCCCTCCCCCTTTACGTGCCTCCCCCCTTCCCCGTGATTGTAATTGAAATGCAACAAGTCCACTTGTGTTTAGAGATGGTCCCTTTGAAGAAAACAGGTTTTTATGGGCGATGCTGGTGGAGAAGCGGCGCTTGATTTCAGGTTTTTGAACCTTTTAACACCAAAAGGAAGCATGAAAGTCAGGACAGGACACGGATGAGGCCCCCTGCTGCGGCCCCCCGGGACCCCCTCACTCACAAACGCTGATTTAAAAGGTGGAAGACTTTTTACCGTCCAGGAGGAAGAACTGGGCCGGCGCAAGCGCGCCCTCCCGTTGCCATGCCGACAGGCGGTACACCACCGACCCCGGAGCGGCGTCAGGGCCCACGGCGGCCAGGTACGGCCTGGGGGTCATGGTCCACTGTAGCTCCACCTGGATGGGCGGGGTCAGGGTCAACCTGCACAGGTACCACTCCTCACCTGGACGGACAGAAGGTCTGGTTAAGACAGCGCGCACACACACACACACTAACATGTACGTACACACACACACGTGTACACACACTAACATGTATGTACACACACACACGTGTACACACACTAACATGTACGTACACACACACGCGTACACACACACACACTCTCTCACACACACACACACACTCACACACACCAAAATGAAACAGCCCTTCCAGAGCATCACACAGGAACTCCCCATTCACTGTCACAAATACACACAGCCGCGCTGGCGCCTGCGCCTGCTTTGGTTCTCCTCGCACCACGCTCGGTTTGATGCGGCTCTGCACGCCCATGTCTTCATGTTTTCATGTCTTCATGTTTTCACACATATTTATTTTCAGGAGGGAAAAAAACAGAACGAACGAGAGCGAAAACTTGAGTTCAGAGACAAAAGGAGGGAGGAAGGAGTGGAGGTGAAAACACAAGTGTCTTTTTATATCACGTCTGAGTGTCAACAAACAGAGAGGCAGCCAGGATGAAAGGGTGAAGAGGAGGATGAAAGGGTGATGATGATGACAGGGTGAAGAGGATGAAAGGGTGAAGAGGAGCATGAAAGGGTGAAGAGGAGGATGAAAGGGTGATGATGATGACAGGGTGAAGAGGATGAAAGGGTGATGATGATGACAGGGTGAAGAAGATGAAAGGGTGAAGAGGATGAAAGGGTGATGATGATGACAGGGTGAAGAGGAGGATGAAAGGGTGATGATGATGACAGGGTGAAGAGGATGAAAGGGTGAAGAGGATGAAAGGGTGATGATGATGACAGGGTGAAGAGGAGGATGAAAGGGTGAAGAGGAGGATGAAAGGGTGATGATGATGACAGGGTGAAGATGATGAAAGGGTGAAGAGGATGAAAGGGTGATGATGATGACAGGGTGAAGAGGATGAAAGGGTGAAGAGGATGAAAGGGTGAAGAGGAGGATGAAAGGGTGATGATGACAGGGTGAAGAGAAGGAGGAAAGGGTGATGATGAAAGGGTGATGAGGAGGATAAGAGTGAAGAGGAGGATGAAAGGGTGAAGAGGATGATGAAAACAAAGGGTGATGATGAAAGGGTGAAGAGGAGGATGAAAGGGTGATGATGAAAGGGTGATGAGGAGGATAAGAGTGAAGAGGAGGATGAAAGGGTGAAGAGGAGGATGAAAACAAAGGGTGATGATGATGATGATGATGAGGTTTCAAGTGTGAAGATGATGTCAGGAGAAGAACGGGAGGAGGAAGGGCTGATGGCGGAGGTGATGAAGGAGAAGAGTCTTCCGGTCCAGCGCTCTTCTTCTGGCCCGCTGGTCCCTGGAGGGTGAGGAGGGTGAGAGGGTGAGAGGGTGAGGACCACGGTCCGGGAGGCTCTATTCCTGTCTGCTTTACATACGTTTGTCTGTGGAGCACAAAGAGCTGTCCCGTTACCCACATCAACATCAACACATCCTCTGCTCACTCCTGGGGCGCTCCAAAACAACATCTTATTAAGGCCCACGTCGGCTTTACAGACGAACTGCTAAATTAAATAAATCGACCGGAAGTGCTGAAACGTGAAAGTTTAACCTGAAGATACTCCCGTTTGACCTCTAGTCACCTAAACTCTGAGTTAATCTGCGGACGCCGATGAAAGGAGGGAATCCCGAAGTGTTCATTGAAAAGTGTAACGTAAACGTGGGGCGCTACATTAGAGACTTTATGAGCTTTTATCGACAGACGCCGGCGGCCGAGGCCCACCCGCCAGTGCTAATTATGCTAACAGCGCCACGCCCAACACCCTCGTCACGTGACAAAGGTGCGCGCGGACCCCTGGAAAAGCCCGCGAAACCGCCCGAATATGGCGGCGATTACGCAATAGAGTCTATCGATCTATTTATCAATCATCACTCATCTACCTATCTACCCATCTATCTATCATCTATTAATCTATATCATCTATCTATCTGTCATCTATCTATCAATCAA
The DNA here is from genome assembly GCA_911728415.1 of Lagocephalus sceleratus. Lineage (NCBI taxonomy): Eukaryota > Metazoa > Chordata > Actinopteri > Tetraodontiformes > Tetraodontidae > Lagocephalus > Lagocephalus sceleratus. Next base: position 12,027,503 of record CAJVRN010000126.1, read on the forward strand.
TCATCTATCAATCAATCATCCATCTATCTATCTATCCATCATCTATCGATATATCTATCAGTATCCATCTATCTACCATCTATTTTATCTATCTATCTATCCATCTATCTATCTATCTATCATCTATCTATCTATCCATCTATCTATCTATCATCTATCTATCTATCTATCTATCTATCCATCTATCTATCTATCTATCTATCATCTATCTATCTATCTATCTATCTATCTATCTATCTATCTATCTATCTATCTATCTATCTATCTATAAACTGCACAAAACGGCGCATTAATTAATTAGATTAGAAGTGTCGTATGGTGTCTTTGATGCTTTGAAATCATTTGATGAGCGAATTCAGCCAAATTCCCTCAGAAAACACAACCTGAAGAAACTACAGAAGCTCCGTCCTAAAGTGGTGCTGTGCACAGAAGGTTGTGATTATAATTTAAAAAGAGGGCCCCAGAAGTTACACAAGTGTCAAAAGATGAGAAGACGGAGACTGAAAACAGTGTGACAGAGGTTTTATCTGCTGGAGCGTGCTTCCAAATCTGCACAGAACAGGCTGATAACAACCGAACATCAGTGAGGATGACGCTCGTTGGCGTTCCCTCACGTCCTCTCAAACGGACACGGGACAGATCCCTGATCCGTGATGTGAGTCCAGGCTCACTGAACACATGAGCCATTGTTTCAGGCATGATGTCGTCCTTGTTTCTCCTCTCTGGCTGATGTGAATCCAGTGTGAAAGTCCAGGGACTCGATCTTTCCGCATTTGTCCGTTTTACTGAAACAAATCTGCTCGTTTCTTCAAAATCAGAAAATACAAAGGAGCTGAGATCGTTTTGCTCAGCCGCACCAACGGCTCCTGTCCCAGGTTCGTACATCATATTTGTGTTAAACTCCACCAGGTTTCATATTCAATGAGACGCATCAGCATTTTCCGCATCTTCTCTCTGAGGTCAGGGTTGAAGTTCCTGCCCAGAGCTACAGAGCTTTTTAGCCTGTCTTCCTCGTTCAGCATCTTCGTTTTAAACAACTAGAACACATTTGGAGGAAGGGCCTTTGAAAGAAGCCTCAGTTCTGACACATTTTATCTCTTAAGAATATAAGACAAACGGTTCATCTGCACGGTAGGAAAGTAATCGCGTGCAAATTTCCCTCCACAAGAGTTGCCTCCATGCACGGAGCGTCAAACCCCCCCGACGAGCAACAGAGCAGCTCTTCAAACGTGTCGAGAACGTGGCGCCCGCCAGCGACGGCGAAGCGGCGCTCCGCGTTCAGGCGCAAACAAAGACGGCGAGCGTCTTCTGAAGAACCTGTGCAAGAAACAAACTATTTTTTGACCACATAGACGGAGTCTCAGAGTGGAGCTGCAGAAGTCCCACGAGCTGATGTCTGGAGAAGAGCTGCTGCTCCGTGTCTCATCTCTTCACTTCTTCCTCCCCCTCCTCTTCCTCCCACTGTCAACTCCACCATCGCTCAAACAAGACCAGATCCCCGCTGAGTGGCTGTCACCGAGCCCAACGCCGGCTTTCCTGGAACTTTTATGACTTCACAACACTCGCAGAGGACGAACCAGAAGTGCTTCCAGACATCTGTCTTCAGATTAGAGGTCAGATTAGAGGTCAGATTAGATGAGGCTAGGTCAGCAGACTGGCCGTTGGTACACGGGTAAATAACCAGACTCCAGGACGGATGACGTTCTCCTGCAGCTTCCTTTGGTGAACTTTCATAAACTGTGAAGCAGCATGTGTGAGAATGCTTTGTCCGTTGTTAAGCGGATGAATATTCCCAGTTGAAGTCTAATCTGACGCCCATCTGAATACCGACTGTCGCAGAATTACGCCAGAAAACGGGATGAAAACGTCACTTGTTGGTTGGTTGGCAGTTTGTTTGGTGGGTTATTTGGGGGGATTATGGGTGTGTTTGTTTGTGACTAATGCTCTGCAGGTCTTCAGACATCAACCTGACAACGAACCAGAACTTAAAAACAAACAACCCATTCAGAAGAGCTGAAGCTCAGCTGCTCTGGCCTTTGGACCAGAACTAGGTCAGAACCAGGATTTAGCCAGCTGGATTCAGTTAAGAGGTTTTGGGTTTTAGTTTGTTTTTAACGGAGAAGAAACATTATTGGTGAAGGTAAGTTCTGTGTTCAGGTTCTGTGTTACTCCAGAGACACCAGAACGACTGGAAACAGAACAAAAACAGCATTTAGCAGCTCTCAGGTGAGACGAGGCTGCCCACGCGTTGTTTGACCCTCGAGTTACTGATGGATCAAACCTCCACTGTTGATGAACCCGGCTCTCCATCTGGTCCCTGGGAGCCAGCGGACAGAGGCCTGCTGCATCCTAATTAACCCCCTTATAGACTGGCCTAGTTTACACACACACACACACACACACACACACACAGTCAAAATCCTGGAGGCACCCAGTTAATTAAGCCCCATTTTCCAGTGCTGATGAAGAGAGAGAGAGAGAGAGAGAGAAAGAGGTGG
>CAJVRN010000126.1:12035000-12037500 GCA_911728415.1 Lagocephalus sceleratus
GACTTTGGTTCAGCTCCTCGTGTCACATCGATGGTGACAGTTTACTCAAATAATCTGATAACTTCAGTAACTTTGATTTCAGATATTAAAACAGCGTTTGTGTCTAAAGTTCTCCGACACCGACAGGAAATGCTACTTTCACCATGACAACAAAACAGGAACACACGAATCATGGGAAAGGTTCGTCTTCAGCTCCAGAAGCACGTTTGTGCCACAAATGTGAGGATGTATGATGGACGCCCCCAGCGCTGGTCCTCCTTCAGCCCGCTGGTCCAACCACGTCCACCAGCCTTTCATCTGTTCGTTAGCAGGTCAATTAGTCAGCAGCCACTCAGGTGAGGACTGATCTGAGCTGCTGTGTGTGTGTGTGTGTGTGTGTGAGGGTCCACAGGGGTTTGGGAACAGGCCTGATCTCAGGGTTGTCAGGGAAACGTGAACACTCGTGCGGGGTCACAAACGAGCGCCGTCATTATGGAAATGAAGAAACAAACGTGGATCAATTTTACCTTAATAATCATAATTTAGAAATATATCCATGTGTTTGTGTTTAAGATGAAGATTAAAAATGATGAGTTACAACTCGACGGCACAAGTGAATAAGATCTGTAGACGTTTCCCCTCAACACACCTGAAGGTGTCAATCACCCACTGAGCTCTGCTATAGGTCAGAGCAGCACAGGCCCCGCCCCCCAGCTGTCAATCAAACAAACAAACCACATCATACAACGAGAAACAACGGTTCCATTCCCAAGGAAAGAGATGAAGGAAATTAACGCTGGAGTTAACAGTGAGTACCTGAACGCATCACAAGATATCATAGTTACACCAATCAATCAATCAATCATCAATCAATCAATCAATCATGTTTCTGGTGGTTTTATCAGGTTTTGTGTTTGTGTGTTTAGAGGTTCTGATTGACAGCAGTGATGAAAAGGTACACACACACACACACACACAGACGGGAGGAGTGAGGAGGTCAGGAGGAGGTCAGGAGGAGCAGGGCTGGAGGCCTCTTAACCAGCCAGAGGCCTTATCAATGACAGGATTAATTATTGCTCCGCTTCATTAAGGCCGGGCGGTAATCCTGTTACAGACGGGAAGGATGGAAATGCAGGAACGGGCAGAAGGAACGAGGGATGAGAGGGAGGCAGATCAGGCTGATAACGGGAGACAGGAAGTTGATAGTCTAACAGAGCAGCACTTCCTGCTCCAGATCAGCGTTTTCCTCTGTGTCCCCTCGAGTTTCTTTTCTGGTCTTCATGGAGACAAAATGGTGGTGGGTCAGCACACACACTCTCACACACACACACACACTCCTTATTTTATAATTTGATTCCGCTGTGTCATTGTTTCCTTAATTATTAATGTCATGTGAACCTTCAGGGCCACCGTACTTTATTTATTAATATGCACGAAAAACCTCGATTCAGCTGGAGGAGCAGCAGAAATGAGAGTGGTGACCTCTGACCTGCGTGTGTGTGTGTGTGTGTCAGCAGGAGGTGGAATCAAAAGCAGACTGTTTATTGTTGGAGGAATGGAGGGATGAAAGGGGAGGAAGATGAGGCTGGAGACACCAATGAGGAGGAAGATCACTGTTGTCTCCAGCGTTTTGCTCCTGTGTGATGATTTAAATGTCTTTAAACTCTTTTAGGATCACAACTTTTGATTTCCTGAATAAAAACCTGAGTCTGCAAAATCCTGGAGGAGAAAAGAGGAGAGAAGAGGAGGAAGAGGAGAGGAGCCCCGATGAAGGTCTGACCCCAGACTCTGCTCAGCTTCATAGGATGAAGGTTGTTTTGAGACGGCATGCTGAGTCAGGTGTGTGTGTGTGTGAGTGAGTGTGTGTGGAGTGTGTGTATGAATGTGTGTGTGTGTTTGTGAGTGTGTGTGTGTGAGTGAGTGTGTGTGTGTGTGTGTGTGTGTGTGTGAGTGTGTGTGTGTGTGGAGGTTACAGGAAGTTCAGAGTAACATTCGCTCACACTCACAAAGATCGTGCTTTTCCTGAATGAAGCTGATGAACGTGTTGAATGTCCAGAATGTGAGCTCCTCCACAGATCAGCAGTGTGTGTGTATGTGTGTGCCTGTGTATATGTGTGTGTGTGCATGTGTGTGTGCATGTGTGTATATGTGCGTGTGTGCATGTGTGTGTGTGCATGTGTGTATGTGTGTGTGTTTTATGTGTGTGCATGTGTGTTATGTGCGTGTGTGCATGTGTGTATGTGCATGTGTGTATATGTGTGTGTTACTAAAGCTCCTCTCATAACCATCCTGCAGCTCTGCTGCTGCTTCAAGTCAGACATCTTCCTCTTGGCTGGTTTCAGGACCCAGGACGAGTTGGGATCAGGAGCTGATCTGAGGTCAGTCTGAGGGAAACAGTGTTCTGCTGAATGAAGCTGGAGCTCAGGGACCTGCTGGAGGGGGCGGAGCTCTGGGGCTCCTCAGGCCCCGCCCCCTCGTCCCTGCAGACTCAGCTCAGGCTGATAAGCTCAACCTTGACGTG
>CAJVRN010000126.1:12045000-12120000 GCA_911728415.1 Lagocephalus sceleratus
AGCAGGGAAGCTCCTCCCCCTCACCTGACAACCCAACATCCATGTATGAGTGTGTGTGTGTGTGTGTGTGTGTGTGTGTGTGTGTGTGTGTGTGTGTGTGTGTGTGTGTGTGTGTGAGTGTGTGTGTGTGTGTGTGTGTGAGACGTCTCCCAGGAGAGTTAATATCAGTGTTGGCAGCGTTCTCTAAAGGTTAGAGAGGCAGAGCGGTGTGTTGACCTCATTTTCATCAGACACACACACACACACACACACACACACACACTCAAGAAGAAACAATGAAAAGCCCTTTTTCACTCATTGCGTAACTCCAGAACACAAAAACCAAATTTGACTCAAGTTTAAAAGTCAGGAAGGGATGAGGACAAATAATCAATACAAGAACAATCAATAATCAATCACTGTTGACATTAGTGAGGAGGAGAGGAGGGAGGAGAGGAGAGGAGAGGAGGGAGGAGAGGAGAGGAGGAGAGGAGGAGAGGAGAGGGAGGAGGAGAGGAGGAGAGGAGGGGAGGAGAGAGAGAGAAGGAGAGGAGGAGAGAGGAGGGAGGAGAGGAGGAGAGAAGAGGAGAGGAGAGGAGGAGAGAAGAGGAGAGGAGGAGAGGAGGAGAGGAGAGAGGAGGAGAGAAGAGAGAGGAGGAGGAGAGAAGAGGAGAGAAGAGAAGGAGAGGAGGAGAGAGGAGGGAGGAGAGGAGAAGAGAGGAGGAGAGCAGGGAGGAGAGGAGAGGAGGAGAGAGGTCGAGAGAGGAGGAGAAGAGAGAAGGAGAGGAGGAGAGAGGAGAGATGAGGAGAGGAAATGAGGAGAGATGAGAGGATGTTCTCAGTCACCGTGACCCCGCCCACTTGTGACGTCAGCACGAGGCCCCACGTGTCGGTGATGTGTTGCCGTAGCTCTGCTGCCCTCTTGTGGCGGTCTCCGGTCCTGCATGTTCACTTCCACTTTCTGATCATTCAACTGGTACCTGATCAGCTCGTTATTTTTATGATGTGGTTCTGTTGGTTTTCACACAGGCTCACCCACGCTGACACAAACCAGATGTGTGTATCATGAGGTATAGGCGGTCCTTATGTAAGCGCACACTGAACAGCTGCGTCAGGACAAACGCACGCGCATGAACTGCACGTTGGACTTTGCAGCGTTGCGTTAAACTGATCCTGTCCAGCTTCTATTTAGAATCCAGACAGTGTGAGCTTTCCTGGAATATCTCTGTTTATTGAGACAAAAATAGGCCGACGCTGGTGGCGGAGCAGGGGTCAAGGCCACGCCCTGGCAGGTCGCTGGTGCTGCGCCCCCCCACAAAACAAATATTTTCATCAACATTTTGTTTTTCTGGGTTAATACTGTTTTTGTTTGAGCCACTTCACAAACTCAGTAAAACACAATAACTCCACAAACAGTGTGTGTGTTCACTCCTGTGACACTTTAAAATCTGGAAGAACAAATGGACACAACAGAACATTTAGAAATGACCCACAGTCCTCAGAAAACAGTAAAGTACAGAGTATACAATCTGTAACCGCTTTAGTGCGTGTCTGTGTCTATAGTGTGTGTCTGTGTTATATAAGTAGAGTGTGTTTCAACCTGCCAGGCCTCACAAAACTGTTAACTGTAAAGTGTACAGTTCATCAGATTGTTTATCAGATTGTGAAATGAACTCTTTCGGTTTGTGCTGATGAATGGAGAAACAACGATGATGTGGCAGAAGGAAGACGGCAGGGGGCGCTGATGGAGACATTATTATTATTATTAGTAGTAGTAGTAGTAGTAGTAGTAGTAGTAGTAGTAGTAGTAGTGGTAGTAGAGGTAGTGGTAGTAGTAGAGGTAGTAGTAGTAGTATCAGAGGTAGTAGTAGTGGTAGTAGAGGTAGTAGTAGTAGTATCAGAGGTAGTAGTAGAGCTAGTAGTAGTAGTAGTATCAGAGGTAGTAGTAGTATCAGAGGTAGTAGTAGAGCTAGTAGTAGTAGTAGTATCAGAGGTAGTAGTAGAGCTAGTAGTAGTAGTAGTATCAGAGGTAGTAGTAGTATCAGAGGTAGTAGTAGTATCAGAGGTAGTAGTAGAGCTAGTAGTAGTAGTAGTATCAGAGGTAGTAGTAGTATCAGAGGTAGTAGTAGTATCAGAGGTAGTAGTAGAGCTAGTAGTAGTAGTGGTATCAGAGGTAGTAGTAGTATCAGAGGTAGTAGTAGAGCTAGTAGTAGTAGTAGTATCAGAGGTAGTAGTAGTATCAGAGGTAGTAGTAGAGCTAGTAGTAGTAGTGGTATCAGAGGTAGTAGTAGTATCAGAGGTAGTAGTAGAGCTAGTAGTAGTAGTAGTATCAGAGGTAGTAGTAGTATCAGAGGTAGTAGTAGAGCTAGTAGTAGTAGTAGTATCAGAGGTAGTAGTAGTATCAGAGGTAGTAGTAGAGCTAGTAGTAGTAGTGGTATCAGAGGTAGTAGTAGTATCAGAGGTAGTAGTAGAGCTAGTAGTAGTAGTAGTATCAGAGGTAGTAGTAGTATCAGAGGTAGTAGTAGAGCTAGTAGTAGTAGTAGTATCAGAGGTAGTAGTAGTATCAGAGGTAGTAGTAGAGCTAGTAGTAGTAGTAGTATCAGAGGTAGTAGTAGTATCAGAGGTAGTAGTAGAGCTAGTAGTAGTAGTAGTATCAGAGGTAGTAGTAGTATCAGAGGTAGTAGTAGAGCTAGTAGTAGTAGTAGTATCAGAGGTAGTAGTAGTATCAGAGGTAGTAGTCCTGACTGGTTCAGTCCTGAACATTGACTTCATGGTTGAGTTGATCTGCTCTTCTAAGCTGGTGGATGTTTAACACGTGTGACCAGAGAATGAAACAAGGAACTTTGACCAGACAAGTGCAACCGTCGAGTCATGTGACACATGTATATCAACACCACAGCACACACACACACACACACACACACACACACACACACACACACACACTCACACACACACACTCACACGACTTCATGACTTATATAAGAGGAATGGTGTGATTGGCTGATTTACAGGAAATGGTGATTTGAGAGGAGGAGGAGGAAGAGGAGGAGGAAGAGGAAGAGGAGGAAGAGGTAGAGGAGGAGGAGGAGAGGAGAGAAGAGGAGGAAGAGGAAGAGGAGGAAGAGGAGGAAGAGGAGGAAGAGGTAGAGGAGGAGGAGAGGAGAGGAGAGAAGAGGAGGAAGAGGTAGAGGGGAAGAGGAGGAAGAGGTAGAGGAGGAGGAGAGGAGAGGAGAGAAGAAGCATTTATGTGAATGAAGTTCTGGTACTTTCCTGTCATCTCCTTTTTAGTGGGTAGTCGTCTCCTTGGTCCCTGGTCTCAGGGGTCACATGTTGAGGGTCAGGTCGTGACCCTGACTGACCCCCCAGGTCAGCTGACACATCAAAGCCACAATGGCAGTGTTCCTTTGATGTGGTTGTTTGTAGCTGAAGCTTGTGCTCACATTCCTGCAGCGTTACAGCGCAGCAGCAGTACAGGCCTTCAGTCCTGCAATGTGAAACCAAGCTGGCCTACCCCCCCCACACACACACACACACACACACACACACACACCCTCTCTCTCTGAATGGAGTAAATAAACTCCATGAACTCCAGTTTCTGGCACACGGCCGACTGCTATCAAAGTTGATCCTTTGGCTCAAAGGCCTGTTTTCATTGGTGCTGCCCCCCCCCCCCACACACACACACACACACTGTCTCTCACGTCTGCATTCGTTCACACAGACAACATAAACACGTGTAAATGTTGACTTTTACATGAGGTGTTCAAACTGGTCTGACTGGGTTTTAAGTTCTGTTCGTTGAACCACAACAAACACGTTTGGACCCTGATGAGAGTGTGTGTGTGAGAGACAGTGTGTGTGTGTGTGTGTGTGTGTGTGAGAGGGAGAGTTTGTGTGAGAGAGAGAGTGTGTGTGTGAGAGAGAGGGAGAGAGAGGGAGAGTTTGTGTGTGAGTGTGTGTGAGAAAAAGAGTGTGTGTGAGAGTGTGTGTGTGAGAAAGAGAGTGTGTGTGAGAGTGTTTGTGTGTGAGAGAGTGTGTGTGAGAGAGTGTGTGTGAGAGTGTGTGTGAGAGTGTGTGTGTGTGTGAGAGAGAGAGTGTGTGTGAGAGTGTGTGAGAGAGTGTGTGAGAGTGTTTGTGTGTGAGAGAGAGTGTGTGTGTGAGAGAGAGGGAGAGTTTGTGTGAGTTTATGTGTGAGAGTGTGTGTGTGTGAGAGAGAGTGTGTGTGTGAGAGAGAGTGTGTATGTGAGAGTGAGAGTGTGTGTGTGAGAGAGAGTGTGTATGTGAGAGTGAGAGTGTGTGTGTGAGAGAGTGTGTGTGAGAGAGTGTGTGTGAGTGTGTGTGTGTGTGTGAGAGAGAGATTGTGTGTGAGAGTGTGTGAGAGAGTGTGTGAGAGTGTGTGTGTGAGAGAGAGAGATTGTGTGTGTGAGAGAGTGTGTGACCCATTTCTTTGTTATAGAGAAGCAGCTGCTCAAGACGTCTTTTCAGCAGAACTACCCCATTGATGCAAAACACACACACACACACACACACACACACACACACACACACTTCCCCCCCAAAGTTACGGTATTTTTATCTTCCATACATTTTCCTGTGATCTAATTATACTGGTCCCAGTCTGCGGACCCCAGCGTGACTGGCCAGCAGCCGCGCGCTGATTGGCTGACGTACCACGTGGGCCAGCGAGCGAGACTCCTTATATGGTGATGAGCGCGTCCGCGGCAGGAGCAGCGGGTTTGTCTTCTGAGAAGTGGAGTGAACACACTGTTCTAACACACACACACACACACACACACACACACTGTTCTAATACACACACACACACACACACACACTGTTCTACACACACACACACTGTTCTAACACACACACACACACACACACTGTTCTAACACACACACACTGTTCTAACACACACACACACACACACTGTTCTAACACACACACACTGTTCTAAACACACACACACACTGTTCTAACACACACACACACACACTGTTCTAACACACACACACACACTGTTCTAACACACACACACACACACACACACTGTTCTAACACACACACACACACTGTTCTAACACACACACACACACACACACACACACTGTTCTAACACACACACACACACACACACACACTGTTCTAACACACACACACTGTTCTAACACACACACACTGTTCTAACACACACACTGTTCTAACACACACACACTGTTCTAACACACACACTGTTCTAACACACACACTGTTCTAACAACAAAACCCTAACACACACACACTGTTCTAACACACACACACTGTTCTAACACACACACTGTTCTAACACACACACTGTTCTAACACACACACACTCACTGTTCTCACACACACACAGACATATACACACTCACTGTTCTCACACACACACAGACATATACACACTCACTGTTCTCACATACACACTCTCACACACACACACACATACACTGTTCACACACACGTCTGAACATCAAAGCGGCCGCTGCTGCTCGTTAGTGTTCACCGGTTTGATCACGTGTCCTTCTGACACACCCTCTACTAGTGTACGGGCTTCCACCAAAGCGTGTGTGTGTCTGTCCGTGTGTGTGTCTGCTCTACGTGTGTATATACGTGTGTGTACGTCTGTCTGTATGTGTGTATAAGTGTGTTTCTCTCTAAATGTGCGTCTCTGTATATATGTGTGCCTCTATATGTGTGTGTGAGTGTGTGTGTCTGAATGTGTATGTGTGTCTCTATGTGTGTGTCTCTGTGTGTATGTCTGCTGCGTGTGTGTCTGTCTGTATACATATATGTGTGTGTATACGTGTGTATACATATGTGTGTGTCTGTATACGTGTGTGTCTGTATACACGTGTGCGTCTGTATACGTGTGTGTCTGTATACGTGTGTGTCTGTATACACGTGTGCGTGTGTGTATACGTGTGTGTATACGTGTGTGTATACGTGTGTGTCTGTATACACGTGTGCGTGTTGTATACGTGTGTGTCTGTATACACGTGTGCGTGTCTGTATACGTGTGTATACGTGTGTATACGTGTGTGTACATGTGTGTGTATACGTGTGTGTATACGTGTGTGTCTGTATACACGTGTGCGTGTGTGTATACGTGTGTGTATACGTGTGTCTGTATACGTGTGTGTCTGTATACACGTGTGCGTGTGTGTATACGTGTGTATACGTGTGTATGTGTGTGTATACGTGTGTGTGTATACGTGTGTGTATACGTGTGTGTATACGTGTGTGTCTGTATACACGTGTGCGTGTGTGTATACGTGTGTATACGTGTGTGTATACGTGTGTGTATACGTGCGTGTCTGTATACGTGTGTATACGTGTGTGTATACGTGTGTGTACATGTGTGTGTATACGTGTGTGTGTGTATACGTGTGTGTCTGTATACACGTGTGCGTGTGTGTATACGTGTGTATACGTGTGTATACGTGTGTGTATGTGTGTGTATACGTGTGTGTATACGTGTGTGTATACGTGTGTGTATACGTGTGTGTGTATACGTGTGTGTATACGTGTGTGTATACGTGTGTGTGTCACATGCACACACGCCGCTTTGTTTGTTTTCTTGTTCAGACGGTTCACAGTTATGTAACGATCACTCGGGAGCCGCCCACCGTGCCCAGTGTACAGGGGGGGGACTCGACCACGGGCCCTTCGGGGCGGGACCCCAGACTCTCCCTCCGGTCCAAACCCACCCTCCGGCGTGTACCCCCCCCCCACACACACACACACACCAAACGTGTCGGTGTCGTCCCGCCACGTGGCCCGCGTGTGGTCGTGAACTCTCATCCAGGTTCACCCCCCGCGGCCGGGGCGCGGTGGTACGCGCCGGTGACGTCACGCTTTGTTTACAAATGAGCGTGGCGGGGGCAGCGCGGCGGCCATTTGGCGGAGCGGCGGCGCACGCAGCCCCGCAGCGGCCCGATGCCCTGTCTCAAGGACCAGTTCCTGCTGCTGGAGCAGCCCGGGGGGGGCCCCGGGGGGCCCTGTCTCAAGGACCAGTTCCTGCTGCTGGAGCAGCCCGGGGGGGGCCCCGGGGGGCCCTGTCTCAAGGACCAGTTCCTGCTGCTGGAGCAGCCCGGGGGGGGCCCCGGGGGGCCCTGTCTCAAGGACCAGTTCCTGCTGCTGGAGCAGCCCGGGGTGGGGGCCCACGACGTGGACGCGCTCGTGTCCCGGATCGGAGAGGCCCTGCAGCTGCAGGGCGGCGGGGGGGGCCCGCGGACGGCCTCCGGGCCCGGGGGGGCCCCGGGGGGCCCGCGGCGGCGGGGGGGCGGCTGCCTGCTGCGGCTGCGGGCCCCCCGCTGGAGCTGCAGGGCCAGCCCCTACAGGGTCCCCGGGGCCCCCGGGGGGGAGCGGGACTGGAGGGGGGGCGACGAGGACGACCCGCACCGGCGGCTGCAGGAGCTGCTGCTGTCGGGGAACCTGATCAAGGAGGCCGTGAGGAGGCTGCAGGGCTGCGGGGACCTGCCCCCGGCCGACGGGGTCCCCTGCTGACGGGGCCGGGTCCTGGGGTCCCGGGTCCTGGTCCTGGTGTCCCTGGTCCTGGTCCTGGGGTCCCTGGTCCTTTGGTCCTGGCCCTGGGGTCCCGGGTCCTGGTCCTGGGGTCCCTGGTCCTTTGGTCCTGGCCCTGGGGTCCCTGGTCCTTTGGTGCTGGTCCTGGGGTCCCGGGTCCTGGTCCTGGGGTCCCTGGTCCTCTGGTCCTGGTCCTGGGGTCCCTGGTCCTTTGGTCCTGGGGTCCCTGGTCCTCTGGTGCTGGTCCTGGGGTCCCGGGTCCTGGTCCTGGGGTCCCGGGTCCTCTGGTGCTGGCCCTGGGGTCCCTGGTCCTTTGGTGCTGGCCCTGGGGTCCCGGGTCCTGGCCCTGGGGTCCCGGGTCCTTTGGTGCTGGCCCTGGGGTCCCGGGTCCTGGTCCCGGTCCGGACGGGTCCAGTCCCGGAGCCTCGTCTACCTGTCCGGACTGGAGCGTCCCCCCGGGGGGGTCAGAACTGGACCGGTTGTTTACACGACCCCCCCTCCCGGACCACTATCGATGTATCGTCTTGAATTCGCACCCGGAGGACAGCGGCTCGGTTCCGAGGTCCGGAAGAACCGGGCTGGGTTTCCCACAATGCCCCGCGGTGTTTGTTTGTGAAGGTCGGCTGTCACGTGGTGCGTTCACCTTTTGGGAATTCCGACCAGGGATTTTTGTCTTATCCTCTTTCTCTGTGTTAAAGACAAAGTGATCACCACCGATGCTTCGTAACGAAGTAGCTGATAACGTTCCTGAGTACTCAGGGGATTTTTGTTCTCTTAATAAAGTCGTTGTTTTTCCAAACTGGTGGTGTTTTTGTAGTTTTTACTTTCTTTCTGGACGTTTCTGCTCCCGTTAACGACGCTCTCCCTGTATGGGGAGACTATTTACCCAGTTTTATTTATTTATTTTTATTTAGTCAGGTCTTTTTGAAATCTTTATTGACGTTTTTTTTGGCGTCGTTGCTGGCACTCTGGCCACGCCCATCACCTGTTGCCACGCCCACCGGACCGAAACTGATGATGATGGAAGTCCTCGTTCACTCCGTCCAGGTGAGAGGCTGACGTCATCACGTGGTCACTCTTTCATCCCGGTGGTGATCCAGGCGCGTTGCTCACACTCTTCACTTTTCGGGTCTTGTAGGATCTAAAAAGCCTGAACCTCATTATTTTCACCCTGAGATAAACGGGCAGTTTGGTGACGTCACAAATTAAATCCTCTGGTGGAACGCTCAGAAATATCGACAGAAAACCTTTTTAAAAACATCTTTGATATTTCTGCCCGTTTTTCTACAAAATCTTGTATTCTTGTTTCATTCAGACAAAAAAAACTATGGAGACAAAATGAGGTTTTATTGCTTGTTTAACAGTCATATTGTTCACTGAAGAAAACCCGTGATAGTGTATATAATGTGTATAATACAATACTAAGTCTTTCTTATCAAATCAAAGACTTGTTCAGACGCGTGCTATATTCAGCATCTATTAACGCGTTACTACGAACAGCAAGTGTTTGAGTGTCAGTGGGACCTTAAAGAGGCTCAGACATGTGTTCAGCTGGTTTTCAATGAGCCACAGTTGGTTCCTACGTGACAACTGACCAAACTGCAGCACCTCCAGAGTTAATAATAATCCTCATTTACACTGTTTTGAGCTTCTGCCAGTTGTCTCAGTTTCCTCTGGTTGCTCTTCATGCGCCCCATCAGGCTCCTTATCCCTTGGGTGTTCAGCAGCTCATCTCCAGTGATCCGCCCCAGCGCTGTGGTCATGTCCTCCATCACCCTCATCACAGGCTCCAGCAGGACCAGACGCCGGGTCTGCAGCTCCGCCACGTTCCCCACCCCACACAGCACCCCCAGCTGATTCACAACTCTTCTCATTTTCTCCTGAACATCAGCAACCACACCTCTCCTCCCAGACAAATCTTGCAGCTCCGCGTCTGTCTGATCAATTTTGTAGTCAACATCTCGGATTTTCCGTTTAGCGTTGGTGATCAAGCTCTCGAACTCAGACACTTTGTTACGGTTAGATGTGACCTGAGACTCACAGCTGTCCACCTCTTTTCTAGCCGAGTCGACAGCATCAGAGGCTTGGTCCATGTCTATTACACCAGTAACGGCAAGAACGGCTCCTGAAATAAATGTGGGTAAAGTCGGTCAACGTGAGCAGATGGTGAAGGTCCAGAGGTCTTCACACTGTTCCCCTGGTAACTTTAGTCCAACATATCATTACTGAACATGTTTCAAATCATCTGAAGATTAAAACTTTATTTACTCACCAGGAATCCATCCAACGACCGGGATGAGCATCATACCAAGTCCTACATTCCTTCTTGTCTCTGCTTCATCTCTCCTCCGTCTCATTGTGGCTAAAGTTTCTTCTGCTGATTCCAGGCTTCTCTTGGCGTTGTTCAGGGAGTCGCGGTAGCTCTCCAAAGTAGACTTGTGGGACTCCACTTGTCGCTTTAGGTTGCTCATCTCCAACTGTTTCTCTGCTTTCTCCCTTGCTAAACGACCCTGCTCTGCAGTGAGAACCTCAGTCTGCCTGTTCAGGTCTTGAAGCTCGTCTGCAGCTCTCCTCTCAGACCTTTCCATTTGCTTCTTCATATTCATAAGCTCTCTTCTGATATCATCAAAGGTTTGACTGCCAGGAAGGACCATGTCTGCACGGACACTGAGAAGGATCTCTGACACTTCATTGAAGGACTGGAGCCCACTCTTCAGGGGGACCATCACAGCCTGGGCCAGTTCCCTCAGCCTCCTGTCCTGGGAAACTACAGAGGTGAGAGAAGGAAAGAGTGAAGAAGCCGGACCACCCAGAGTCATCTGGGTCAACCAAACGGTCTTGCTGAGGCTGGTGAGGACATGATCCGACTCCTTCCCTGGCTAAGACGACTCTCAGACTCGTATCTGGGCCTTCTCTCTTTTGGATCAGTGACTGCTTGGGTGTGTGGGTGATCCACCTGCAAAGGATGAGTAACTCGCTCGGGGAGTTACTGCTGATGGGACTTCCTCCAAGAAGTCCAGGAAATCCCTCCTCCATCCAGTGGGAACCAAATTCATTAATCCCCTGAAGATACCTTGTATGACATCGTCTTCTTCATTTGATGAGGCCGCCATCGCTTTGGTGGACAGCTGTCTGTAAAATAAACCAGTAAATCCACAAATGGAGATTTATGAGTAGATAAATCTGGGTATTTGTACATCAACGTCAGAAGGGATGTTACGCTTTGATCTTTAATCGCTTCGTCTCCCAACCAGTGATCAAGCATCTTCCTCTTTCCTCTGGCTCAATCCCCTCAAGTTTGGACCCCGATGGCCCCAACAGCTCCTGAGCCAGACCTCACCACCACCTTTGACACACCTTGATGACCACTCGGTTAAAGACCGTACTCTCCTGGTTCCCCTCGTAGCTCTCTGTCGATTTCAGAGAGCCTTGGTGTCCCCCAAGGCTCTGTCCTGGGGCCCCTCCTCTTCCTCATCTACCTTCTACCTCATCACCTTCAGGAGACACGGACCTAACGCTCAGCTCTGCCTCCCCTCCAGGCCACTGATGCACTCCCTCCCTCCCTCTGCCCCGATTGGCTGTCTCCATGACAACGAGATGTTTTCTCACAACTGTTTGGTGAAGCTGTCCATATCCATAGCAACCAGTTTACACAAACAACTTTCATCCAATGTAACTCACCTTCAAATCACACTGAATTTTAATGACTACCTTTACATATTCATGCTTGTACAAATTAATGTGTTTTATCTTTAACCCTAAAAGGAGAAATTGAGAGCCTTGATGGCGGGTTGAAAATAAAATGGATTATTACTTCCAGGAGCTTTTCAAACCACACATTCATTCACATAAACACACTGGGTCAAGAGTGGGAGAGACTTAATGTTGTGTAATGTCATGTAGACTTATATAATTAGTTGTTTGAGTGGTTGAAAGTAAGTCCTAATTCAATCAAGCCATGGTTCTTTGTTCATGTTGCTATGAATGTCAGAAATAAATCATGTTTTTCGCGCATTTATTAAATGAAGCCACATGTGACAGGTGGGAGTGAGGCTTCGTCCCCTCTGGGCCTGAGGCAGCAGGGACGTGGGTCCTGAAGCATCCTGGAGCATGGACGTCCAGGATGCTTCCTGGAGCCCCCATTTACTACTGTGTCCCCAAAACCTCATTAAACACGTCAGAGTGCATGTACGAGTTTCACCTTTGAGCAAAAGAAAGGTGCGGGTAGATTAAGTCGCTAAACGCGAGCTTTTTGCTCGTTTTGTTCATCTTTGTGAACCTTTCTAAGACAGTATGCGTCGAAGACCGTCAGGCCTCGGGGGTGTGGCCGGATGACGTCACCCCGCCAGACCTGGCCAATCAGGGGGAAGCACCGGCCCGTAGCTCCTCCCACAATCCCGCCCCTGCCGAACGGCTGCAGTGACGTCACCAGGAGCCGCAGGAGGAGGTAAAAGTAGCACTTTAGTGCTAAAAGTCGCCTCCAAACACACAAAGTAACGGGGCTGAGAAATGTAACGGAGTAACGTTGATGGTGTCCGGCGGCAGCAGCACACACACGCTCACATTAGCACCAGCTGAGCTCTTCTCATCAGCGCTTTTGCAGTTTCTTTGGTCCACAGTTTGGCTGCAGTCGGGATTATCAGTCAGTGTGTTGTGTTGTGTTGTGTTGTGTTGTGTTGTGTTGTGTTGTGTTGTGTTGTGGTGTGGTGTGGTGTGTTGTGGTGTGTTGTGTTGTGTTGTGTTGTGTTGTGTTGTGTTGTGTTGTGGTGTGTTGTGGTGTGTTGTGTTGTGTTGTGTTGTGTTGTGTTGTGTTGTGTTGTGTTGTGTTGTGGTGTGTTGTGTTGTGTTGTGTTGTGTTGTGTTGTGTTGTGGTGTGTTGTGGTGTGTTGTGGTGTGTTGTGTTGTGTTGTGTTGTGTTGTGTTGTGTTGTGTTGTGTTGTGTTGTGTTGTGTTGTGGTGTGGGGGAATACGGCTGGATTACCTGAGCTGGGAGCTTGTAGCCGAGTGGAACCTGGAATGAGATAGAAAGAGAAGGTGCATGAGAACAAAGCGTCGCATTCACGTGGTGGGTGGACATCGGACATGAGTTGTGTCCCCGAGAAGGACCCCATTCAGAAGAGAATCAGACAACAAGCATCGCGACGAGCACCAGTCGATTAAAGGAAGAAGCCTGTGTTGATGGCTCCGATGATCGCAGAAGCAGCGGCTGAAGAGGCTGCAAACCTTCGTCTTTGAGCTGCTGCTGATGTTTCGCTTTTCTCTCGTTCAACACACAATCCAGATGATTTAAAATCAGCCTTCAGTCTATTGCCTAAGAAGATCTTGTCCTCTACAGATCAGACATGTCTTACCTTCTCGAAGAGTCTGTCGCAACTGAAACAGTCCGAGGCTGGGGGGCTTAAATAGGGTTTTTACTTTCACTTTCAAAATGACGGAGAAGTTGAAAGGGTTCAAAGGGTGGGGTCTTGAAGGGGATAAAGAGAACATACAGGGAGACTTTGATCACATATATAGTCTCCAAGGGACCTTTGGAGCCCAGCAAACACTCGTGTGCTTCGTGTGCTGGTTCAGCGGTGGAAGGCTTCCAGTCCTCCTCAAGCACGTCCACCAAGACCCTGCAGCCACAGGCGGCCAGGCGGTGGTCTGCTGCACGGTTCGGTCATCCAGGACCACCTGACGTGTTTGCAGAAGCTCCACCAGGTTCACAAATGTCAGCAACATGTTCAGGTGGGCGACGGCGAGCCTGGATACCAATCCCAGATTAGGTCACCCTGAGGAACCCTGAGGAGGAGGAGGACCCTGAGCTGAGCACCCTGCTGCAGCAGCATCAGCGTCAGTGTGATGCTCCCTTACCAGTCTGATTTTAGGTCCAGTTCTAAACCCTGATCCCTGATCCAGACTGGGAGCTGGTTCCTGACAGATGAAGGCTCAGATGAGGCCTTGGTCTGATGTTAACAAATGGTGGCTCAGTGGAATGAAGAGTTAAGTAAGGCTTGTTGGAAACCGTAATCCCTTCTGAGACCCACCTCTATGGTGTCCTGTTAGACCCAAAACTCCACATATTAAGTATTTGTGTTTGGAGATAGCCAGACTTGTTGGAATTTGAAGTAAAACAAGACAAAGGCTGGACCAGGAATCTTTCTTTGTCCCCTATACTTCATGAAGCTTCTTCTCACCATCTCTGGAGGCCGTTTGCCGGTCTGAAGCTCTTACTGCAGCCTTTAGGCCTGAAGCATTGATTTATGGTTGCCCACCTCATTTAATGTGTGATAAGGTACATACCCACTGAGGGTCTTGACCCTAGATTTAATGTGAGGGCGGCGGTCCAGGCTGTGGGAGGAGCTACCTGAATGGGTTCTTGGGCGAGGCCCCGCCTTAACGTGACCATTGATGGAGCAGGTCAGGAGGGCGTGTTCCTGAATGAGCAGCGCTCGTGTCTACGCTGGACTTCTCCAATCAGAAGGGACAGCTCGGATGTGTGGTTGGTACCGAGCACTTTCAAACCTTGTTGGAGGTAACTGAAGATACCGTGTCCATCAGGAAGGTACAGTGTCAATCAATTTAGCCTTTTTGGCTCCCCTCAGCGTCGCTGCCTCAACACCCGAGCTGTCCCTTCCCGTCCACCTCACCATGACTTGTACTAGTTTTTAAAGACCCAAAATTGCCTTGAACTGAAAACCCTCCAGCTCCCAACCGGACTAGAACCGCCCCAGAATTTAACTATCAGCAGAAAAGGGTCTTTTTATTTGGCATGTAATAGTCAGACTTTATCATCACATCAAAGGCTTGCAGCACCTCCAGAGTTAATAATAATCCTCATTTACACTGTTTTGAGCTTCTGCCAGTTGTCTCAGTTTCCTCTGGTTGCTCTTCATGCGCCCCATCAGGCTCCTTATCCCTTGGGTGTTCAGCAGCTCATCTCCAGTGATCCGCCCCAGCGCTGTGGTCATGTCCTCCATCACCCTCATCACAGGCTCCAGCAGGACCAGACGCCGGGTCTGCAGCTCCGCCACGTTCCCCACCCCACACAGCACCCCCAGCTGATTCACAACTCTTCTCATTTTCTCCTGAACATCAGCAACCACACCTCTCCTCCCAGACAAATCTTGCAGCTCCGCGTCTGTCTGATCAATTTTGTAGTCAACATCTCGGATTTTCCGTTTAGCGTTGGTGATCAAGCTCTCGAACTCAGACACTTTGTTACGGTTAGATGTGACCTGAGACTCACAGCTGTTCACCTCTTTTCTAGCCGAGTCGGCGGCATCAGAGAATTGTCCCATGTCTATTGCACCAGCAACAGCCAGACTGGTTCCTGAAATAAATGTGGGTAAAGTCGGTCAACGTGAGCAGATGGTGAAGGTCCAGAGGTCTTCACACTGTTCCCCTGGTAACTTTAGTCCAACATATCATTACTGAACATTTTTCAAATCATCTGAAGATTAAAACTTTATTTACTCACCAGCAATCCATCCAAAGACCGGGATGACCAGCAGACCAAGTCCTACATTCCTCACTGTCTCTGCTTCATCTCTCCTCCGTCTCATTGTGGCTAAAGTTTCTTCTGCTGATTCCAGGCTTCTCTTGGCGTTGTTCAGGGAGTCGCGGTAGCTCTCCAAAGTAGACTTGTGGGACTCCACTTGTCGCTTTAGGTTGCTCATCTCCAACTGTTTCTCTGCTTTCTCCCTTGCTAAACGACCCTGCTCTGCAGTGAGAACCTCAGTCTGCCTGTTCAGGTCTTGAAGCTCGTCTGCAGCTCTCCTCTCAGACCTTTCCATTTGCTTCTTCATATTCATAAGCTCTCTTCTGATATCATCAAAGGTTTGACTGCCAGGAAGGACCATGTCTGCACGGACACTGAGAAGGATCTCTGACACTTCATTGAAGGACTGGAGCCCACTCTTCAGGGGGACCATCACAGCTTGGGCCAGTTCCCTCAGCCTCCTGTCCTGGGAAATGGAACTGTGAGTACAGAAAAGAAAGGGTGAAGAAGCTGGAGTCGACTTTGCAAAGATTGATGAAACTACATTACATGTACAGTATCTCTACTTTTACTGATCACTTTGTACTGTTGTACTTTATGAAGGATGCAGCCCACTTTTAGAACTTTAGCTTTTGTTTCTGAAGGACCGATGTGGCCAGATGTTTTTCTCATGGTGCCATCTTCTTCTTCTATTCTATCTTTACATAACGATGACTATAAGCTTATTCAATCATCAGTGTTTCTTAATTTTCTACATTTGTTGTTTATAAAAAGGGGTGTATTTATCCTTTTGATGCCTGTAGTAGCGGTACCATACCCTAAAGCCCACCGCTGATGTAGCTGCAGTTTCCGGTGAACAAGCTGAGGTGACAGTGAGACTTTAGCTGATCTCTGTCAGTCTCCACACCTTCATTTTTAGTCTGAGTTTGAACATGGTTAAACATGTTAGATGATGCATGGTAGGTTTAAACATGTGTCAACCATGCAGGTTTTTTCCAGGAAAAACTTTGTGTTTAAATGGCAGAGGAGGCCTTTCACCTAGATGTCTGATTTTACTGTTCATCAAATAATTTCCTAAACTTTAAACTCTTGTGAGTGTAATACATACCTGCAAGAAATGTTCCACGCCATGATCACACTAGAATTAAAGATGGAGACCTAAATATTGAAGATAAAAAGAAAAAGGTAATTATAACAAACACCCTGTCACCAAAGAGAGTCCCAGTCTCCCCAAACAAGTTTCACTCATCCTAAATTTCCGTGATAAACTCAGCCAAATCTATTGTTGTGGAGTTTGATTTTTTGCGAATTATAAATCCTTTGGGTCTCCCTTGTGGAAGAGCGTCAGTTGAAAGCTGTCACTATTTCTCCATCCATGTCCTGATCAGAAGAACAACAGGACCACAGCTGAGCTTAGACACAACCTTTATTGGAGTTTCCTCGACGCACCACTCCATCCACACACAAAGCACATCACACAAGTTACATGCTGCTGTTCTGCCTTTGAAGAGGTTCTGTTTTTAAGTCTTCTTGCACAAGTTCACGTATGTGATTAGCATGAAGAAAGCAAGCAGGATTACATTTGCTAAGCTGCTAATATATTTGTCTCATAGCACTGAAGAGATGCGACTAGCCAATCATTTTGACACATGTTGTCAGTAGTAGTCCGCCTCTCCTTCAAAGCCACCCTGGACAATTTCTTTGATCCTCTCGGTCTCCTGGGGCGGAGCAGCAGGAAGAATGGCCTTCAGTTCACACTCTATTTTCTCCATTCTTGCCTCGGTCTTCCTCTCAAAATCTTTCTGGTTCTTTTTCACCAGCTGCAGAATCCCCCTCTGAGCTTCTGCGCAGGACTCCTGCAGCATGGCACGCTCATGATGGAACTCTGGTCTGTCCTTATCCATGGCCATGAGCCTGCCCAGGCAGCTGACTCTGTCCATCAGGTACTTGCTGGACACCTCGGTGTAGGTCCCTGAGATCATGTGGACCAGGTGGGCGATGTTGGAGGCTTGGAACGTCTGGTTGTACAGGAGGTCTTTTGTAAAGAGCTTGTCGTTGTAAGAAAGTTTCTTTGAGTCTTCACATGTTAAAGCAAAGTTATTCATGGTCTTGCTGAGGCTGGTTTTGACAATGTTGGAGACCATCTGGAAGAAGCGCACCATCTTCTCCCACTGCTCTTTGACCCTGCCCATGGCGTCCAAACCCTTGACCAGCATTTTGATGGTGGTGTCAAAGTCAACCTCTTTGATGTTGCAGTTTTGCATTTCACACAGAATTTCAGTCAGTTCCTTTTGATTCTTCTCCATGTTCTCCACACTCTTTTGATAATCTTCACGCTTTTGTTTGAGCTGTTCTCTGCTCAGCTCGATGCGGTAACGAGCGTTGTCAGAAGCTCTCTGACCAGCCGATACATGCTCTGAGCTGTTCTGTTCTGTTTTGAACATCATTGGTGGTTTGGGAGTCAGAGCAGGAGAGCCAGAAAGTTTCTTGCTCTTGGTGTCAAAACTGAGGGCACTCTCATGCAACTTTTTGATGTTTTTGATGAGCTTTTTAGTCTGCCCATCACTCCACTTCTTTTCTGGAGTGTACATTTCCAGCTCCTCACAAATGTTGATGCCATCATAACAGATGAACTTTGCCCTCTCACATAGCTTGTCATCTGATAAGTCCAGCAGTTCCTGATGGATCCTAACAAATTGCCCTTGAATCCAGCCAGCCTTGGTGCATCGTTTTTTCTGGTCATACAGCTCCTTCCAGTCTATCTCTCCTTGTTTCACAAACACTTTGAGAAGCCCTGCCAATTTCAGAATCTCTTCAGACTTGCTGCAGACTATCATTTGTGTTATTGAATCAACCTCCACATCACCGGCACTTGTGTTTGTGGGTGATCCATATTTTGCGGCAGATTTAGAAGCCTTGTTGAAAGTGAACACATTCATCATTCCTGTAACTGCTGTTGAGATTCCTTCCACAAAATCCATGGCGATTATATCCCATCCAGTGGGGATGGACTCCATGGCACTCTTAAATGCGTCTTGTGCTTCTTCCATCTCCTTTGACATGGCATCCATCGCCGTCTTGGATCGTTCGTTCAGCTGCCTGGATGTCTCCTCTCTCAATTTAGATTCCGCCAACTTCAATCTCACCTTCTCAAGCTCTTCTCCATAAAAGTGTTTGGCACTGACGCAGGCCTCCAGCAGTTCCTGGATTAAATTGATGACATCAAGGTACTTCTTTTCAACACCTTCTGCCAGCGTCACACACTCATCTGCGATGTCACGGATGTTGTCCAGCTGGTTTGGCAGGAGCGTTTTGATCACATCTTCACTGGCGTTGAAGAGAACATTGACCGCTGTCTTCATGTAATCAGGAACTGCTGCCGTGTGCATACGGATTTGATCCATGTTCTTGTGGGCCTCATTAAAAGCGTGCCAGCCTGAGTTACACACTTGCATCAGACAGGCTCTGAAGGAGTTTGGGTACTTGATGTACTTGAACCCTCCTATAGGGATGTTCTCGTTGATGGAGAAATCTTCACCGGAGGAGATGAACACCAACTCCCCCATTATAGCAATAGAGAGGGGACCAGGAGTCAGATACTCCTCCCAGTTTGCGTTGGGCTGCATCAGCATTTTGGTAGTGTCCCGCATCTCTGCAGCAGTGGTGAGACTTTGGGTGGTCTTTGCAATTTGGTTGTCCATGTTCTGACACTGTAGAAAAAGGAGAAGACAGAGGATTTCTGGCACTACTGTTCTGATGAAAGATTAAATGTCCACTGATGAACCTGAGATTAAATCACTGTGGATGCTCCACAGACGTGATTGTGTTACCAAATACTGAACACAAAGTCACAACAGTCACAACAGTCATACTTGCAAAAACAACCCCCCTAGAAATCAGTTTTGATGTAATTCTGGGTTATTAAGGGTGCATCCATCCTGTAAACTCTTTATAACAACACCAGTAATGACAACAGCAACGATAATCACAATCAGCCAAAAACTGGAAAGAGAAGTGTACTTGCACCGCCCACTCCCGTCCTGTAGGTGGCGATAATGAACCGCTGGTACGAGGTAAACCAAGCAAAACTTTGTTTTCAATCAATATCAGTTCATTCAATTACCAGTCGAGGGTATTACCAATTACCTTTTAGATATTATCAATTTGTTGAGGATTTAGGAGCTTTTCAGTAAAGACAGCTTCCAACTGTGGAAACGTGTGGAGGTGAAGATGGTGCGGGAGGAGGAATCGTCACTTCCTGTTATGATGTCTAATGTGCAGAAAAATAATTTATTTTGCTTTTTCCAATAAGATAATACTTTCACATCAAGGTAAGGATATATAGACAATAGATGTATGTATGGAGAAATGAGGGGGTCAAGAGAAGAGCAGCCAAGGATGAAGGTCAAAAGGACAGATTATTGCAGCTACTCTGGAGTCTTCACGACCCAGTAGGAAGGTCACAGCCGGCGAAGCATCCTGTATGAGAATAAATCTCTGCCAACGTGTGAGAAACATTAAAGGAAGGCTGGTTATCCTCTTAAAAGTAACATCTGACCAGATTGAGATAAAAGACTGAAGATGAAGACCAGAGATCCACAAGATGAAGCTGAGCAGGCACCACTGAATTCTGTTGGTCCTCCATTTGTTTGATTGAAATATTGTTAAAACCTTTACATGTACAGACAAACCTCGGTGCTCCACCATAATTCGTTCGAGAAGTCTGGTCGAACACCGATTTGGTCGAGTACCGAATTAATTTTCCCCATTTGAAACAATAAAAATAGAATTGAATTTGTTCTGGAGTGTGAAGTTGCTTCCCATTGGATAATCCTACCATTATTTAGACATCAAATTAAACAAATAGAATCATCAATGACAAATTGCATGCAAATAACTGTAACATATAATAAAATATAACCAATGTAATTATTTTTTTGTAATTCACACACACACACACACAACGTTAAGTTTGTCTGTATTGATACCATCGAGATGGAAACAGGGTTCCAACAAAGGTCACGTGTATATGCCTGTAAACGCTATAAAAGCTCGTTGGTGCTCGTTAATAATCGTTGTTTCACTTCAGTGTCAGCTTGGTCTGAATATTTCAGTGTCCTGTACAAATGCAGTTTATTCTCTGATCATCTGTCCCCAAAACCTCATTAAACACGTCAGAGTGCATGTACGAGTTTCACCTTTGAGCAAAAGAAAGGTGCGGGTAGATTAAGTCGCTAAACGCGAGCTTTTTGCTCGTTTTGTTCATCTTTGTGAACCTTTCTAAGACAGTATGCGTCAAAGAGCGTCAGGCCTAGGGGGTGTGGCCGGATGACGTCACCCCGCCAGACCTGGCCAATCAGGGGGAAGCACCGGCCCGTAGCTCCTCCCACAATCCCGCCCCTGCCGAACGGCTGCAGTGACGTCACCAGGAGCCGCAGGAGGAGGTAAAAGTAGCACTTTAGTGCTAAAAGTCGCCTCCAAACACACAAAGTAACGGGGCTGAGAAATGTAACGGAGTAACGTTGATGGTGTCCGGCGGCAGCAGCACACACACGCTCACATTAGCACCAGCTGAGCTCTTCTCATCAGCGCTTTTGCAGTTTCTTTGGTCCACAGTTTGGCTGCAGTTGGGATTATCAGTCAGTGTGTTGTGTTGTGTTGTGTTGTGTTGTGTTGTGTTGTGTTGTGTTGTGTTGTGTTGTGTTGTGTTGTGGTGTGGTGTGGTGTGGTGTGTTGTGTTGTGTTGTGTTGTGTTGTGTTGTGGTGTGGTGTGGTGTGGTGTGTTGTGTTGTGTTGTGTTGTGTTGTGTTGTGTTGTGTTGTGTTGTGTTGTGTTGTGTTGTGGTGTGGGGGAATACGGCTGGATTACCTGAGCTGGGAGCTTGTAGCCGAGTGGAACCTGGAATGAGATAGAAAGAGAAGGTGCATGAGAACAAAGCGTCGCATTCACGTGGTGGGTGGACATCGGACATGAGTTGTGTCCCCGAGAAGGACCCCATTCAGAAGAGAATCAGACAACAAGCATCGCGACGAGCACCAGTCGATTAAAGGAAGAAGCCTGTGTTGATGGCTCCGATGATCGCAGAAGCAGCGGCTGAAGAGGCTGCAAACCTTCGTCTTTGAGCTGCTGCTGATGTTTCGCTTTTCTCTCGTTCAACACACAATCCAGATGATTTAAAATCAGCCTTCAGTCTATTGCCTAAGAAGATCTTGTCCTCTACAGATCAGACATGTCTTACCTTCTCGAAGAGTCTGTCGCAACTGAAACAGTCCGAGGCTGGGGGGCTTAAATAGGGTTTTTACTTTCACTTTCAAAATGACGGAGAAGTTGAAAGGGTTCAAAGGGTGGGGTCTTGAAGGGGATAAAGAGAACATACAGGGAGACTTTGATCACGTATATAGTCTCCAAGGGACCTTTGGAGCCCAGCAAACACTCGTGTGCTTCGTGTGCTGGTTCAGCGGTGGAAGGCTTCCAGTCCTCCTCAAGCACGTCCACCAAGACCCTGCAGCCACAGGCGGCCAGGCGGTGGTCTGCTGCACGGTTCGGTCATCCAGGACCACCTGACGTGGCTTCGTGTGCTGGTTCAGATGTTCCATGTTTAAAAGAATTACAGTTGAACGAGGAACAAGGAACCAAACTATCTCAGGCTTCAGTTTTCATCTTGAACTCATTCAGAGAGTGAAACCGTCCCACCATCGTTTCACTTTCAAACTAACGTTCTCTGACTCATTTAATGGCATTTAAGCGTCTGCTCACTGCTCAGACCTTCCTGATGTCCACTTTGCTTCAGGAGCGTTCTTCTGCTCCACTAACAGCAGCCGCGCAGGTCAGAAGGTCAAGAGGTCGTCTCCAGGTGGAGTTGGGCCTCGTTTGGAGCATTTTCAGGCCTGTTTATTTAAAGGTGTGTGAAGAGTGTGTGAAGAGTTCACTTATTCTGTGAGGACATCCTTGTCATGGCATGTCGTCTAATCCTGGCTCGAGTCCTCAGAAGTGTCTTCAGGCAGGCGCACCCACGAAGTTCACCACACCTTAAAGAGTCCACACCTTAAAGAGTCCACACCTTAAAGAGTCCACACCTTAAAGAGTCCACACCTTAAAGAGTCCACACCTTAAAGAGTCCACACCTTCAAGTACCTTTGACCTCGAAGGGAGAGTCCTCCGATCAGACACGTACTCCAGCACTGACCCAGAGACTCCCTCTCCACCCCGGCGTGGTCTCTTTTTATTAAAATACAGATGGTGGTTACACAGCAGGAGGCGTGTCTTAGTCACACACACACACACACACACACACACACACACACACACACACACACACACACACACACACACACACACCAGCTTCCCCTCTCACCCAGGGCCGGGCAGGGGTGAGTTCATGCTCACCAGGTCACACTGCTCCTGTTTAGGCTAGCACCCTTCCACCCCGGGACCGTAGCACCCATGACCAGGGCCACGTGTGTGCAGAGACACGGGGGAGTGGTTCAGCACACACAGAGGCCTACATCACACATCACACCTCCTTAGGACTAAACATGCTCCCCTCTCCTTTAATCCCTCTGGCGTGACCTATGACCCTACGGTCTCTACCTTGAGCAGCAACAGAACAAGAATGGAACGGGCCGCATTAACCACCATCACGGAGTGAACAGACAGAGGCTCGTTTTAATGGTTTTATTTGCACGTCCAGTTAGTGTTAACACACCCACCACAGAGGTTAGCATCCAGGTGAACAGCAGGGGGCGCTCAAGCACAGTAAAGCTCCAGGGACACCACAGAGAAAGAAACAGGCGGACATCATGTCTGTACAGGTGCTGAGCAGCTCGCATCTTCAGCCCGGGGGGGCCGCCGTCCTGAGCAGCGCGTGCAGATGTGCTTCTCACATCAGTGCTGACGAGACCAGCGGGGGGGCCGCGGGGGGCCGACCCACACGGGAGGGGGGGGCTGGGTTCCCATGACAACGCAGCCCCATTCTGAGGGTTGACGTGACGCTGTGGCGCCGCAGGAGCAGGCCCGGGGGTCCCCTGACCCCGGGGCCCCTCCCCTTCCTCCAGCTGACCCCCCCAGTCTGCTGTTACTGGGAGATCCTGTCCTCTTACATTAGGCCGTACTTGTGTTGGTACCGATAAGCCCCGCCTCCCCGTTGATGTCTGATGACGTCACCACGGCGCCGCCCGCTCCCCACAGCAGCGGTGGCGTGTTCATGGGGCACCAGGACACGCGCGGGGGGGCGTGCTGCTGAACAGGACCCCCCCGACAGTGAGGAGGAGGCACGGGCGCGAGGGACTCGTGATGCTGAGCTGGTTAGATCATTAGAGTGGACACGCCTTCCTGCCTGTCAGTCACACAAACATGCAATGACAACAGCGTTGGGGGGGTCGGGGGGCTGGTGTGGTCCGTCCTCTCCGTGGACATTAGAACAGCTGGACACTGAAGTTAGGCAACTTTGATTTTCTCTTTTTTCAGCTGCGGGATTTTTGCACAATGGAAAAACAGTCGATATGATGAAGACAGTTTAACTACAACTGTGTGTCTATGTGTGTGTGTGTGTGTGTGTGTGTGTGTGTGCGCACACACACCGAGTCTGTATCTGCTGCTCCTCACTCAGTACTCGCTCAGGTTGTGCCACTTTGAGATCTGCCGGCGGGGGCTCTCGCACACCTCCCTCCAGTGCGAGGCGCCGCTGGGGGCGGGGCTGTGCAGGCCCAGCAGGAGGCGGCCCAGCACCTCGTTCTTGGTGGTGCGGTCGAAGTCGACCACCAGGAACTCCACGGAGATCTCAGGCAGCAGCTCGGGAGGGATGTCGTAGATGAAGGACTCGTTGAAGACCGGGTTCAGCGTGCACTTCTTCACGTGCGTCTTCTTCTTGGCGATGCGCTTGCGGCCGTAGAAGATGTTCACCTTCACGTAGGGGTCTGAACAGGACGGACAGGGAGCGTCGCTCAGCGTCCAGCCTAGCCCCGCCCCCGCCCCGCCCCCCCCACTCACTTGCTGACAGTCCGGTCATGTCCATCTTCGGGAGGTGCCGAGCCTTCAGGACGACCACGCTGAGGCGGTGAGACACGGGCTGGTAGGACAGGGACACCAGGAGCTCACCACGGCTGTCGCACTGCAACACACACACACACACACACACGTCAGGCCCAGACCGCACCCCTCATGTGATGGCGCCTCACCACGGAGACAATGTCCCATTCAGGCTGACGGCGCTGCCGTGGTAACGAGAGACAAGCTCCTTCTACTGGTACGTACCCACCATACGACTGTTGTCTGCTGGTGATCGGTGTGAGCGCACAATAACACACACCAACACACAACACACAACAGAGAGGGATGAACGTGCACCCTGAAGCACAGGGGTCAGAGTCTGGGCCTCAAGGGCCCGGATCCAGCTGGGGTTTACCATCCACTGGTGATGGAGGAGGAGGAGGAGGAGGAGGAGGAGGAGGAGGAGATGGAGGAGGAGGAGATGGAGGAGGAGGAGGAGAAGATGGAGGAGGAGATGGAGGAGGAAGAGGAGGAGGAGCAGATGGAGGAGGAAGAGGAGGAGGAGGAGGAGATGGAGAAGGAGGAGGAGGAGATGGAGGAGGAGAAGGAGGAGATGGAGGAGGAGGAGATGGAGAAGGAGGAGGAGGAGATGGAGAAGGAGGAGATGGAGGAGGAGGAGATGGAGATGGAGGAGGAGGAGGAGGAGATGGAGAAGGAGGAGATGGAGGAGGAGGAGATGGAGATGGAGGAGGAGGAGGAGGAGATGGAGAAGGAGGAGATGGAGGAGGAGATGGAGGAGATGGAGGAGGAGATGGAGAAGATGATGGAGAAGGAGATGGAGGAGGAGGAGGAGATGGAGGTAAAGATGGAGGAGGAGATGGAGAAGGAGGAGGAGGAGATGGAGGAGGAGAAGGAGGAGATGGAGAAGGAGGAGATGGAGGAGGAGGAGATGGAGGAGGAGATGGAGGAGATGGAGGAGGAGATGGAGAAGATGATGGAGAAGGAGATGGAGGAGGAGATGGAGGAGGAGATGGAGAAGACGGAGAAGGAGATAAAGGAGGAAGAGATGAAGGAAGAGGAGCCCCCCCTGCCCTGAAGGCTCCACCTGCGCTCACCTGCATGTTCCTCTTGGTGATCTGCTGGCTGAGGTGGACTCGGCCCGTGCTCGGGTCCACGCCCTTCAGCGGGACCACGGCCTCGCCGATGACGTCGTCGCGGGAGAAGCGGTCGAAGCTGAGGACCAGGAAGTGCAGGGTGAGGTCGGGCAGCGCGCTGTAGGCCACGCCGTAGAAGGTGAAGGTCTCGTCGAACAGCGGGTCCAGGGTCTTCCTCAGCACGCGGGTCTTGACGCGGTGCTTCTTCTCGGGCAGGATGGTCATCTTCACGTAGGGGTCCGAGCTGCTCACCTGCTCGTCCACGGCGGGGAGCCCCCGCGCCCCCACGATGGTCACCACCAGCGCCTTCTTGGGGAAGTTGTAGTCGACGGTGAGGCTGAGGGCGCCCAGGCTGGGGGGCGGGGCCGGGGGGGCCGGGGCGGGCGGGGCGGCGGCGGGCGTGAAGGGCGAGGGCGTCTTGCTGCCCGTCTGGCTGCTGCCGGCCGAGCTGCTGTCCAGGCAGCAGTAGTCGGAGCGCACCGGGAGGGCCCGGTCCGGCCGGCCCGCGGGCCCCGGGGGCACCAGGTGGCTCATCTGCAGCTGGCCCGGCACGTCCAGGATGTTGTTCTCGGCGTCCACCAGCACCAGGCCCCGCCCCCCGGCGGCGCCGCGCTCGGCGTGCTCGGCGCGGCGCACGATCCTCTTGCCGCGGCCGAGGGCCTCGGGGTAGATGCTCACGCCCTTCAGCATGTGGATGAAGCGGTAGGGCGGGTCCTCGCCGCAGCGCTCGCCCCGCAGCTTGTGGCGCCCGGCGAGGCGCGGGCAGCGGCGCTGGCAGAAGGCCCAGAGCAGGACCAGCACGGCCACCAGCAGGACCAGCACGCCCGCTCCCAGGAAGCCCGCCAGCACCGGGGACATGGCTGCAACAGAGGGCGGAGGTCAGAGGTCGGCCACGCCCGCCAGCACCGGACCGCACAACGCAGGCGACGCGGTTACCACGGTTACCCCTCCCTCGGCTACGGACAACAACTGAGAACATCTGGAACATCTGTGTGGGACCGGGGTCCACATGTGGACTCTGAAGGTGCTTTTGGGTTCTTTCCCAGGTGTCGTTCACCTGGACCAGGGTCCTCCAGGTCCTCCAGGGTCCTCCAGGTCCTCCAGGGGTCTCCAGGGGTCCCCAGGGGTCTGCACCCCCCCCCACAGGGCTGCAGGTTCTGGTCCCACCAGTCCAGCTCACCCAGTTTGACCAGTCAGCTGTTGAAGACTCAGATGAGTTGATGAAGTGAGTCCAGTCTGGTGCTGCTGCTGCTGGGTTGGACCAGAACCTGCAGCCTCACGGCCCTCTGGGGGGGACCTGGAGACCCCTGGGGGGGACCTGGAGACCCCTGGGGGGGACCTGGAGACCTCTGGGGGGACCTGGAGACCCCTGGTCTGGACCCTCTAGACCAGGGAGGACCTGGAGACCTCTGGGGGGACCTGGAGACCCCTGAGGGGGACCTGGAGACCCCTGATCTGGACCCTCTAGACCAGGGGGGACCTGGAGACCCCTGGGGGGACCTGGAGACCCCTGGGGGACCTGGAGACCCCTGGTCTGGACCCTCTAGACCAGGGAGGACCTGGAGACCCCTGGGGGGGACCTGGAGACCTCTGGGGGGGACCTGGAGACCCCTGGTCTGGACCCTCTAGACCAGGGGGGACCTGGAGACCCCTGGTCTGGACCCTCTAGACCAGGGAGGACCTGGAGACCCCTGGTCTGGACCCTCTAGACCAGGGGGGACCTGGAGACCCCTGGTCTGGACCCTCTAGACCAGGGGGGACCTGGAGACCCCTGATGGACCACCGGCTGGGAGAGATGTCCCTCTGAGGAGGAGAGACACTCCCTCCATGACCAGGTTGGCTCCTACTGGGAACACTGGTGAACCCGTGGCCCCACTGATGGGGGGGGGGTCAAAGGTCAAAGTGTTGTTTGAGGCGTGGAGACGCGCGAGGCTCTTTGTTCTTTGAGGGCGTGTCGCTGTGGCCCCGCCCCCTCACGCCCACCTGTGTGACGTCAGAACCACTCCAGCCTCCTCCAGAACCAGGTCAGAACACGACCCTCTTTGATCTTTGATCGGGTCTCCATGGTAACCAGAAGGTAGCTAAGCACGGCGCCGACCATCACGGAGACATGACGTCACCTGGTACCCGCGCGAGCGCGCACACGCTCCGAGGCCTCGGCGGCGCGCGCCAGCGGCGTCTTTTGATCCGTCACGATGAAAGGAGGCCGGCCCTTTGATCACCCGCTCACTCACGAGGCCGGCCCTTTGATCACCTGCGCGTTTACGACCTCAGAGCAAAGACGCTCCGGGACCAGGGGCCCCCGGACCGGGACCAGGGGCCCCCGGACCCCGTCGAGGCCGCCTCACGGGCCCCTGGTCCCGGTCCGGGGGCCCCTGGTCCCGGTCCGGGGGCCCCAGGCCGCCGGGGCGGCGCCGCGGCTCTCACCGTAGGACGGGCCCAGCTCGATCATGTCCGCCATTTTGTGGGTTCTGGAGGACGCGGCCCCGACGGCCCGGACACGCGGAGGGTTCTGGAGGAGGCGACGACGAGCGGACCGGCGGAGCGGCGGCCCAGCTTCACATCCGTCCGGGCGGCGGGAGGACGCGGGGCGGGCGGCGGGAGCGCGGCTGGGCTGAGCGGAGGGCGCGGCCGGCGGAGGGATGCTGGACGCGGATGCAGCGAGCCTGCGCACAGGGCGTGATGAGGCGGGCGAAGATCGTCGAGGGACGGGGACGTCTCACTGCGGGGCGGGTTCAGAAAACCACCTTTTCTGGAGCGTCCGGGCTCACTGGGGCCATACTGGTTAGTGGGTGGGTTTCAGGTGGTTAGTGGGTAGGTTTCAGGTGGTTAGTGGGTAGTTAGTGGGTAGGTTTCAGGTTAGTGGGTGGGTTTCAGGTGGTTAGTGGGTAGGTTTCAGGTGGTTAGTGGGTGGGTTTCAGGTTAGTGGGTAGGTTTCAGGTTAGTGGGTGGGTTTCAGGTGGTTAGTGGGTAGGTTTCAGGTTAGTGGGTAGGTTTCAGGTGGTTAGTGGGTAGGTTTCAGGTTAGTGGGTGGGTTTCAGGTTAGTGGGTAGGTTTCAGGTGGTTAGTGGGTGGGTTTCAGGTTAGTGGGTAGGTTTCAGGTTAGTGGGTGGGTTTCAGGTTAGTGGGTAGGTTTCAGGTGGTTAGTGGGTGGGTTTCAGGTTAGTGGGTAGGTTTCAGGTTGTTAGTGGGTAGGTTTCAGGTTAGTGGGTGGGTTTCAGGTGGTTAGTGGGTAGGTTTCAGGTTAGTGGGTAGGTTTCAGGTTGTTAGTGGGTAGGTTTCAGGTTAGTGGGTGGGTTTCAGGTGGTTAGTGGGTGGGTTTCAGGTGGTTAGTGGGTAGGTTTCAGGTGGTTAGTGGGTGGGTTTCAGGTTAGTGGGTAGGTTTCAGGTGGTTAGTGGGTGGGTTTCAGGTAAGTGGGTAGGTTTCAGGTGGTTAGTGGGTGGGTTTCAGGTTAGTGGGTAGGTTTCAGGTGGTTAGTGGGTAGGTTTCAGGTTAGTGGGTAGGTTTCAGGTGGTTAGTGGGTGGGTTTCAGGTGGTTAGTGGGTGGGTTTCAGGTGGTTAGTGGGTAGGTTTCAGGTGGTTAGTGGGTGGGTTTCAGGTTAGTGGGTGGGTTTCAGGTTAGTGGGTAGGTTTCAGGTGGTTAGTGGGTGGGTTTCAGGTTAGTGGGTGGGTTTCAGGTTAGTGGGTAGGTTTCAGATTAGTGGGTAGGTTTCAGGTGGTTAGTGGGTAGGTTTCAGGTTAGTGGGTAGGTTTCAGGTGGTTAGTGGGTAGTTAGTGGGTAGGTTTCAGGTTAGTGGGTAGGTTTCAGGTGGTTAGTGGGTAGTTAGTGGGTAGGTTTCAGGTTAGTGGGTAGGTTTCAGGTGGTTAGTGGGTAGGTTTCAGGTGGTTAGTGGGTAGGTTTCAGGTTAGTGGGTGGGTTTCAGGTTAGTGGGTAGGTTTCAGGTGGTTAGTGGGTGGGTTTCAGGTGGTTAGTGGGTGGGTTTCAGGTTAGTGGGTAGGTTTCAGATGGTTAGTGGGTGGGTTTCAGGTGGTTAGTGGGTAGGTTTCAGGTTAGTGGGTAGGTTTCAGGTGGTTAGTGGGTAGGTTTCAGGTGGTTAGTGGGTAGGTTTCAGGTTAGTGGGTAGGTTTCAGGTGGTTAGTGGGTGGGTTTCAGGTGGTTAGTGGGTAAGTTTCAGGTGGTTAGTGGGTGGGTTTCAGGTGGTTAGTGGGTGGGTTTCAGGTGGTTAGTGGGTGGGTTTCAGGTGGTTAGTGGGTAGGTTTCAGGTGGTTAGTGGGTGGGTTTCAGGTTAGTGGGTGGGTTTCAGGTTAGTGGGTAGGTTTCAGGTTGTTAGTGGGTAGGTTTCAGGTTAGTGGGTAGGTTTCAGGTTGTTAGTGGGTGGGTTTCAGGTTAGTGGGTAGGTTTCAGGTGGTTAGTGGGTGGGTTTCAGGTTAGTGGGTAGGTTTCAGGTGGTTAGTGGGTGGGTTTCAGGTTAGTGGGTAGGTTTCAGGTGGTTAGTGGGTAGGTTTCAGGTGGTTAGTGGGTGGGTTTCAGGAGGTTAGTGGGTAGGTTTCAGGTGGTTAGTGGGTGGGTTTCAGGTGGTTAGTGGGTGGGTTTCAGGTTAGTGGGTAGGTTTCAGGTTGTTAGTGGGTAGGTTTCAGGTTAGTGGGTAGGTTTCAGGTTGTTAGTGGGTAGGTTTCAGGTGGTTAGTGGGTGGGTTTCAGGTGGTTAGTGGGTGGGTTTCAGGTTAGTGGGTAGGTTTCAGGTGGTTAGTGGGTAGGTTTCAGGTTAGTGGGTAGGTTTCAGGTGGTTAGTGGGTGGGTTTCAGGTTAGTGGGTAGGTTTCAGGTTAGTGGGTGGGTTTCAGGTTAGTGGGTAGGTTTCAGGTGGTTAGTGGGTAGGTTTCAGGTGGTCAGCAGCAAGAAGACCCCGGTTTCGAAGCCCGGTTGGGACGGAGGCTGGAGACTTTCTGTTTGGAGTCTCCATGTTCTCCTGTGGTTCTCCCCAGGTACTCCAGCTTCCTCCCACAGTCCAAAGACACGAACAATTGGGAATTAGGTTGATTGGGAACTCTAAATTACCCTCAGGTGTGTGCGATTGGTGGCTTGTCTCTTTGTGTCAGCCCTGTGACTGATTGGGACCAGTCCAGGGTGGACCCACCTTCACCCAGTTGTGCTGGGACAACTCTGTGACCCTCAGTGGAGGAACCAGCAGCAGAAAACAAAATAGAAATTTCAGATTTAAAGGTTACTTTTATGCATGTACCAGTCATCTGTCACTTTCCTTTTTATCCTTAAACCTGCTGAAATGAAACATTTTAAAAAATGTTTTAACCTCGGCTTTTTTGCTTTTTGGTGGCACTACCTTGATGGCGGGGGTGCCCTCCAAGACCCAGTCCTCAAGGGCGGGCAATGCAGTCTGGATTTGTCAGGCTTTCACCCAAGAACGCGGCCCCTGCACAAAGGTTGTGTACCTGGTGGGACAGAAAGCCCAACTGGACTGTGGACTGGGTGTGGACACCCCTGCTTTATTGTAAATTTGTAGTTGTCTCTTTCACTCAAAAACTGTAAAGACATCGGATTTCCTCAAAAAGAATAGCTCAGAGTACCATAATCTACTGCATGTTATCCTAGGTTGACCTCCAGCTCTTCCGAGAGGAGAGTGAGATATCACCGTCGTGACGATCTCTTTTTGTGGAGTGGTCCTTGCGGAAAAAGAGGCCCCGCCCCTTCTTCTGCGTCACCACACAGGGAATCATAGTGACGTCATCGATATCCTCTATAAACATGCGTGTGTGCAGAGGTCGATATTATTTACAAGATATTGATTAAAACGCTTCCCATCAGTAATGTAAAGTTTGCACTTTGATTTGAACCCAACTTAATCTGCAATAAAAATGTAAACACATCAACAGGTGATCAACAGGTGATCAACAGGTGATCAATAGGTGAGTGAAAGTCAACATTTTGAGAAAAAAGGGTTTCAGCAGCGACAGTCGTGCCCTTATCTCACCAAAGGGTGAGAAACTTCAATCAGAGGTGAAACCTTTAATTCTATAAAACTGCTTTATTAACCCTTCTGAAGCTGTTTTAGTTACATTCGTGACTTGGAGCCTCTGGTCCTGATCAAGGTTTCCTCCCAGTCCACCTTCTGCACAGACGCCGAAGCCTGATTGGTCAGCGGGGCGGCGGCTCCAGCGGCGGGGTTAAGACGCGCAGGCAGAGGTCACCAGGTCGCAGCCATCAAAGGCCTCGCTGCTGGCACTGACGCCGCCCACGGAGGGCAGGTAGGAAAGGTGGAGGATGGGCAGCTGGACCGAGAGGCGGCGCCACCTACTGGAACAACAGCACCATCAGACCCTGGAGCCCAGGCCCAGGCGAGGTCCAGGCCCAGGCCCAGCCCGGTCAGTGGTCCGATCATCTCGGAGGCTCAGGATCCCCGAACACACCGAGCGTGTGGAACCATCAGAACTGAGGCGGGGCGACTGATGGGGCGTCCTCCCTCAGTTCTTCTCTGAACGGACTTTCTGAACTCACTGTTCTGGAGAGTTGATGGCGTCTGGACTCGAAGGTTCCTGAGAGCGTCTGTCAGAACAGATCTGAGCCCGGTGCAGACCGAAGGTGGCGGCGCCTGCTGGGTGAGCAGAGACGACGTTACCACAGCAGACAGGACCTCCACGCTCGAGCTGTGGGCCTCACCGTCCTCCTGAGGGAGCCTCTGGTGGGCCGGCTCCAACGGTTCCCTCAGGCGTGTCAGCAGGGTTTGGATCTCCACATCCAGCTGCAGAGGACACGCAGTCAGGGGTGGTCAGGGGGGCCCTCAGGGGGGGCCCTCAGGTGAGGTTCACACCCTCACCTGTGCAGCACAACTCTTCCACTCTTGTAGCTGCTCTTCTTCTCCTTCAGGCTCCTCCTCCTCCTCCTCCTCCGCTGCTGCTGCACTCTGCTGTGAAGGAGGGCTCTTGGAGGAGAAGGAGGAGAAGATGAAGGAGGAGGAAGAGAGAATGAGGGAGGAAGAGGAGAAGATGAAGGAGGAGAAGATGAAGGAGGGGGGAGAAGATGAGATAAAGGAGAAGATGAAGGAGGGGGGAGAAGATGAGATAAAGGAGAAGATGGAGGAGGAAGAGGAGATGGTGGAGGCAGAGATGAAGGGGGGAGGAAGAGATGAAGGGGGAGGGGAAGATGAAGGAGGAGGGGGAGGAGAGGCGCCCTGCTGCCTCACCGACCTTGAGTGGGAACAGGAAGCTGATGGCGGCGTGGCAGCAGAGGACGTGGGCGCCGCTCAGGCAGAACTGGAGCGCAGGCCGCCGCTCGGTCAGCAGAGCCAGCGCGGCTCCCGACGCGCTGAAGGCCGCCAGGGCGACCAGCGCCAGCGCCGGCCGTCTGCCCTCGGCGCCGACGCTCCAGGCCAGACAGCAGCCCAGACCCTGGGGGAGGAGCTCGGTCAGCGCGGCGCCGAGGCCCGCCGGGCCGCAGTACCCGCACCCACCAGCAGGGGGCCCTTGTAGGCCAGCACGGCGGCCCGCCACAGCTCGCCGTTGGCACTGCTGCACTGCCGCCACAGCAGCTGGGTCAGCACGTCCGGGTCGGCGGGGTCGGGCTGTAACCAACGGCAACAGCATGACGTCCTGTCTCAGGCCCCGCCCGCCTGTGACCCCTCCCTTACCTGGGGGCCGTGCTCCAGCTCCACCCACCTGGGCGGGTCCAGGACTTGCCAGCAGGTCAACAGGCTCAGGTCAAACAGAACCGCCCACAGAGCCCCCCCGCCCGCCGGACCCTGAGGACACAGCAGACGTCAGCCCCGCCCCCAGGCCCCAGGCCCCGCCCCCAGGCCTACCGAGCGGGGGCGGGGCCAGTACAGTGCCCAGGTTTTGGTGAAGACCACGGCGAAGGTCAGCGTGTGACCCCCCCACAGCGTCCAGAGCCGCACCTGCAGGAGCGAGAGGACGTCCTTCAGGACAACAGTCAACCGGAGCGGCGGAGGTCAGAGGTCAACGCTCATCTCGCCTCCCTCTTGAGCGGAGGGGTGACCTTTGACCTCCCACTGGTCCAGACAAGCCTCCTCCTCTGGATGTGTCTCCAGGTGTGTTCAGCTCCTCCACAGTCCACATTCCTGACCTCTGACCTCTCCACCCTGACCAGACCTGTAGAGCAGCGCCCCTCGGGGGGGGGGGGGCTCCTCCCCCCGCCCACCAGCGTGAACTCACGGAACAGAGGAGGTGCGAGGTGGACGTGGACGGGGACGCGGCGTCCAGCCCGGACACCAGGACGGAGGACGAGGACAGCAGCAGGCCCAGCAGCAGCAGCAGCGCCTCCCGGGACCTGCAGGGGCCGCAACCAGGTCAGGGGGGGCCACAGGGGGGCGGGGACTCAGCGGGGGGGTGGGGCCGTACCTGTGGTCACGGCGGACGGCGGCGAGGACGAGGACGGCCCCGGTGAAGACGATGGTCAAAGCCGCGGCCGAAGACACCAGCAGGTACGCCCGGAGGGGGACGGCCAGGCGCCGCACCAGGACCACGGGCTGGTCTCGGGCTGGACCTGGACCTGCAGGACCAGGGACAGCCGCTCACACAGACGCTTCACAGCCAGGTGAACCCAGGGGCGGAGCCACGTGACCACAGGGGCGGAGCCTCACCCTGAAACCTCAGCAGGTCCGTCCTGAGGTTCAGCTGGTGTGTCCAAGTACTGAAGTCCCCGACCCACACACCATTAATGCCTGAAGACACACACACACATTAACATACACACACGCACAAACACACACACACACTCATGCACACACAACACACAAAGTGAATTCCATATTAGAGCCACCTTGTTGTTGGATCAGGTCGACCGTCACCATTCGCTCCCCGTTCCGATAAAAGATTCTCCCCTAAAACACAGTTGGATCAGGTGTGATACAGGTGTGATACAGGTGTGATACAGGTGTGATACGGGTGTGTTACGGGTGTGATACAGGTGTGTTACGGGTGTGATACAGGTGTGATATGGGTGTGATACAGGTGTGATACAGGTGAGTTACAGGTGTGTTACAGGTGTGATACAGGTGTGATACGGGTGTGATACAGGTGTGTTACGGGTACTGACTGTGAGTCCCTCAAAGTGGGTGTGTCTGACGGCGTCCAGCAGCATGCTGTGTGTCTCCTCTGGACCCACGCTGGTGTTCCTCCTGTGCCTCACCGTCTCCATCACATGACTCACTGCCCTGGTGGCCAGCCAAACTGCATCGTAGGCCAACGCCCGCAGGTGAGTTCGGTCCCGGTCCAGGTCCAGGTCCCGACCCCGCTTCCTGAGGACGCCGTCCTGGACGCGCCCCCCCCCGGCGTCCCTGACCTGCAGCCTGATGGACCCGTCCACGGCGGCCAGCAGGCTGCTGCTGGAGCAACCTGAGGCCCACCTGCGTAAGCTCCACCCCCGGCCCGCCCCCAGCAGGACCCACTGGTACCGAGGTCCGACCACGCCCATCCTGGAGGCCTGAAGTCCACAGAGAAGACCCTCAGCTGGGCCCCTAACCCCGCCCCCACGACCTCGTGGACCACTTACGCAGCAGAAGACCTCGGCGGCCAAGTCCTCCTCGAAGCGCCCCACGATGATCCGGACATTGTCCTCCTGGAGGGGAAGGCTCAGGTGAGCTCCGCCCCCCACCTGAGGTCTGAGGGTCCTACCTTCATCTTCCTCACGGCGCCGCAGACGTTCCCGGCGAGGCTCCCCGTGGACGCCACCTGGACGTCGTCCTGCAGCAGCCGTCCCACCAGACCGTCGCTCTGCTCAGGGACTCGCCGTCAGCGCCCCGACCCCCGACCCCCAACCCCAGCCTGACCCCCCCTCACCTCTGACGGCGTCACCACGCCCACGCGGGTCCAGCTGAGGCCCCGCAGCAGCCCGGCGGCGGCCCGGCTCAGGGCCCAGTCCGGCGGCGCCGTGCTGATCAGGTTCCACTTCCTGTTGAGGCTCGGCGGCGATGCCTCGAATGACACCTGACGGGGGGGAAAACGGCGGCGTTCACCTGTGCTCACTGGCCGGGGGGGGCGGGGTTACCTGCAGCAGGTGGAAGGCTGGCAGAGCACGAGCGATGACTGAGGTCACGGATGGACACGCCCCCCCGAACAGCAGCACGAACCTCGGCCCCGCCCACAACGCATCAAAGAGCGCTTTGAGGGACTCAGCAGGATCACACTGTGGAACGGGAGACCGGGTTAACCCGGTTAACTGGGAGACTGGGTTAACCCGGTTAACTGGGAGACTGGGTTAACTGGGAGACTGGGTTAACCCGGTTAACTGGGAGACTGGGTTAACTGGGAGACTGGGTTAACCCGGTTAACTGGGAGACTGGGTTAACCCGGGTAACTGGGAGACGGGGTTAACTGGGAGACTGGGTTAACCCGGGTAACTGGGAGACTGGGTTAACTGGGAGACTGGGTTAACCCGGTTAACTGGGAGACTGGGTTAACTGGGAGACTGGGTTAACCCGGGTAACTGGGAGACTGGGTTAACTGGGAGACTGGGTTAACTAGGTTTAACAGGACCAGACCTGGACCAGGACCAGACCAGGACCAGGACCAGGACCAGGACCAGGACCAGGACCAGACCAGGACCAGGACCAGGACCAGGACCAACCTGTGAGTAGAGCGGCTGCAGCTGAAGCTCGTAGTTCCCCAGAGGAGCAGGTTGTCTCTGCAGGTCCAGTAGCGCCTGTTGCACCGCTGGTGCCACGACTCCAGTGGTGTTCTGACCCGGTCCAGAGCCCACGGGCCTCATCCAGAGCACGGGCACGGCATGACGGACCCCCGCCAGAACCGTGCCGGAGGCCCAGAGAAGCAGCAGCAGCACTTTAGCGTGGTCCATCGTCCTCCTGAGAGCAGCGCTGATCCTCTGAGCTGATAAAGGGATCAGCAGGAGCACCAGATGGCTGCCCCAGTACCACCAGTCCATCTGCCCCAGTACCACCAGTCCATCTGCCCCAGTACCACCAGTCCATCAGCCCCAGTACCACCAGTCCACCTGCCCCAGTACCACCAGTCCATCAGCCCTAGTACCACCAGTCCAGTCCGTCCCAGTACCATCAGTCCAGTCCCTCCCAGTACCACCAGTCCATCTGTCCCAGTACCACCAGTCCATCTGCCCCAGTACCACCGGTCCACCTGCCCCAGTACCACCGGTCCACCTGCCCCAGTACCACCGGTCCATCTGTCCCAGTACCACCGGTCCACCTGCCCCAGTACCACCGGTCCATCTGTCCCAGTACCACCGGTCCACCTGCCCCAGTACCACCGGTCCACCTGCCCCAGTACCACCGGTCCAGTCCGTCCCAGTACCACCAGTCCAGTCCGTCCCCTGCTATTATTATTGTACATTATTATTATGACTCTTTAATAACTCCTGACAGATAAACACTACTGGTGGAATAATCCATCAATAATCCATCTAATAATCCATCTAATAATCCATCAATAATCCATCAATTATCCATCTAATAATCCATATAATAATCCATCAATAATCCATATAATAATCCATCAATTATCCATCTAATAACCCATCAATAATCCAGCCCTCTACCTTGTACCACTTCTACATTCATGATGATGTTTTATTCTGCCATAATCTGGACATAATCTGAAGTCTCCCCTTAATCTCTCCTCCGTCTGTCCACTACTATGTCCAAATATTTATAGTTTATATTTATTTTCTCTGAGCTGCTGTAACACTGGAGATGTTCCCAACACAACTGTCCCAGTATAACCAGTGTAGTTAGTGTGTCCCAGTATAACCAGTGTAGTCAGTGTGTCCCAGTATAACCAGTCATCTGTGTTTCAAACCTTTATTTCTGAAGTCCTCCAGGTCTCTTGAGCTCTGATTGGTCACATCAACAATTAAATAAACATCAACAGAAAAACAGTCATCATGGCTGGGGGCGTGGCCTCCCGTGGGCGTGGCCTCCAATGGGCGTGGCTCCCGTGGAGCTGCTCCATCATCTCGCGTGTCCTTTTGTGGCTTCTCTCGACCGTCCAGACAGACTTCTCCCTCTCCCACGACTGCCTCCCCCTCCCCCTCTTCCTCCCCCCCCTCCCCTCTTCCTCTTGTTCCCCGCCCTGGCCTCAGTCAAAGCTCCGCCCTCCTCCCTCCAGAGGCCGTCGTAGCAGCCCGGGGCCTGGTACCCGGGCTGGCTGCGGTCTGGCGCGTCCCTGCAGAGCAGGATCCAGACGGCGGGCACCTTCCTGCTGACCGTAAGGCCGTCCAGGCCGGCCGCCGCCTCCAGCGGCTCCCACACGTCCGCCGCGCTGGCGTACAGCAGCCTGGTCAGCTGGTGCAGCCCCTTCACCCGCCGCTTCACGATCTCGGCGCAGGTGATGGCCTTGGACACGCCCCTGCCCGTGGCGGTGAAGACGATGTGCCCGCAGGGCGGGGCAGCAGGCGGCCCCGCCCCCCCCCCGCCGTCCTCGGGGGGCTCCATGCGGCTCAGGGCGAAGCGCAGCAGGTTGCGGATCTTGCTGCCGTCTTTGACGAGGACCTGGGGGGTGTCGGGGGGGAGGTCGGGGAAGGGACAGACGGACGGAGACTCCTCGGTACGACACTTCCTGTAGTTGTCCATCTGTGGACGGCAGACAGACGCGTTCGCCTTCAGACCCGTCTCATCAGGACGAGAAGGTCAAAGGGACGAGGACAGGACAAATAAAACCAGCAGACATCAGAAACGAGCCCTCTGATCTCGCCCTCTTCAACCCTTTGATCTCCCCCTCCTGAGCCCCTTGATGTCCCCCTCCTGAGCCCCTTGATCTCCCCCTCCTGAGCCCCTTGATGTCCCCCCTGAGCCCCTTGATCTCCCCCTCCTGAGCCCCTTGATGTCCCCCTCCTGAGCCCTTTGATCTCCCCCTCCTGAGCCCCTTGATGTCCCCCTCCTGAGCCCTTTGATCTCCCCCTCCTGAGCCCTTTGATGTCCCCCTCCTGAGCCCTTTGATGTCCCCCTCCTGAGCCCTTTGATCTCGCCTTCCTGAGCCCTTTGATGTCCCCCTCCTGAGCCCTTTGATGTCCCCCTCCTGAGCCCTTTGATCTCGCCCTCCTGAGCCCTTTGATGTCCCCCTCCTGAGCCCTTTGATCTCCCCCTCCTGAGCCCTTTGATGTCCCCCTCCTGAGCCCTTTGATCTCCCCCTCCTGAGCCCTTTGATCTCGCCTTCCTGAGCCCTTTGATGTCCCCCTCCTGAGCCCTTTGATCTCCCCCTCCTGAGCCCCTTGATGTCCCCCTCCTGAGCCCTTTGATCTCGCCCTCGTGAGCCCTTTGATCTCCCCCTCCTGAGCCCCTTGATGTCCCCCTCCTGAGCCCTTTGATCTCGCCTTCCTGAGCCCTTTGATGTCCCCCTCCTGAGCCCTTTGATCTCCCCCTCCTGAGCCCCTTGATGTCCCCCTCCTGAGCCCTTTGATCTCCCCCTCCTGAGCCCCTTGATGTCCCCCTCCTGAGCCCTTTGATCTCCCCCTCCTGAGCCCCTTGATCTCCCCCTCCTGAGCCCCTTGATCTCCCCCTCCTGAGCCCCTTGATGTCCCCCTCCTGAGCCCTTTGATGTCCCCCTCCTGAGCCTTTTGATCTCGCCTTCCTGAGCCCTTTGATGTCCCCCTCCTGAGCCCTTTGATGTGCCCCTCCTGAGCCCTTTGATCTCGCCCTCCTGACCCCTTTGATGTCCCCCTCCTGAGCCCTTTGATCTCCCCTCCTGAGCCCTTTGATGTCCCCCTCCTGAGCCCTTTGATCTCCCCCTCCTGAGCCCTTTGATCTCGCCTTCCTGAGCCCTTTGATGTCCCCCTCCTGAGCCCTTTGATCTCCCCCTCCTGAGCCCCTTGATGTCCCCCTCCTGAGCCCTTTGATCTCGCCCTCGTGAGCCCTTTGATCTCCCCCTCCTGAGCCCTTTGATGTCCCCCTCCTGAGCCCTTTGATCTCCCCCTCCTGAGCCCTTTGATGTCCCCCTCCTGAGCCCTTTGATCTCCCCCTCCTGAGCCCCTTGATGTCCCCCTCCTGAGCCCTTTGATCTCCCCCTCCTGAGCCCCTTTGATGTCCCCTCCTGAGCCCTTTGATCTCGCCTTCCTGAGCCCTTTGATGTCCCCCTCCTGAGCCCTTTGATCTCCCCCTCCTGAGCCCCTTGATCTCGCCCTCGTGAGCCCTTTGATCTCCCCCTCCTGAGCCCCTTGATGTCCCCTCCTGAGCCCTTTGATCTCCCCCTCCTGAGCCCCTTGATGTCCCCCTCCTGAGCCCCTTGATCTCCCCCTCCTGAGCCCTTTGATCTCCCCCTCCTGAACCCTTTGATGTCCCCCTCCTGAGCCCTTTGATGTCCCCCTCCTGAGCCCTTTGATCTCGCCTTCCTGAGCCCTTTGATGTCCCCCTCCTGAGCCCTTTGATGTCCCCCTCCTGAGCCCTTTGATCTCGCCCTCCTGACCCCTTTGATGTCCCCCTCCTGAGCCCTTTGATCTCCCCTCCTGAGCCCTTTGATGTCCCCCCACCTGAGCCCTTTGATCTCCCCTCCTGAGCCCTTTGATCTCGCCTTCCTGAGCCCTTTGATGTCCCCCTCCTGAGCCCTTTGATCTCCCCCTCCTGAGCCCTTTGATCTCGCCTTCCTGAGCCCTTTGATCTCCCCCTCCTGAGCCCTTTGATCTCCCCCTCCTGAACCCTTTGATGTCCCCCTCCTGAGCCCTTTGATGTCCCCCTCCTGAGCCCTTTGATCTCCCTCTCCTGAGCCCTTTGATGTCCCCCTCCTGAGCCCTTTGATGTCCCCCTCCTGACCCCTTTGATGTCCCCCTCCTGAGCCCTTTGATCTCCCC
This sequence comes from Lagocephalus sceleratus, assembly GCA_911728415.1. Taxonomy (NCBI): domain Eukaryota; kingdom Metazoa; phylum Chordata; class Actinopteri; order Tetraodontiformes; family Tetraodontidae; genus Lagocephalus; species Lagocephalus sceleratus. The sequence continues at coordinate 12,084,931 of CAJVRN010000126.1, forward strand.
CTCCTGAGCCCTTTGATGTCCCCCTCCTGAGCCCTTTGATCTCCCCCTCCTGAGCCCTTTGATCTCGCCTTCCTGAGCCCTTTGATGTCCCCCTCCTGAGCCCTTTGATCTCCCCCTCCTGAGCCCTTTGATCTCGCCTTCCTGAGCCCTTTGATCTCCCCCTCCTGAGCCCCTTGATCTCGCCCTCGTGAGCCCTTTGATCTCCCCCTCCTGAGCCCCTTGATGTCCCCCTCCTGAGCCCTTTGATCTCCCTCTCCTGAGCCCCTTGATGTCCCCCTCCTGAGCCCTTTGATCTCGCCCTCGTGTTGCCTGAGCTGAACAGTCGTAGCTGCTACTCGCTAAAGCTTTTCCTGTAACGAAACGCTGGGCTGCAGAAACATAACCTGCTCGAGCTGATGAGTATCTTACCGTCAATTATCGATTATCGATCCCTTCAGCGCTCTGCATATTTGCGTCACCAAGCACACTTTACGTTACCGCATGTCGACACTAACTGTCGTGCATTCTTCTTCTGTGGTGCGGGGCGCCTCGAGCGCCGCTATCCGGTTGGAGGTGAAACTGCACAAACCTGATGTGAAGGCCAGAAGCCCCCAGGTGATCGATACAGGTGATCGATACAGGTGATCGATACAGCAGTGACGGCTCCTTAATGATGACGTCATAATCTGTTTCAAATGTGTCATCTGTGTGAATGTGTTTAGAGTTTGTGTTCACCTTCCCTTAAAGGTGTGACACCCACGGGTGGCCCTCAGGGGCCCTCAGGGGCCCTCAGGGGCCTCCAGCCCTCACTGCTTCAAACAGGCTCCAGCGGCCAACATCTGGACGACTGAGGCTCCAACAAACACAACTGTGAGGGGGGGGGTGAGTGTGTGTGTTTGTGTGTGTGTGTGTGAGTGAGTGTGTACATGTGAGTGTGTGAGTGTGTATGCATGTATGTGTGTCTCTGTCTGTGTGTGAGTGAGTGTGTTCATGTGAGCGTGTGTGTGTGTGAGTGTGTGTACATGTAAGTGTGTGTATGTGTGTGTGTACATGTGAGTGTGTGTGTGCGTGTGTGTGTGTACATGTGAGCGTGTGTGTTCGTGTGTATATGTGTGTACATCAAGCAATCAATCAATCAATCAATCTTTATTTATATAGCATATATAGTGATCCTATAGCAGCATAACTAGTATCTTAACCTAGTGATCCTATAGCAGCATAACTAGTATCTTAACCTAGTGATCCTATAGCAGCATAACTAGTATCTTAACCTGGTGATCCTATAGCAGCATAACTAGTATCTTAACCTGGTGATCCTATAGCAGCATAACTAGTATCTTAACCTGGTGATCCTATAGCAGCATAACTAGTATCTTAACCTAGTGATCCTATAGCAGCATAACTAGTATCTTAACCTAGTGATCCTATAGCAGCATAACTAGTATCTTAACCTAGTGATCCTATAGCAGCATAACTAGTATCTTAACCTGGTGATCCTATAGCAGCATAACTAGTATCTTAACCTGGTGATCCTATAGCAGCATAACTAGTATCTTAACCTAGTGATCCTATAGCAGCATAACTAGTATCTTAACCTAGTGATCCTATAGCAGCATAACTAGTATCTTAACCTGGTGATCCTATAGCAGCATAACTAGTATCTTAACCTAGTGATCCTATAGCAGCATAACTAGTATCTTAACCTAGTGATCCTATAGCAGCATAACTAGTATCTTAACCTAGTGATCCTATAGCAGCATAACTAGTATCTTAACCTAGTGATCCTATAGCAGCATAACTAGTACCTTAACCTAGTGATCCTATAGCAGCATAACTAGTATCTTAACCTGGTGATCCTATAGCAGCATAACTAGTATCTTAACCTGGTGATCCTATAGCAGCATAACTAGTATCTTAACCTGGTGATCCTATAGCAGCATAACTAGTATCTTAACCTAGTGATCCTATAGCAGCATAACTAGTATCTTAACCTAGTGATCCTATAGCAGCATAACTAGTATCTTAACCTAGTGATCCTATAGCAGCATAACTAGTATCTTAACCTAGTGATCCTATAGCAGCATAACTAGTATCTTAACCTAGTGATCCTATAGCAGCATAACTAGTATCTTAACCTGGTGATCCTATAGCAGCATAACTAGTATCTTAACCTAGTGATCCTATAGCAGCATAACTAGTATCTTAACCTAGTGATTAGACCACCCCCTAAGTGTGATCATTAGTCTGTCTATGATAGTAACTGAACTACAAGGTTAGTAACAATAAGCTTTATCAAAGAGGTAGGTTTTAAGTCTGGTCTTAAAAGTAGAGGTGGAGTCAGCCTCCCGTACCTGGACAGGGAGCTGGTTCCATAGCAGGGGGGCCTGGTAGCTAAATGCTCGGCCCCCCAGTCTACTCCCAAAGACTCTGGGAACCACAAGTAGACCAGCGTTCTGAGAGCGGAGCGGTCTATTGGGCTGATAAGGTATCACTAGCTCCTCCAGGTAGGATGGAGCTAGGCCTCTGAGGACCTTGTAGGTCAAGAGGAGGGTTTTAAAAATGATTCTGAATTTAACGGGCAGCCAATGAAGAGACTCCAGTACAGGAGTTATGTGATCTCTTTGGTCAGTACCTGTCAGAACTCTGGCTGCAGCATTTTGGATCACCTGGAGGCTTCTTAAAGAGTTGTTTGGGCACCCTAATAGTAGAGAATTACAATAGTCCAGCCTGGAGGTAACAAAAGCATGGACTAACTTTTCAGCATCATGCTGCAACACTTCCTGATCTTTGTGATGTTCCTTAGGTGAACAAAGGCACTTCTACAGACTAATTTGATGTGTGAGTTAAAGGAGAGGTTCTGATCAAAAGTTACTCCTAGATTCCTCACAGACAGACTAGATTCTAAGGAGATACCATCTAGAGTGATAATGTGATCTAACCTATCCCTGAGAGGTTTAGGACCAAACACCATGACCTCAGTTTTTCCTGGGTTGAGGGGGAGGACATTTGAAGACATCCAAGACTTGTACTACATGTGAGTGTGTGTGCATGTGTGTGTGAGTGAGTGTGTACATGTGAGCGCGTGTGTGTGAGTGTGTGTGTAGATGTGAGTGTGTGTGTAGATGTGAGTGTGCCTGCATGTGTGTGTGTGAGTGTGTCCGTGTGTGTGCATGTAGGTGTGTGTGTTTGTGTGCGTATGTATGTGTGTGTACATGTGAGTGTGTGTGTGCATGTGTGTGTGTGCATGTGTGTGTATGTGAGTGTCTGTGTATCTGTGTGTGTGCATGTGTGTGTGCATGTGTGTGAGTGTGCATGTGTGGGTGTGTGAGTGAGTGTGTACATGTGAGCGCGTGTGTTCGTGTGTGTATGTGTGTGCGTACATGTGAGTGTGTGTGTGCATGTGTGTGTGTGAGTGAGTGTGTACATATGAGCGCGCGTGTGTGTGTGAGTGTGTGTGAGTGTGTACGTGTGTGTGCATGTAGGTGTGTGTTTGTGTGTGTATGTATGTATGTGTGTGTACATGTGAGTGTGTGTGTACCTGTCTGTGTGCCTGCATGTGTGTGTGAGTGTGTACATGTGAGTGTGTACATGTGTGTGTGCATGTAGGTGTGTGTGTTTGTGTGTATGTATGTGTGTGTACATGTGAGTGTGCATGTGTGTGTATCTGTGTGTGTGTGTGTGTGTGTGTGTGTGTGTGTGTGTGTGTGTGTGTGTGTGTGTGTGATTCCTCCATTCTGCTGAAGCTACATCTGCTCTTCCTCAGAGCTCATTACAGTTTTCCTCAGAATTTCTCCTGAACTTGACGCCTGTTTGGCCAAGCATTCTTGTTCACTCGTTCACTCCTCATGTCATGAAATCAGAAGTGTTGTACTGGTGGGCGGGGCTTAAGGTGTGGGGGCGTGGCCTACAGGAGCACATCTACACGTCCTTACATGGCTGTTGGAGTCGTGTGCTGGCGTGCAGACGGAGAGGACGGCGAGCAGCAGTAAGTGACTACGCTCTCACCAAAAGTGTGTGTGTGTGAGTGTGTGTCGTGTGTGTGTGTGTGTGTGTGTGTGTGTGTGTGTGAGTGTGTGTGTGAGTGTGTGTGTGAGTGTGAGTGTGTGTGTGTAAGAGACGCTTCCTTCTCTTCATCATCTTCTGCAGGTTTCCTTCTCATTCGTCTTCAGTTTAAAGTTTTATTTAAAATTTCAGCTGATTAATTTTTTCCTTAAACGTTAAAATCAAAACCTTCAAATGATGAAAACGTTTTCGTCTCTGCTGAAGTTCTCTCAGATTTGATGCAATTTGAGTAATAATTGATAATAAATCTGATAAAACTGGTTTAAATATGTGAAGAGCTGATTTTATTTAGAGGAACTTTTCTGCGTTTGTAATTGAGACCTTCACTTTTTGCAGCGTTCACCTGAACGTTCCTTCAACCTTCTCTCGTGTTTCAGAAGCTCCATAAATCTGCTTCTTTGGCCACAGTTGTAGTTTCTCTGAGGTATGAAGGTGCTGCTGCCTTCAGGCAGCGGAGGACGTGGACGTTCCTGGCCTTCACACGTTCAGACCGAAACATGAGTCCGTTTTAAAGCATCTGCAGCATCTGTTGCTTCTCCTGCAGCACTGAGGTCACAGCTTTCATCTTCTACGTTCTGAGTCTCTCAAAGGTGAAAGATCCTGGTACCAGCCGGGGAATCGCATTCCACGCAGGCGCAGACGCATCTGCTCGTTACAGGTCCTCTGAAGGTTCCTGCTGCGGCTCCTCTGACCCCTCTGGTCCGAGCGTGGTCATAGGTTCTGTTGAAACGCTCCAGAGGAACCAGGCGAAACCTGGAGCTCCATCAGAACCTCTGGAGGCTCCACACGTCTGATTAAAACGAACAGCACCACCGACGCATCCGCTCAGGTCAAAGGTTATCAGACGGAGGAGGTTAGCTGCAGGCTGCATGCATTCCACACATACATCGTCACACACACAATCACACACACACACACACACACACACACACACACTCAGCGTGTGTTAACAGGAACGGTGATGAGGATGTTTGGCCTTCATCTGGGTGTTTACAGACCAGCTGACAGATCAAAGCCTTTTATGGTCAACGTACATTTGTGTGTAGAACCAGACCAGAACCCTCCTTTAGGCTCCTCCCACTCTGGAGGGCTGCTTCTGATTGGCTACTGTCCATCATGGAGAAGGTGGAATCCACAAGTTCAGACTTCTTCTCTGAGTCTGACCTTCTGCTCCTTGTCCGCGTTGACCCTGACGACAGCCCGCCGTGTTGGCGGTCCTGGTCCGGAGCTCCTTCCATTCCTGCCTTTGGAGTCCTCAAACATCTGGGAGGGGGCGGGGCTTCCAGCGCCGACCACGTGACCTCGACCACGGCGTGTGACGGCGTCTATCAAAGGCCGTGAGCCCACCTAACCTTTGACCTTTGGCAGGCCGCTGGGGTCGGGCGCTGGTGTGGCGGGTCCTCTCCTGGGGCGAGGAGGTCCGTCAGCCTCGCCCGATTCCAGCGTGATGTTCACGTAAACACCGAGTCCAAACACTCCAGCAGCACGCCGCCTCGTGTAAACAGCGCGTCTCTGCGCTGGCGTGTTTACAGATGTTGGAGGGCCTCCAGCTGTGGTCGGGGTCCCTCTGAGGACCTTCCTCTTTGAGCGGGGCCTCAAACATCTGGCTGCTGCTTAAACACCCCCGAAGATGACGGCAGACCTTCTCCCAGCCTGGAACGTTCCCTTCGTCTCAGGTTTCCTGCAGCCTGGTGGGAAGCTGCTGGTTCTGCTGGTTCTGCTGGTTCTGCTGGTTCTGCTGGTTCTGGTCCAGCAGACCAGGTCCTCCCCTCTGAACACGGGTCCTTTAATGGTTCTTCTCCAGGAACAATCTGGTGGTGATCAGATGATCTGGCCTCTCAGCTGGAGTGTTGGAGACACGAACCGTCTCTTTGACAGTTTGGACCGTCGCCATGGCGATGTGATCTCTGACGTGATGTTTGACCTTCCACATCTCTGCTGACTCATCGCTCTGACAGTGGGCGTCGCCCTCAGAGCTGGCGCCGGTCGGCCCCGGGGCGATCGCAGTCGAAGCTCCCAGGATGGCCGATGTCCCTGGAGGCGGCGTGAGGCCCACACACACCTGCAGGTCCAGGGTCCAGGGTCCAGGGTCCAGGGTCCAGGGTCCATCGTGAACCCGCTGCTCGCGCTCGCTCACACCAACACGTCCTGCTCGTCTCCGTGGCGCGTCTGGAGGTCAAACTCTGGATTTATCGCAGCAACGATCGCGGTTTTACGACTTTTCGCTTGAATTCTGGCGCGGCGGTCCGATCTGCTGCCACGTGGAGGCGAGGAGCTCAGACTTGGACCCATCGATTCCTGATCAGCTGTATCAATAAAGAGTCTGCTGGGGCAGGAGGCTCCTCCTCTACATGTGTGGATGTTAATCGAGGTGAACGCCTGAGCTGAGACCAAAGCCTCAGCTTCAGCTCATGTGAAGATTAACTCCAGATGTGGAGCACTCAGGTCCTCGGGCGGATTAGAATCTGAGTTAATCTGAGCTGGCCTCGAGGCCGTTCACACCTTGGTCCACCCTCACCACCTGAAGAGGGAGAGCCCGCCCCCTGGTGGCCTAAGCCCCGCCCCCCCTTTCAAAAGGGTCCAGATGTTGGTATGTCCTGTGGCCCCGCTGGCGGCCCCAGATGGGAACCAGACCCACATTTACGTTTACTCTTTGTTGCAGGGGGACGGAAACCTGAGATCTTCCAGCATGGAGGGTAGGCGGAGTCTTCTTCTGACCCTCATCCTGGCAGCCTGTTTCTATGGCAACGCCTCTCAGAGGACAGGTGGGTGTGATTATGTGATTATGACCTCACTTCCTGCCGACAGCACGATAACGATCCTTCATCCCAACGCAGTTTACATGTTCATGTAAACACACTCACGCACACACACACTCACTCACACACACACACTTACACACACACACTCACACACACTCACGCGCACACTTCCATCTTTGTCAGGACCTTCATCAATATAATGAATTTCCCAGACCCTAAACCCTGTGTGTGTGTGTGTGTGTGTGTGTGAGTGTGTGTGAGTGTGTGTGTGTGAGTGTGTGTGTGTGTGTGAGTGTGTGTGTGTGTGAGTGTGTGTGTGTGAGTGTGTGTGAGAGTGTGTGTGTGAGACTATGTGTGTGTGAGAGTGTGTGTGTGTGAGAGTATGTGTGTGAGAGTGTGTGTGTGAGTGTGTGTGTGTGAGTGTGTGTGTGAGTGTGTGTGAAAGAGTGTGTGTGAGTGTGTGTGTGAGAGTGTGTGTGCGTGAGTGTGTGTGTGTGAGAGAGTGTGTGTGAGTGTGTGTGAGACTATGTGTGTGTGAGAGGTGTGTGTGTGTGTGTGTGTGTGTGTGTGTGTGTGAGTGTGTGTGAGTGTGTGTGTGAGACTATGTGTGTGTGAGAGTGTGTGTGTGTGTGTGAGTGTGTGTGTGTGAGTGTGTGTGTGTGAGAGTGTGTGTGTGAGAGTATGTGAGAGTGTGTGTGTGTGAGTGTGTGTGTGTGAGTGTGTGTGTGTGAGAGAGAGAGAGTGTGTGTGAGTGTGTGTGTGAGAGTGTGTGTGTGTGAGTGTGTATGAGAGAGAGTGTGTGTGAGTGTGTGTGAGAGTATGTGTGTGTGAGAGTGTGTGTGTGTTTGTGTGTGTGTGAGTGTGTGTGAGTGTGTGTGTGTGAGTGTTGACTTCCACCCAAACCCAAAAATATTTTCATGTCATCATAAAAAGTTATAAAAAAATCTTTTTGGAAGTCTTTACTGGTTCAGTCTTTACTGGTTGTCCTCACTGGTTGTCTTTACTGGTTGTCCTCACTGGTTCAGTCTTTACTGGTTGTCCTCACTGGTTGTCTTTACTGGTTGTCCTCACTGGTTGTCTTTACTGGTTGTCCTCACTGGTTGTCTTTACTGGTTGTCCTCACTGGTTGTCTTTACTGGTTGTCCTCACTGGTTCAGTCTCTACTGGTTCAGCAGACTCAGGTTTGTCAGATGCATGTTTGTATCTTCATTTGTTCCGCAGAGACTCTGAGTTTTCCGGTTCTGGATCAGCGTTCCAGGCTGTTGCCAGGATTCAGATCGAGCGTTGATAAATTATTGAAACGACCGTGAGCGTGTGAAGAGTTATGGACCTGTCATCACACATTCCTGGACCCAGATGGTATCTGGGTCATTGGGTTTTCAGGTTTATCCTCATCTTCGCCTGGATCTTCATCATCTGAACTTCAGGTCAGAACCTCAGAGATGGTTCTGCTGAAGGAACACTTGGGTTTGGATCAGAACTCCTGTGTCAGGGGTTGGCCAGGAAGAGGTCCCGTCAGAGAAATCTGAACCTCAGCCAAGAGCTTCCCATTAATCGACTCACAACCTGGTCTTTTTCTAGTGTTCCTGTTCCTGTGTGTGTGTGTGTGTGTGTGTGTGTGTGTGTGTGTGGAGTAGAACACACTCCTCTTTCACACCGACCGCTCCTTCTCCTCCCTGTCCAGAATGTTCCAGGGCCACGATAGCCGACATCGTCTTCCTGGTCGATGGGTCCTCCAGCATTGGTATCAGCAACTTTCAGGAGATCCGTCTGTTCCTGCGCAGCGTCATCTCAGGCCTCGATGTCGGCCCCGACAAAGTCCGGGTGGGCGTGGCCCAGTACAGCAACGACCCTCACCAAGAGTTCCTGCTGAATGAGCACACGGAAAAGACGGCGCTGCTGGCAGCCGTGGACTCCTTGCCTTACCGAACCGGTGGCACAGAAACAGGGAAGGCCATGGACTTCCTGCGGACGCGGTATTTCACCAAAGAGGCGGGCAGTCGAGCCAACCAGCGGGTGCCTCAGATCGCTGTGGTCCTCACAGATGGAGATTCAATTGACGATGTGATAGAGCCAGCAAATAAACTGAGGAAACACGGGGTCATTGTGTTTGCAATCGGGGTGGGGAACGCCAACGAGCAGGAGCTCGAGTCAATCGCCAACAAGCCACCAAATCGCTACAAGTTCACCATCAATAGTTTCCAGGCTCTGAGGAGGCTGACAGAGGGGCTCCTCCAAACCGTGTGTGTGTCTGTGGAGGACCGGTACGAAGGTAAGAGAAAGACACCTAGTTGGGTTGGGTTGGGTTAGGGTTGGGTTAGATTAGGTTATGGTTGGGTAAGATTGGGTTAGGTTGGTTTAGGATTGGGTTAGGTAAAGTTAGGTAAGGGTTAGATCATTTTGGACAGTGTGATTTTGGGCTCTCCCAGTCAAAGGTAACAGATGTGGTTGAGAGGCGATATCTTCATTCGTGACTCCTTGGTGCGCCGAGATGGTTATCGATCAATGATACAATAACACACAATAAGCAGAGCCTAAAAGTTCTTTTAAACCCTTTATTATCAACAGAAAACACGTTTACACAACCAGTTTGTACAAGGTCAATGAGCTTATGGTGACGGTTCTGAACCCTAAAGAGGAAACAGCCCCGTTTGTCTCCGCTGTTGAAATGTGAGCCAGCGCCTGGTGCTTTTATTAACTCTATAAAACCACGGCTGGATGGACTGTAGCAGCCCAACATCCACATCTGGCACCGACATCCTTGTAAGAAATGCAGGATGTCCATCAGTGGTTGACTGCTGCTCCTTTACTAAGCAGCCAATAGGAAGTTTGTGGAGCCTTTTAGCATTAAAAACAAGCCAGGAGAGAAGCTCTTCTGGTGGAGAAGCTCCACCATTGGCAGGGCTGGATCCTGACAGTCATAGTAAGCAAAGTCAGTCAAATAAACAGTTGATTTAATGTGACAGGAATTTGCAAATATGAATGTGTGATTAATGTCGAGCATTCACAAAAAGATGTTGAGAAAGAAAGTTGAGGCCGTGTGGCTTTACTGTGGGAAGCTTGCGCACAGACATTCCTCTGGTCTTCATCAAAAGTGTGTAAAAGGTTCCAGCTGCTCTGGATGATGATTCAGGCCTGAAGCTCTAAATCAAGATGAAGCTGGTCCTTTTATCCAGAAACACTTGCATGTGGTTGGTTTTGTAATATTTCAGGGAAAATACAATGATGATGGATAACGCTCTCATCAAATTGGAGTACAAATTAGGAAGCGTGAGAACTTGTAATGGAGCTTAAATTTAGCTCATTTAGATCCTGAATCCTGAGATGACCTTCACAACTTGTTTCTCTTTTCTTGTGCTTTTTGTTCAGCTTTGAAAGAAAAGTTTTCAGACATTTTCTTCCTGGTGGACAGCGGTTTGACCAATGCCGAGTTCCTGCAGGTCCGGACCATCGTCACCAAACTGGTCAACCAACTCAACTTTAGCGCGTCCACCTATCGAGTGGGTCTGGCCCAGTATGGTCAAGATATTAAGGTTGAATTCCTTTTCAAAGATCACCAAACCAAAGAGGAGTTTCAGAACGCCATCAAGCGTGTACGCCATCGCAGGCTTCAACCCAACGAGGCCCGACGACTGGGCGCCGCTTTGCACCACACCCACGAAAACATTTTCATCTCTGAGGCCGGGAGCAGGTTGGACCAGAGCTTCCGCCAGTACCTGGTTGTCATAAGTGGGAAGGCTTCAACTGACGATATCTATAAGGAAGCTCGTCAGCTCAAATTGGACGGAATAAAGATAATCAGCTTTAGCGTCGGAGGTGAGATTGAAGACTTGAAAATCCTGGCGAGTCCAGGGTACTCATTCAACACAGTGAGCGGTGCCGTGCCGTCCCTGAAGACGATCCTGGAAAAACAAGACGAGGTGACAACTCTTACCGACGGTGAGAACTTCTTCTGCTCCAAACCTTTGAAAATGTCAGCCGTAATAACACGCTAAGACCTTCAACATGAACGTTGAGGTAACCTCTCCATCCAGATGGGGTCTTGTTTTCAGGCTTCAAACACTTTTGTTTGCAGATTGCAGATCAGCTAACGTCGCAGACATCGTCTTCATCATCGATGAATCTGGAAGCATCGGAACCTCCAACTTTCAGATGATGCGTTCCTTCCTGCACTCGCTCATCAGTGGTCTGCAAATCGGTTCAAACAGGGTTCGCGTGGGAATCGTGATGTATCACGGCGAACCCACAGCACAGGTGTTCCTCAACACCTTCAAGGACAAGCAAGAGCTGCTGGACTTCATCAAGATCCTGCCTTACCACGGAGGTGGTACCAAAACTGGAGCTGCTCTGGACTTCACCCTTAAGAAGGTTTTCGTCAAAGAGCGAGGAAGCAGGAAGGACGTGGGTGTCCAGCAGGTGGCAGTGGTGATCACAGATGGGGAATCGCAGGACAATGTCAGCACCCCGGCGGCTAATCTCCGTCGGGCTGGGGTCACCGTTTACGCAGTGGGGGTCAAAGCTGCCAAAAAACAACAGCTGCTCCAGATCGCCTCTTATCCCGCCAAAAAGCACACGTTCACCGTGGACAGTTTCCCCAAGCTGAAGACGCTGGACGAGAGGCTGCAGCGAATTCTGTGCCAGAACGTCATCCAACAGGCCTTCTCAGTGGAGACCAGAAGAACCAGCATCAAAGAGGGTGTGTATGTCTCCTTCCACTTGAAGCAGAGGACTTCCTGCTCCAGTAAACGTCACCACATCCGTTTGTTCTTCATTTTTCAGGCTGCCACCAGACGGATGAAGCGGACATCTACTTCCTGATTGATCAGTCAGGAAGTATCAATCCCCCTGACTTCCAAGACATGAAGAAGTTCATCATTGAGTTCCTCCAAACCTTCCGCATCGGGCCACAGCACATCCGCATCGGGGTGGTAAAATTCGCCGATTCACCAACTTTAGAATTCGACCTGCAAAAATACACAGATGTGAAGTCGTTGGAGGACGCCATCATCAACATTAGACAGATCGGAGGAGGAACAGAGACCGGGAAAGCCCTGGAATTCATGAGCCCGCAATTTGAGCGAGCGCTGGTCACCCGTGGGCACCGAGTGAAAGAGTACCTGGTGGTCATTACCGACGGAAAGTCCACCGATAAGGTCAAGGGCCCCGCCGACAAGCTGAGATCACAGGACATTGTTGTCTACGCCATCGGCGTGAAAGACGCAGATGAAACGCAGCTGCTGGAGATCTCTGGTGATGCTCAGAGGACTTTCTTTGTCAACAATTTTGATGCGCTGAAGCCCATCAAGGATGACATCGTCACAGACATCTGCGCTCAAGACGGTAAACATCCATGTTCTGGTATTAAGAGCAAGCGCATGGACAGGAACCATAGACGTTCCTGTCCTGAGCCCCCATCAGGGTCTAGGGCTTCCTCTCCTTCTTTTGACTCAAACCACAGCAGTTTTGGGTTCTTATTCACAGTTCCATCTTTGCTTCTCTCAGGGTTCCACATGTTACAAATTAATGCAATAATTCTAGAGAAAACGTGCAAATGTTTAACAGCTCTATAAACTTCAAAGTGGCTGATCTGTCGTGATGCTTTGATTGTGACTGAAGCCTTCAGTCATGACTGGTCCCTTCGGGATAACAGCTGTTGACTGAAGCAGTATTTATTTATTTGAATATTGAAGAACTCTCCAAATGAGGGTTTCTGCAGTTATGAGACCACCAGCGTGCTCTTAATGTACCACTAAAATGCCTCTTTAGTCTCAGGGCCAATAGCCGAGCTCTGATCTGTCTGTTTTCTTCACAGTCTGCAAAGACATACCAGGAGACCTTATTTTCCTGATTGACAGCTCGGGGAGCATCCAAACAGAGGACTACCAGAAAATGAAAGACTTCATGAAGTCGGTCATTAACAGGTCCATGATTGGTAAGAACGAGGTCCACATTGGTGTCATGCAGTACAGCACTGTCCAAAAAGCGGAGTTCCGCCTCAATGAGTACTTCACCAAGGAGGAGCTGTCCAAGACCATTGAGGGCATGCAGCAGATTGGTGGGGGGACCCACACAGGCAGAGCCATCGCTGAAGTCTCTCAGTACTTTGACGCTCAGAGTGGAGGGCGTCCAGACTTGAAGCAGAGGTTGGTGGTGATAACAGACGGTGAGTCCCAAGATCAGGTGAAAGAACCTGCAGAGGCCCTGAGAGCCAAGGGAGTGATAGTCTACTCCATCGGAGTGGTGGCCGCCAACACCAGCCAGCTGCTGGAGATCAGCGGGGCCGAGAAGCGCATGTATGCAGGCCGGGACTTTGATGCTCTGAAGGACCTGGAGAAGCAGATGGCCATGGAACTGTGTGATCCAGATCGAGGTGACCACTTCCTTCCTACGCGACCAGCACTCAACAGAGTAGGACAGGAGAGGACAGATTGAGACAGGAAGACAGGATTGAGTAAACCAGGAAACAATAGGAAAGGACAGAATAAACCAGGAGAAAGTAGGACAGGACAGAGTAAACCAGGACAAAGTAGGAAAGGACAGAATAAACCAGGACAAAGTAGGACAGGACAGAGTAAACCAGGAGAAAGTAGGACAGGACAGAATAAACCAGGAGAAAGTAGGACAGGACAGAGTAAACCAGGACAAAGTAGGACAGGACAGAATAAACCAGGAGAAAGTAGGACAGGACAGAGTAAACCAGGAGAAAGTAGGACAGGACAGAATAAGCCAGGACAGAAAATGGACCCTTTCTGATCCCATTTTTCTAAATTTCAGAATGCAAGAAGACAGCAAAAGCTGACATCATCTTCCTGGTGGACGGTTCCTCCAGCATCGATGCAGAGGAGTTCAAGAGCATGCAGAAGTTCATGGCATCGATGGTGAACCAGACCACGGTTGGCTCTGACCTGACACGCTTTGGGGTCATTCTTTATTCCACCGGTGTAAGAAACATTTTTACCCTCAAACAATATTCGACCAGGCGAGATGTTCTCCACGCAATCTCAGCCCTGGTGCCCCCCACGGGAGACACCTACACCAGCAAGGCTTTGGACTACAGTCTCGAATACTTTAAAGAAGAGCACGGTGGCCGCGCCGCCCTCAAGGCGCCGCAGGTTCTCATGGTGATCACAGACGGAGACGCAACAGATGCTCCCAACCTGGAGCCACCTTCAAAGGCGCTGCGTGACCAAGGTGTCAGTGTCATCAGTGTTGGAGTAGACAAAGCCAATAGGCAGCAGCTGGAGACCATGACTGGAGGAGACAAATCCAGAGTTTTCTTCGTTGACAACTTTAATGCCCTCGAAACTCTTTACAAGAACATCACCAATGCTCTCTGTGACACCATACCTAAACCAGGTAAGAAGCAAACGCTGCAGCACAGGTGAGAACTTCAGATGATTCTGCTCCAGAGGTTACCTGAGTCTTCGTTAGAACCGTCGTTGAAGTAAAAAGTATCTTTCCCAGAAGGTTCTGATCTTATCCGTGGTGTTGGGTTAGGGTTAGGGTTATTCTCGCTGGGATTAGCCTCTTCAAGTCAGGCTTCCAGAAGAGTAACGTCAAAGAGACCTTCTGAGAGTTGTGTGAACTGTTCTGGTCTGGTCTGAGTCTGGTTACTAATGGAGGCCATCTCCTGGTTTATCTGACAGCTTGTGAGAAAGAGAAGGCCGATCTGGTCTTCTTACTCGACCAGTCGGGCAGCATCGAACAAGAAGACTACAAAACCATGAAGACCTTTACAATGGATCTCATCAACAGCTTCAAAGTCAGCAAAGACTTGGTCCACGTGGGACTCGCCCAGTTCAGCAGCAGCTTCCAGCATGAGTTTTACCTCAACCAGTTCTTCACTGGACAAGAAATCAGCAAGCACGTGGCGGGCATGCAGCGGCTCGGCGGGGGCACCAACATCGGCCTGGCCCTCAAATCCATCCGTGAATACTTCGAGGCATCGCGCGGGAGTCGCAAATCAGAAAGTATCTCCCAGAACCTGGTGCTGATCACAGACGGTGATTCGCAGGATGACGTGGAGGAGGCCGCTCAGGATCTCCGGTTTATGGGGGTGGAGGTGTTCGCCATCGGCATCGGCAATGTCCACAACCTGGAGCTGCTGCAGATCGCCGGCACCCCTAGTAGAGTCTTCACTGTCAAGAACTTTGGCAGCCTGGACAACATCAAGGAAAAGGTGGTTGACACCATCTGCAAGTCCAAACCCATCCCCCCCAACCCCCAAGGTGAGTGATGCCAAACGCAGCCCTTGTGAGGACCTGTGTGTGTGTGTGTGTGTGTTGGCCATACCGGACTCCTCTTGTTCCAGGCTGCACCATCAACATCGCCATGGGGTTTGATATTTCTCAAAGATCTGGAGCTTCTGGGGAGAAGCTGGTCAGCGGTCACGCCGCCCTGCAGAACTTCCTGCCGGAGATCGCCCACTATGTGTCCTCCCTCAAAGGCTTGTGCTGCGCCGGGTCCGAGCTTATCAGCATCAGCATGGGCTACCGGGTGTTGAAGCCGGACGGGAGCACGCTGTACGACGTCAGCTTTGAGCCCTACAGCGCCACTGTGGTCAACAAGGTCATGACGTTGTCCTTGGCTCAGCCCACCTACTTCAACACAGCCCTGCTGAAGTCCTTCAAGGAGAAGTTCAGCCAGTCCAATGCGGGGGTCAAGGTCAGCTCGGCCGGTTCCTAGAACCCAGAGGTGGTTCTGACCAGATCTTCAGTGGGAAGATCGCTGTTGGTAACGCCACGCTCCTCGTCTGCCAGGTCCTGGTGATCTTCTCTGATGGCCTCGATGAAGACGTGATGAAGTTGGAGCAGGAGTCGGAGCTGCTGCGGGAGTCTGGTAAAGGGCGGGGGGCCCTGCCGGTCACGTGTGGGGGTGGGCGGTGGTGGGTGGGGCCCTGCTGTGACCTGTGGTCTGTGCTGGTCAGGGTCAGCGCGCTACTGGTGGTAGCCCTGGAGGGGGCCACTGGCCTGGGCCAGATGCAGATGGTGGAGTTTGGGCGGGGCTTCGGCTACAAGGTTCCTCTCAGTATCAGCATGGCGAGCATCGGTAGCACCATCCTCAAGCAGATCGTAAGTCACGCCCCCCCCCCGAGCTGCCTGAACTGGGACCAGTTGTCTCAAGGTCCGACCTCCATTTGGTCTCTCGCCCCAGGACGCGGTGTCGGATCGGGAATGCTGCAGCGTCATGTGCAAATGTTCGGGACACGAAGGTGTTCGAGGGTCTCGGGGGCCGCCAGGCTCAAAGGTACCAAACCCCGCCAAGGGTCACTGAGGAGGCGGGGCCTCCAGGGGAGGAGGCGGAGTCAGGGTATCTGGAGGTGGGGCCTCCTGAGGAGGGGCGGGGCTCCAGCTGAAGTGTTCTGTCTTCTCTACAGGGAGTGACGGGACAGAAGGGCTACCCAGGGTTCCCCGGGGAGGAGGGCGTGGCCGTGAGTACCCCCCTGTTGTCCCGGATGCTTGCGGCGCCCCCTGCTGGACTCAACCTCTCTGTGCTTCCAGGGTGATCGAGGGCGTCCCGGACCCAGCGGACCTCAGGGTGTCCAGGGATGTTCTGGCCCAAGAGGCCTGCCGGTACGCCGCCGCCTCCGCCGCCCCCCCTCCGGTGGGAGGGTGGAGCAGGCTGCTGACGCTGTTCTTGTTCTCTCTTCAGGGTAACCGTGGTCTCCGTGGAAACAGGGTGAGCGAGTCTGGCCGGCCCAGAGGTGGTGGGATCATGTGACCCACTTCCTGCTCCGAGGGGCGGGGGGGGTCTGACGGTCTCTTCTTTTCGCTGTTTTAGGGCGAAGACGGGGAAGACGGGCTGAACGGGGTTGACGGAGAACAGGTACAGAGTGAGGGCGTGGTTACCCCAGTTACAGTGTAATCACCATGGTTACCAGTAATCAGATTAAATCTGAGGAAACAATTGTTTATTTTCAGGGAGACACAGGAAATGATGGTGGGCCTGGAGAGCGAGGACATGCTGGAAACCCGGTAAAGACGGTTGACGGTCAAACTAAGCCTCATGATCGATTATTGATGGTTTATGATGATGAGGGCAGCCAATCAGAGCGCGGGGGCAGCTGTTGACCTCTGACCCAACAGTGTGAGTAACTTGTTGTGATCATCAGGGCATCCCGGGTATCCAAGGAGAGGCGGGGGAGAAAGGACAGCGAGGAATCCGAGGAGATCCGGTGGGTTTAGAAGAAAATCTGCTTGTTAAAAATAAGAGTTTAGAATATTATTACATTAAAATCACTGGATTATTCAAATTTTTAGTTCAGACCCACTGGTCCCAGTTCAGACCCATTGGTCCCAGTTCAGACCCATTGGTCCCAGTTCAGACCTACTGGTCCCAGTTCAGATCCACTTGTTCCAGTTCAGACCCACTGGTCCCAGTTCAGACCTACTGGTCCCAGTTCAGACCCATTGGTCCCAGTTCAGACCTACTGGTCCCAGTTCAGACCCACTGGTCCCAGTTCTGACCTACTGGTCCTAGTTCAGACCTACTGGTCCCAGTTCAGACCCATTGGTCCCAGTTCAGACCCACTGGTCCCAGTTCAGACCCACTGGTCCCAGTTCTGACCTACTGGTCCTAGTTCAGACCTACTGGTCCCAGTTCAGACCCATTGGTCCCAGTTCAGACCTACTGGTCCCAGTTCAGACCCACTGGTCCAGTTCTGACTACTGTCTCAGACCTACTGGTCCCAGTTCAGACCCACTGGTCCCAGTTCTGACCTACTGGTCCTAGTTCAGACCTACTGGTCCCTACCCCAGTTGTCCCAGTTCTGCTGAAGTTCCAGGACCCTAAACCAGTCCAGTTTGTGATGTGGCTTCTGTTGTGTAACAGGGAGAACCTGGTGCCCAGAACACGGTTCCGGGACCCAAAGGAGAGCCCGGTAATCCGGGTCTGCCGGTAGGAACCTCAACCTGCAGGTGAGTCCCAGCTCAGCTTCTGTCCTAACGCGTCTCCGTCCTCAGGGACAACCCGGAGTGGACGGGCAGCCGGGCGAGAGCGGCGTCATCGGAGAACCGGTGAGACTCCAAATGGTTCTGGGTCCTGGTTGCCATACCAATGGGGTCATGTGACCTGACCTGTGACCTCTGATCTGTCCGGTCTTTGTTATTTCTGTAAATGAGACTCTCGTGTTTGTTGTCCAGGGTCCAGACGGACGAAGAGGACCACCCGGAGAGACGGTAGCTCCTCAGCAGGTCACCAGTGGAGCACTGGTTTAACTGGATGACGCATCACCTGTGTGTGTGTGTGTGTGTGTGTGTGTGTGTGTGTGTGTGTGTGTGTGTGTGTGTGTGTGTGTGTGTGTGTGTGTGTGTGTGTGTGTGTGTGTGTGTGTTCTCAGGGTCCTAATGGACAGCCAGGTGATCCAGGACTACCAGGCGTACCTGGAGCTTCAGGTCCAGTGGTGAGTGATGACATCACTGATGGCGGCGGGGACAGGTCAGCTGATCTTCGTTGTCTCCACAGGGTTCCAGAGGGGTCAGAGGTCAACCCGGACCGGGAGGGATGGCGGGGCCTCCTGGACCTCAGGTCAGACTCTAACCCGTCAGCCTCGTGCGATCAGCTGGCGGCGGTGCGTTCAGGGACTGTCCTTGACGTTGCAGGGCGGACCGGGACTGGCGGGGAACCCGGGAGCCGCCGGGCGCCGCGGCGCCAGCGGCCCCAAGGTCAGAGACGTGACCTTCGCCTCCCGCGGCGCTGCGCTGGTGCTCACGCTGTCGCTGCTGTGTTCAGGGGGAGCCTGGAGATCCTGGAGATCGAGGAGTTCCGGGACCGCGGGGGCCGCGGGGACTGCCGGTCGGTGGCCGCACCACAGTCGGTACCGCCCTTGGCAACTGTTGCTAACGGCAACCTGCTGGTTTCAGGGTCAGGACGGGCGAGACGGTTCTGGAGAGGACGGACCCGAGGGCATCAAGGTAACCCCCCCCTTCCGGGTCGGGCGGGCGGGGACCTCACTTTACCTGACCTGACCTCTGTTTCCAGGGTGATCCCGGTTTCCCCGGTTACACGGGGCTACAGGTGAGTGGCAGCGAGCCCAGATTAACCCCGCCCCCCTCGCCACTCTAACCTGTGTGCTGCCTCAGGGCGAGAACGGCTCCCCGGGCCCCAAAGGGAACCCCGGCCCCAAAGGCACCCACGGGCAGGCCGTGAGTCCACACACACACACTTACACACACACACACTTATACACACACACACACACACACACATACACTCACACACACACACACACACACACACACCACTAATGTTGTCTCCTGTTCAGGGAAGAGCTGGAAATCCAGGAGAGTCGGGCGTTACTGGAGAGCCAGGTTATCCAGGTCACAGGGTAATCCTCATCCTCATCCCCGTCTTCATCCTCATCTTCATCAGATGAAAACAGTTTAGATGATTAATGATCAGAAGATCACAATCCAGAGATTATAATCTGAGGGAGAAGCGGTCCCAGATGTTGTGGTGACGGTGTTTGTGTGTGCAGGGTCCCCGAGGTCCTGCAGGGAACAGCAGCATGAGCGTGAGTGCCCCGCCCCCCGCGTCCCCACAGGGCCTGTAAACCCACACGTGTGTGTGTGTGTGTGTGTGTGCGTGTGTGTGTGTGCTACCGCAGGAGTGTCAGCTGATCACCTACATCAGAGACAACTGTGGTGAGTATCACATCTGGACCAGCCCTCACATCTGGACCAGCCCTCACATCTGGACCAGCCCTAACATCTGTCCTCTCTTCCACAGCCTGCTCCAGCCGTAAGTATCGTCCCAGATGGCGTTCCCGGCGTCTCCGTGGTAACCGCCCCACGCCGTCGTTCCTCCTGCTGTTGTGGAGGGGGCGTGGCTACGGTGAGCCCCGCCCCCGGGCTGACCTCTGCCGGTTCCAGATCACCCCGGCTGCCCCGTCTACCCCACCGAGCTGGTCTTCGGCCTGGACATGTCCCAGGAAGTGACGTCCGCCGCCTTCGAGAGACAGCGCGCCGCCGTCCTGTCCCTCATCGAGGACATCGCCGTCTCCGAGAGCAACTGTCCGACGGGCGCCCGCGTGGCGGTGGTGGGCTACAGCGGCCACGTGAAGCACCTGATCCGTTTCCACGACTACGGGAGGAAGAAGCAGCTGGTGGACTTCGTGAAGAACGTGGCGCTGGAGCGCACGGGCAGCGGGCGCCGCCTGGGCGCCGCCATGGGCTTCGTGGGCCGCAACGTCTTCAAGCGCGTCCGGGCGGGCGCCATGACCCGGAAGGTCGCCGTGTTCTTCAGCGCGGGGCAGACGGACGCCGGCGAGGTCGCCGCCGCCGTGATGGAGTACCGCGGCCTCAACATCGTCCCCGCCGTCGTGTCGCTGACCAACGCCCCCAGGATCCGCCAGGCCGTGGAGGTGAGCGCCCGGGGTCACGTGATGCGGCGGCGGGGCGGGGCATCACGTGACCTCCGCTCTGCTTCCCGCAGCTCGACGACTCGGGGAACGCCATCTTCGCCGTGCTGGGGCGGGACGCCGCCGCCGACCTGTGGAAGGTGAAGAACTGCGCCATGTGCTACGGTGAGCGCCCCGCCGGCCACAAGCCCCGCCCCCCGCCCTCCGCCCCTCTGATGGGCGGGGCCTGCTCTTCCAGATCCCTGCCAGCGCTCCGAGCAGTGCACCTTCATCCGGGAGACGGCGCCGCCGCTGGAGGTGGACCTGGACCTGGCGATGGTGGTGGGCGGCGTCCAGGCCGACCAGTACGGCGGCGTGCAGCAGCTGCTGGGCTCGATGGTGGAGCAGCTGGTCGTGAGCGCGCAGCCCCGCCGCTCGGGGCACGAGGCCCGCGTGGCGGCGCTGCAGCAGGGCGGGGGGGCGGGGCCCGAGTTCGGGCTGGAGGCGTACACGAGCAGCGCCCAGATGAGGGCGCACCTGGGCGCCATGCGGCCGGCCGGCGGCGCGGCGGCGCTGGCGCGCACGCTGGACGTGGCCCTGAACGAGGTGCTGCTGAAGGCCGCCCACGCCCGCCGCCGCAGGCTGCTGTTCATTGTGGAGGGCGGGGCCTCTGGGGACGGCGCCGCGCTACGCCAGGTGTCCCAGAAGGCGCTGTGCGAGGGCGTGGCCGTGTTCGTGGTCACCGTGGGCCACCGCCACGACCGCAGCGAGGCGGAGCAGCTCGCCAGCGCGCCCGTCCCGCAGCACCTGATCCACGTGGGCGGGATGAACGCCGCCGAGCGCGCCTACGTCCTCCGCTTCTTCAGAGTGTTTGTCAACGGCCTCAGCAGTAAGCCCCGCCCACCGGCCACGCCCCCCCCATTGGCCACGCCCGCCCCCCCGTCGTTCTGACCGAATCCGTCTGTTTCAGAGGGGATCAACTCGTACCCGCCCCCGGGCCTGAAGGACGCCTGCCTCCAGGGGGGCCTGGGGGGCCAGGGGGGCCTGGGGGGCCAGGGGGACCAACAGTCTAGGTAACTAACGCAGAGGCCGTGACCCCTGACCTCTGACCCCTGACCTCTGACCCCGGACCCCTGTTGTGTGTGTTCAGTCAGCAGGTGGAGGTGGAGCTGAAGGACGAGGCCTTCCGGGGCCCCCGGGGGGGTCGGGCCCACCGGGGCAAGCTGCTCGGCCACCTGCTTGTTGCCGAGGGCAACAGCGACGGTAAACCCGAGACCGCGCCACCGGTGGTGCATCGTGGGTAACGAAGCCCCCCCCTCCACCAGGGGGCCGCAGGGCCTGGAGTCAGGGGCGAGGGGGCGGGGTCGGGCTGCATGGGGCGAGTGTGAGTGTGTGTGTGTGTGTGTGTGTGTGAGTGAGTGAGTGTGTGAGTGTGTGTGTGAGTGTGTGTGTAAACGTGTGTGTGTGTGTGAGTGTGTGTGTGAGTGAGTGAGTGAGTGAGCGTGTGAGTGTGTGTGTGTGAGTGAGTGAGTGAGTGAGTGAGTGTGTGTGTGTGAGTGAGTGAGTGTGTGAGTGTGTGTGTAAACGTGTGTGTGAGTGAGTGTGTGTGTGCGTGAGTGTGTGAGTGAGTGAGTGAGTGAGTGTGTGAGTGTGTGTGTAAACGTGTGTGTGTGTGTGTGAGTGAGTGAGTGAGTGAGTGAGTGAGTGAGTGTGTGTGTAAACGTGTGTGTGAGTGAGTGTGTGTGTGCGTGAGTGTGTGAGTGAGTGAGCGTGTGAGTGTGTGTGTGTGAGTGAGTGAGTGAGTGAGTGTGTGAGTGTGTGAGTGAGTGAGTGTGTGAGCGTGTGAGTGTGTGTGTGAGTGAGTGAGTGTGTGAGCGTGTGAGTGTGTGTGTGTGAGTGAGTGAGCGTGTGAGTGTGTGTGTGTGTGTGAGTGAGTGAGTGAGTGTGTGTGTGAGTGAGTGAGTGAGTGAGCGTGTGAGTGTGTGTGTGTGAGTGAGTGAGTGAGTGAGTGTGTGTGTGAGTGAGTGAGTGTGTGAGTGTGTGTAAACGTGTGTGTGTGTAAACGTGTGTGTGTGTGTAAACGTGTGTGTGAGTGAGTGTGTGTGTGTGTGTACGTGAGTGTGTGAGTGAGTGTGTGTGTGAGTGTGTGTGTGCGTGAGTGAGTGTGTGAGTGTGTGTGTAAACGTGTGTGTGTGTGTGTGTGTGCGTGAGTGTGTGAGTGAGTGTGTGTGTGCGTGAGTGTGTATGTGTGTGTGAGTGTGTGTGTGCGTGAGTGAGTGTGTGAGTGTGTGTGTAAACGTGTGTGTGTGTGTGTGTGTGAGTGTGTATGTGTGTGCGTGAGTGTGTGCGTGAGTGTGTGTGTGTGTGTGTAAACGTGTGTGTTCTGCTCTCAGCCCAGTGTCAGCTGCAGCTTGATACTGGTTCCCAGTGTGGCGATTACGTCCAACTGTGGTTCTTTGACCGCGCCATCGATGCATGCTCGCCCTTCTGGTTCGGCGGCTGTGGCGGGAACGCCAACCGCTTTAACACGGAGCATGAGTGCTTGAGGACCTGCGGCCGCCGCAGTAAGTCCTGACGACGGCCGTCACTAACGCCGACCGCCGCGGGGGAGGAGTCTGTTCAGGGGACCACAGGTCGGGTCAGAGTGGTGCCCCAGGGGCCGCTCTGCCCCGAGCAGGAGCAAACCTGGACCCCCCGGGTCTGTGGTCCCGTAAGCGACTCGTGTTTGTCTCGACTGAACTGAACTAAAATTAGCGAGTGACTAAAATGGCGGACAGCACGACCCCGTCTGCTCCTGAACGTCCTGAGGGACCACGGGAATCAGCTGCTTCCTGTTGGCGCCGCGCCAGTTCTGAAGCACGTTTTTTTTCCATCGTTCCCTCAGATCCGAACGTGATGAAGACAGAGACGAGGTCCATGTCCAAAGGTACACACACACACTCTCACACACACACACTCTCCCTGTCTCCCACACACACTCCCTCTCCCACACACACACACTCCCTCTCCCACACACACACACTCCCTCTCCCACACACACACTCCCTCTCCCACACACACACACACTCTCCCTGTCTCCCACACACTCTCCCTCTCCCACACACACACACTCCCTCTCCCACACACACACACACTCCCTCTCCCACACACACACACACTCCCTCTCTCCCACACACACACACACTCTCCCTCTCCCTGTCTCACACATACACACACTCCCTCTCCCACACACACACTCTCTCTCTCCCTCTCACACACTGTCCCCCCCCAGACGACTGTTTCCTGAAGGAGGACGTGGGCGTGTGTCAGAACTACACCATGATGTGGTTCTTTGATGTCGAGAAGAGCGAATGCTCTCGTTTCTGGTTCGGCGGCTGCGGCGGCAACAACAACCGCTTCGAGACGCAGGAGGAGTGTGAGAACCTGTGTCTGACCAAGAGTCGGTGAGGGCGGACCCCCCCCGCCGACCTCCTAGAACGCGTTCAGGGAACACTCCCAAGTCTGTAAAAAACAGTTGCATCATTTAATCGACATGTGGACGAAGCCGGAGACTCCCGCCGCCGCCGCCGGGGGTCCGGCGAGCATCTGCTGGGGGGAGGGCCAACGTTTTATAGGCATTCGCTCACAAAGGGCTTAATAGCTGCTGTTGTTGTCGTGATGTGACGAGACAGATGTTTTGGGCTCTTTTTTCCGACCCTTTGATCTTCCTGAACACACAGCATCAACATCTGTCCCCAGAGAACATCTGTCTGGTCAGCTCGCTGACCGATGGCGCTTCATGTAAACATCAAGACAATAAAAGATGAACAGCTCAAACTTTGGGTTTTATTTATTCACCTTTAACATGAGCGGCTAACTGGGCTAACACATCTGGATTAGGTCTGCTGAGGGGGCGGGGCAACTGGAATTATGCTCATGAGGTTAGGAAACAACAGAAGAGATCAAAGACACATCATCCATCCATCCATCTTCTACCGCTTGTTCCTCCACTGAGGCTCACGGGGGGACTGGAGCCTATCCCAGAGCAACGGGCGGAGGCAGGGTATGATCAAAGTCTTTCAGCCGGTCATGTGACTCCCTGATCACAGGGTCACGTGACCCCAGGCGAACCCGTCCGGGTTCGTATTGTTTGCGAGGTCACTTCCTGCCCGCGAGGACCCGCCCTCACTTCCAGACTTTGACGATCCCGTCCCGTGACGCGGTGACGATGAAGCCCTGCGTGGTCTGGAAGGTGGCGACGTCGGTGATGATGTCGTGGTGTCCCACCGGGAGCGACTCGGGCCCGCGGCGCGGCGAGTCCTCCACCACGCCGCTCTTCTGCTTACTGTGGATCTCCTGCACACAGGCAGTGGGTGAGCGGGGGCCACGCCCCCCGAGGCCACGCCCCCCGGCCCCCCAGTCCTGCGCTCACCTGCACCACCTCCGTCCCCTCGATGATCTTCCTGCTGTACAGCACCGACGGGCAGTGTAGCGAGTCGTTGGCCCCCCCGGCCACGATGTACGAGCGCTCGGGGTACGCCAGGTCCCAGAACCTGTGAGGACACATGTGGGCGGGGCTTACAAGGCGCTTCGACCCCCCCCAGAAGAAGCGCTGCAGCCTCAGATCTAAAGAACCCTCTGAAGGTCCAAACCTTCAGGAAATGAAAAACTGAGACCGAAGAAGGAAACGATGTGATGTTTGATGTGCTGTTAACAAACACTCCACATCTGTGTGTGTGTGTGTGTGTGAGTGTGTGTGTGTGTGTGTGAGTGTGTGTGTGTTTGTGAGTGTCACCTTATCCTCATATCCGATCCAGCTGTGAGCAGCAGAGGGTTTCCATCAGCTGGGCTGCAGTAGAGTCCATGAACACTGTGAGGAGATGGCTACACACACACACACACACACACACACACACACACACACACACACACACACACACACACATAAACACACACATAAACACCCAGACTTGAGCAGGCCTCTTGATGAAGGCTGATTCATGGTAATCCTCCTTCACTCAGCGTGTGTGTTCTGCTGCTGCACATCTGGCTGTCTGAGTGTTTCCAGATGTTTCTCTTCCTGCTTCCTTCCCAGGGCTCACATCAAACCGTGTCTCAACATAAACACGATGTGGCGTCGTCTGACAGGAAGTGCACCACATCTGGCCGCCGTGGCGAGTTCACTGACCGTGGGACGTTAGCACGTACCTGCATCTCGGACAGCGGCGGCGCCGAGCTGGCCCACAGCGTGAACTTGCGGTCGCCCGTCTCCATGTCCCACATGGACACCTCGTTGTTCCCCTGGACCGCTGGGGGGGGGGGGTCGTCGGTCAGCCATCAGCCGATCGTCAGCTGATGGCCGATCGACGCCTGAACGCACCTGCGATGACGGACGACTGGTAGAGCGGGTGCATCAGCAGCCTCCTGATGCGGGCGCGGGCCGGGTGGGCGTGGTTTGAGATGGGCAGCTGGAAGCGCATGTCCCAGCACGCCATGGTGCCGCTGCTGGTGCCTGCGGGGTCAGGGGCGGGTCAGGGGCGGGGTCAGGGGCGGGTCAGGGGCGGGGTCAGGGGCGGGTCTCACCGAGGCAGAGCCAGCACTGGTGCACGTCCACGCTGAAGGACGTGATGAGGCCCAGCCGCAGGTCGTGGCGCAGCGTCCAGGCGTTGGCGCCCGAGCGCAGGTCCCAGCCCACCAGGGCGCCGTTGACCGTGGCGTACGCCAGCACCGAGGCGGCGCCCGCGTTGAAGTGGTGCAGGTCGACCACGCAGCCGTCCTGCTGCAGGTCCAGACACCTGAGGGGGGGGGGGGGGGGTCAGCGGGGGTCGGGGTCAAAGGTCGGGGTCAGGCCTGACCTACCTGGACTGGAACGGCTGCACTTTGGGCGACTTGGGCGGCTTGTTGGCCTCCACGGCGAGAACCTGGATGGAGCCGCCGTCGGACGCCACGGCCAGGTAGTGCGAGCCCTGGCAGAAGGCCAAGGTCTTGACGTGGCCGCCGCCCCGCGAGTACGTCAGCACCGACCTGCCCGCACACGCACACCTCAGGTGAGCGGCCCAGGCTCCGCCCCCCCCCCGTCTCACCTGGTGGTCGTGGTCTTCCCCTCCATCTTCTGACTGTCCCACACCTTCACCGTCCCGTCGTTGGACGCCGTGGCGAAGATGGCGTGCTCGTCGGACACGCGGATGCGGTTGACCGCAGCTTTGTGTTCGTGGAGGTGAGCGACCAGCAGACCCTTAGGGTGCCAGCCTGCACACACACACACACACACACACACACACACACACACAGGTGTGTATCAGTGTGTACCTGTGTGGGTGTGCCTGTGTGTGTATGTGTCTGTGTACCTGTGTGTGTGTGTGTGTACCTGTGTGTACCTGTGTGTACCTGTGTCTTGTACCTGTGTCTGTGTACCTGTGTCTGTGTGTGTGTACCTGTGTGTACCTGTGTGTACCTGTGTCTTGTACCTGTGTCTGTGTACCTGTGTCTGTGTGTGTGTACCTGTGTGTACCTGTGTGTACCTGTGTCTTGTACCTGTGTCTGTGTACCTGTGTGTGTGTGTGTATCTGAGTGTATCTGTGTGTGTGTGTGTGTGTGTACCTGTGTGTGTGTGTGTGTGTACCTGTGTGTGTGTACCTGTGTGTGTACCTGTGTGTACCTGGTCCTGTGTGTACCTGTGTCTGTGTACCTGTGTGTGTGTGTGTGTGAGCAGCTACCTGGCGGTGGTGGTCTACTCTCCCACTCGGCGCTCTCCATCATGTGCTTGGCCATGCGCTCGGCGCTGCACTGCTCCCTCTTCTGCTGCAGCAGCTGCTGCAGCTCGGCCCTGCAGGTGTTGATGCGCCGCTGGTAGGCGGGGCCTGTGGCCAGCGACTGCAGCACGGGCACCGCCGCCGCCGCGCTCTTCCTGACCTGGGGGGCGGGGCCGTCGCTGACCTGCGGGCACACGCTCGGCGGTCAGACGGTTGAGGGCCTCGGGCGGCGGTCGCCTCGGGCGGCGGTCGCCTCGGGCGGCGGTCGCCTCGGGCGGCGGTCGCCTCGGGCGGCGGTCGCCACGGCGACGCTCACCGTGGCGGCCGGGGCGGCGGCCGGCTCCTGGGACCCAAACATGCTCTTCCACTCCTCGTTCATGGCGGCGTCCTGCTTGGTCTGCTTCCTCACTGAGGACACGGGAGGTGAGGGGCTACACACACCTGCACACACCTGCACACACCTGCACACACCTGCACACACCTACACACACCTGCACACACCTACACACACCTGCACACATCTGGCTCACCTCTCTTGTCCTCCGCCTCACTCTTGGCCTTCACCAGGTCCGCCTGACGCCCCGTGATGCCCAGCGCGCCCAGGTCGATGGCACCGGCGGGGCCCCCCTCCCCCGGGTGCCCCCCCTCCCCCATGGTGGCCTTGGCCTTGTTGGACTTGAGCATGAAGTCTTTGAGCGCCAGCAGCTTGTCCTCCTCCGCCTCCGTCATGCCCTGCACACAAACACGTGTCCATCCTCCACACACACTAGGGCCTCACGCCGCCGCCCGCCTGGGGGGGCAGCGAGGGGGGCAGCGGGGGGGGGGCAGCGGGGGGGGGCCAGCGGGGGGGGCAGCGGG
Organism: Lagocephalus sceleratus; assembly: GCA_911728415.1. Lineage (NCBI taxonomy): Eukaryota > Metazoa > Chordata > Actinopteri > Tetraodontiformes > Tetraodontidae > Lagocephalus > Lagocephalus sceleratus. Next base: position 12,112,659 of record CAJVRN010000126.1, read on the forward strand.
GGGGGCAGCGAGGGGGGCCAGCGGGGGGGGTTTAGTTTTAGAGTTTTTGACTTCTCTGCTGGTCGATGCTTCGCTCATTCTGACCCCGGTGTGTTTGTTGTCTCAGTGAGTCATGTGACCAAAGAATTCAGCGTCTTATCAGCACACTGAGGTTAAACGTGTGCGTGGGAGCTACACACACACACACACACACACACACACACACACACACACACACACACACACACACACACACTCCCCTGTCCTCTCAGGGTTTGTTGCGCCAACAAAAACTTTAGTTCTCACGCGACCAACGAAGCTCCCCCCTGGTCTAGAGGGTCCAGACCAGGGGTCTCCAGGTCCCCCCTGGTCTAGAGGGTCCAGACCAGGGGTCTCCAGGTCCCTCCTGGTCTAGAGGGTCCAGACCAGAGGTCTCCAGGTCCCCCCTGGTCTAGAGGGTCCAGATCAGGGGTCTCCAGGTCCCCCCCAGGGGTCTCCAGGTCCCCCCCAGAGGTCTCCAGGTTCCCCCCAGGGGTCTCCAGGTTCCCCCCAGGGGTCTCCAGGTCCCCCCCAGAGGTCTCCAGGTTCCCCCCAGGGGTCTCCAGATTCCCCCAGAGGTCTCCAGGTCCCCCCCAGGGGTCTCCAGGTCCCCCCCAGGGGTCTCCAGGTCCCCCCAGAGGTCCGTGAGGCTGCAGGTTCTGGTCCAACCCAGCAGCAGCAGCACCAGACTGGACTCACTTCATCAACTCATCTGAGTCTTCAACAGCTGACTGGTCAAACTGGGTGAGCTGGACTGGTGGGACCAGAACCTGCAGCCTCACGGGCCTTTGGGGGGGACCTGGAGACCCCTGGAGGACCCTGGAGACCCCTGGAGGACCCTGGAGACCCCTGGAGGACCCTGGAGACCCCTGGTCCAGGTCTAGGTCTGTCTCAACTTCAGGATAACCTGGGTCATCCAGATGAAGGAAGGATCTGTTGAGGTGGGCGCGTGGCTGCCCCCTCAGGCCGCCGCGGGTACTGCAGCAGGTTCAGCAAAAGCTGCTTCACTTCTCCTGAAGAGTTCATGACCAACGTTCACGCGCACCTGTGACAGCAGCTTCTTCAGCATCTGCGTGATGGCGGGGTCGTCGGGAGCAGGGCATTCTGGGATGGAGCCCACGCGCTTCTTCTGGCGCAGCAGCAGGTGGCGGAAGAGGCTGGCGATGTCTCTGGAGCGCAGCGCGTAGTCGAAGATGGAGCGGCTGACGGGCTCCTTCAGCACGCTGAGCAGCACCAGCTCCTGGTCGATCTGGGGAGAGGGCGCGTGAGGGGCGGGGCCAGGGGGCGGGGCCAGGGAGGGGCGGGGCTCACCTGGATGATGGGCTGGGTGATGAAGGGGTTGAGGTGGGGCATCAGCTTGCAGTAGATGTCAGCCACGTTCAGGTGCTGCGCGATGACGGTGATGAAGCCCACGGCGCCGTAGCGGATCCACAGGTTGGGGTGGCACAGGAACGGGGCTGGGGTCACCGCAGGGGGGTCACAGGGGAGGTCACAGGTGAGGTCACCACAGGTGAGGTCACAGGTGAGGTCACCACAGGTGATATCACCATAGGTGAGGTCACCACAGGTGAGGTCACCACAGGTGAGGTCACAGGTGAGGTCACCACAGGTGATATCACCATAGGTGAGGTCACCACAGGTGAGGTCACAGGTGAGGTCACCACAGGTGATATCACCATAGGTGAGGTCACCACAGGTGAGGTCACAGGTGAGGTCACAGGGAGGTCACAGGTGAAGTCACAGGTGAGGTCACAGGTGAGGTCACAGGGAGGTCCCAGGTGAGGTCACAGGTGAGGTCACAGGGAGGTCAGGCGGCGGGAGGAGGGGGCGTTACCGATGTCGCTGACGAACTCGTAGACGTGCGGCTTGTGCAGCAGCCCCAGCTGACACATGCAGGTGAGCGCGTGCAGCGCCTTGGAGATGACGAACTCCTCCGTGTCGCTCAGGCCCTGCTGGAGGAGGGGCTTCAGGATGGACGAGCTCTGCCAGCCCACGTACGCCGCCACGCCTGCGGGGACACGCGCCGTCACGTGACCGCGCCGGGCGGAGGGGGCGGGGCCGGGGGGCGGGGCCTCTTACCCACGATGCTGTCGAAGAAGGCGCCGCGCAGGTGCCAGTCGTTCTTGTCGTTGAGGAAGGTGATCATGTGGGACAGCAGCACGTCGTTGGCCTTCTGCCGGCCGAAGAACACGCAGAGGCGCGTGATGCCGTTCTCCATCAGCGACTGCTTCACGATGTTCTCCGGGTCGCTCAGCAGCGTCACCACCTTCTGCTGCACCATCTCATGCAGCGCCTGCAGCTCTGGGGGGGAGGGGCGTGAGCGGAGCCCCGCCCCGGCCCCGCCCCTCCCCCGGCCCCGCCCCTCCCCGTACCTGAGTCGTAGTTCTCGTTGGGGTGCAGCGCCTCCTCGCCGTCCTCGCCGCTCAGGTCCTGCTCCGCGTTCACGTGGTTCTCCTGCACCAGCTCCAGGAAGCGCAGCGCGCTCTCCGCCAGGTGAGCGATGTTCTCTGGTTGTCACGGCGACAAGACAACAGCGACAAGGTCAGAGCCACCGCCGCCTCCCCGCCCCCGCCGGCCCGCGTGGCCCCGCCCACCTGCGTACGCCATCCTGACGATGGTGGCGTCGTCCTGCGCCAGGTGGGCGATGCCCGGCAGGATGTACTCGGGGTAGATGTTCACGTCGTTCCTGGGCACCTCCTTCACCAGCGCCAGCGCCTTGGCCAGCGTGCGCACGGCCTGCGCGCGCACGCGGGGCACGCCGTCGCTGCAGAAGTGCAGCAGGTACGGCGTGATGCGGTCCAGCAGCACGTCCACGCCCAGGCGCGGCGCCAGGTGCTGCACCAGCTCCAGCGCCGCCAGCTTGGCGTCGCAGGAGCGCAGCGTCTGCAGGCAGGACGTGATGACGGACGCCAGCACCACCAGGCCCTGCTCCTCCCGCGGGCTCAGGGCGCCCTCGCCGTCCTCCGGGGCCGAGGGGGCGGAGCCTGCGCAGGAAGGGAGCCGAGGTCACGACCCTGAAGGGCGAGGGGCGGCGGGCGCGGGGGTCGGAGGTCACCTCCGCGCAGGTTGTGCAGGATGTTGTCGAGGTCCTTGCGGATGACGAGCACGCGCTCGTCCGCCGACTGGAAGGTGTCCTTGGCGAACTGGGCGATGTACGGCTGCAGGAAGGTGTAGAAGATGTCGGGGAAGGCCCGCCCCCGCTGCTGCTTCAGGTACTCCTCCGCCGTCAGCCTCTTCTCCGGCTCCCTCTGGACCATCTGGGACACCTGGGGGGGCGGGACATGCTCACACGTTCACCACATCACCACACGTTCACCACATCATCACACGTTCACCACATCACCACACGTTCACCACATCATCACACGTTCACCACATCACCACACGTTCACCACATCATCACACGTTCACCACATCACCACACGTTCACCACATCATCACACGTTCACCACATCACCACACGTTCACCACATCATCACACGTTCACCACACATTCACATCATCACTCGTTCACCACATCACCACGCGTTCACCACATCACCACACATTCACCACATCGTCACTCGTTCACCACATCATCACACGTTCACCACATCATCACTCGTTCACCACATCACCACACATTCACCACATCATCACTCGTTCACCACATCACCACGCGTTCACCACACGTTCACCACATCACCACGCGTTCACCACACGTTCACCACATCACCACACGTTCACCACATCACCACACATTCACCACATCATCACTCGTTCACCACATCACCACGCGTTCACCACACGTTCACCACATCACCACGCGTTCACCACACGTTCACCACATCACCACACATTCACCACATCGTCACACGTCCCTCACACGTTCCTCACACGTTCACCACAGGCCCCTCACACGTTCACCACACGCCCCTCACACGTTCCCCACAGGCCCCCCACAGGCCCCTCACACGTTCACCACAGGTGCCTCACACGTTCACCACAGGTGCCTCACACGTTCACCACAGGTCCTTCACACGTTCACCACAGGCCCCTCACACGTTCACCACAGGTGCCTCACACGTTCACCACAGGTGCCTCACACGTTCACCACTGGCCCCTCACACGTTCACCACACGTTCACCACATCATCACACGTCCCCCACACGTCCCTCACACGTTCACCACATCATCACACGTCCCCCACACGTCCCTCACACGTTCACCACAGGCCCCTCACACGTTCACCACAGGCCCCTCACACGTTCACCACACGTTCACCACATCATCACACGTCCCCCACACGTCCCTCACACGTTCACCACATCATCACACGTTCACCACAGGCCCCTCACACGTTCACCAGGCCCGTACCAGGTGGCGGATGCTGTGGTCCTCTATCTTCATGAGGACCTGCTCGGTGTGGAACAGGCCCCGGCGGTAGGCCAGCAGCTGGGCCAGGTCGAAGAGGGGCACGCCCTCCGTGAACAGCTCGGCGATGACGCAGCCTGAGGGCAGAGGGCGTGAGCGACACGCAGGCCCCGCCCCCCGCCCCGCCCGCCCGCCCCGGCCCCGCCCCTACCTGCGGAGAAGATGTCCATGGCCTGGCGCAGCTCGCCGCGGCTGCGCTGGTTGCTGCTGCTCAGGTCCACCAGCGGCGTGTTCTGGTCGCTCTCGGCGGCGAACATGCTCCCGTCCACGAAGCGCTCGGGCGCGATGTAGCAGGTGCGGCGCCGCGACGTGTCGAAGAAGTAGTTGAAGTCGGCGGGGTTGTCCTCGGGCAGGTAGGTGGGCTTGAAGCTGGCGAAGTCGGTGAGCAGCACCCAGTTCCAGCTGGTCACCATCACGTTCTCCGTCTTGATGTCGCCGTGGCGCACGCCGGCGCGGTGCGCCTGCTCCACCGCCGACAGCACCTGGAAGGCCAGCCAGCGCTTCTCCACGGCGTTGAGGAAGGGCCGCGTGCTGATGCGGTCGTACAGGTTGTCCCGCACGAACTGGCGGAAGAGGATGGCGGCGCGGTCGCTGAGCGCGGCCTTCTGGAAGGGCAGGCAGTTGTGGGCGGCGTGCAGGCGGATCTTCAGCTCCTCCAGCTCCTGCTTGTGGCTGCCCAGCGGCAGCGACGGGTCCTGGATGGCGAACACCTTGACCACCACCTGGCCCTCGCGGTGCCGCGCCCGCGCCACCTTGAAGAAGCGCGTGCTGCCCAGGCTGCGCTCGTACTCGCAGTCGTGGATGTCGGAGAAGTACGAGTCCACCGACAGGATCTGGGAGGGGGCGATGCCCGCCAGCTGGTTCCCCATGGTGGGGGGGGTCCTGGGGGGTCCTGGGGAGGTCCTGGGGGGTCCTGGGGAGACCTGGGGGAACCTGGGGGGTCCTGGGGAGGCCTGGAGAGGTCCTGGGGGGTCCTGGGGAGGCCTGGAGAGGTCCTGGGAGATCCTGGGGGGTCCTAGGGAGACCTGGAGAGGTCCTGGGGGGTCCTGGGGAGACCTGGGGAGGTCCTGGGGGGTCCTGGGAGAGACCTGGGGGATCCTGGGGGAACCTGGGGAGACCTGGGGGGTCCTGGGGAGACCTGAAGAGGTCCTGGGGGGTCCTGGGGAGACCTGAAGAGGTCCTGGGGGGTCCTGGGAGAGACCTGGGGGATCCTGGGGGAACCTGGGGAGACCTGGAGGGTCCTGGGGAGACCTGAAGAGGTCCTGGGGAGACCTGAAGAGGTCCTGGGGGGTCCTGGGAGATCCTGGGGGGTCCTAGGGAGACCTGGAGAGGTCCTGGGGGGTCCTGGGAGAGACCTGGAGGGTCCTGGGGAGACCTGGAGGGTCCTGGGAGAGACCTGGAGGGTCCTGGGGAGACCTGGAGAGGTCCTGGAGGGTCCTGGGTGGCTCCGCGTCACGTGGTCGCGGGGGTCGCAGGCCTCAGCAGCTCAGGCTCAGGGTCCTGACCTGGAGGAGGAGCCCCCCCCCGAGGGGTCGTCCCAGCAGGTCTCCGGACCCGGCCCGGGTGAACCTGCAGCAGGTGAGCGGGGCGGTCACGTGACACCCGCACGCACAACGAGCTCACCGCAGCAGCGAGGCCCCCCGGGGGGAGGCGGGTGGGGTCCGGGCTGGGCCCGGCTCTGGCCCGGCTCTGGCCCGGTTCTGGCCCGGTTCTGGCCCGGTTCTGGCCCGGTTCTGGCCCGGTTCTGGCCCGGGTCGGGTCCGGGCTCTGCTGCTGAGCGGAACTTTACCGGACGACGCGGGCAGGCGAGCGGGCCGTCCAGATGTGGGTCAGACCAGCGGGCCCGCCAGATGTGGGTCGGAACCGGAGCTGCAGCCTCCGAACATCTGCCTGATCCGACTCAGCTGTTGTTATGGTTCCGGGTCAGAGCGGAAGCGCGAGCGCCCCCTGCTGGTCAGGGCCGGTCGGTGCAGAGATCCTCTCTTGTACAGATGCTCCACTGCGCTGGAAAATACGCGTTTATTTACCAAACTAACGACACTGATCAACCAGCACATTCAGCCTCAGAAGGCTTTCTATGTGTCCCAACGAACGAACCATTTACTAGATTAAAAATATTTCTTTTTAAGTAATTGCAAATTTAAATAATTTACGTAATCTGTAATCTGGGCATGCCTCCTGACACTGCTGCCCCCGGACCCGGATAAACGAGAGAGGACGATCTGTAAATCATTTTCCTTTAATTTTGAGAAGTATTTCATGAGACTTGACGTGAACGTCTCCCTCGACTTCAACTGTGAGAGAAAGGATCCTTTAGAATACTGCGACCATGATTGCTTGAAGACGTCCTTTTCAACGAGGCGTTAATAAATGTAACACAAGACACGAATCTAAATATGCGGCATTCAAAATAAAATGCAGAAATACACATCTAAAGTTGTAGACACTTGAATCGAGTCATGTGGTCCCCGTCTGTGACGCTGCTTTTCCCGCACCGAGTAACTCATCTGTTTTCTACGATCTTTGTTTGAAAAACAGGGAAGTTTCTGGATGCTGTAAAGTCAGCGGACCAAAACAGGAAGTTGTGTAGTACGGTCTCAATATTAAAAGCACGAAAGCCTCCAAATACAAGTACGAACCTGAAATCCAAACATAATTGAACAAAACAAAGTATTAACGACATAAATGCAAGTATTTATTCATGTTTTATTTCCTCAATATGAAAATATATACGTAAAAAATATGAATATCACGTTAATGTGAGACTTAATTATGTGTTTGTTTGTCTGTGTATGGGTGTGAACTACATCTGTATTCGTGTGTGTGTGTGTGTGTGTGTGTGTGTGTGTGTGTGTGTGTGTGTGTGTGTGTGTGTACACAAATTAGGTTGGACGTCAATTAAATAAATTAA
>CAJVRN010000126.1:12125000-12142500 GCA_911728415.1 Lagocephalus sceleratus
GAGAGAGAGAGTGTGTGTGTGTGTGAGAGAGTGTGTGTGTGTGTGTGTGTGAGAGAGAGAGTGTGTGTGAGGGAGAGTGTGAGTGTGAGGGAGTGTGTGTGTGTGAGTGAGTGAGAGAGAGAGAGAGTGTGTGTGAGAGTGTGAGAGAGTGTGTGTGAGGGAGAGTGTGAGTGTGAGGGAGAGTGTGTGTGAGTGAGTGAGAGAGAGAGAGTGTGTGTGTGAGAGAGTGTGTGTGTGTGTGAGAGAGAGAGTGTGTGAGAGTGTGAGAGAGAGAGTGTGTGTGAGGGAGAGTGCGTGTGTGTGAGTGAGTGAGAGGTAGTGTGTGTGTGTGTGTGTGTGTGTGTGTGAGAGAGAGAGCGAGTTTATTGACATGCTCCTCTCTGCAGGAGTACCGCTCAGAGAAATCTCTGGAAGAACTGGGGAAACTGGTGCCTCCAGAATGTCACTGGTGAGAGACTGTGTGTCTGTGTGTGTGTGTGTGAGTGAGTGAGAGGTTGTGTGTGTGTGTGTGTGTGTGTGTGTGTGTGTGTGTGTGTGTGTGAGAGTGTGTGTGTGTGTGTGAGTGAGAGGTTGTGTGTGTGTGTGTGAGAGTGTGTGTGTGTGTGTGTGTGTACTTGATCATGTGTCCTCCTGCCTCAGTGTGAGGGAGGGGGTCCTGGAGCACCTCCTGGCCAGAGAGCTGGTTCCTGGAGACACCGTGTGTCTGTCGGTGGGGGAGAGAGTCCCAGCTGACCTCCGGCTGGTGGAGGTACGCTGTCCTGCCTGTGTCCCCCCCCGGTGTCCCCCCGGTGTCCCCTGTCCTGTCTGTTATGGTCTCTGATAACCTGCATGCCCCCCCAGTCCACGGACCTGTCTGTGGATGAGTCCAGCCTGACGGGGGAGACCACCCCCTGCTCCAAGCACACCTCCCCCCAGACGGGGGGCCCCAGCAGGGACGTGGCGTCCTGCAGCAACGTGGCCTTCATGGGGACGCTGGTGCGCTGCGGCAAGGCCAAGGTACGGGGGGGGGCGGGGGGCGTGGGGGGGGCGGGGGGCGGGGGGGGGGCGTGGACGCAGAGACGTGAGCTGTGCGCTGGTGTTCCTCAGGGCATCGTCATAGGAACCGGAGAGAACTCAGAGTTCGGGGAGGTTTTCAAGATGATGCAGGCGGAGGAGGTGAGTGTCGCTGGACGTCTTCAGACGTTGTTGGACGTCTGTTGGATGGCGTTGGACGGCGTTGGACGTCCAGCCTCGCTCACTCACGCGTCCCCTTGTCCAGTCCCCAAAGACGCCGCTGCAGAAGAGCATGGACCTGCTGGGGAAGCAGCTCTCGCTCTACTCCCTGGGCATCATCGGTCAGCACCTTCTCACGGTCCTCCGAGGGCGAGCGGGCGGGGCCTCTGAGGCCGAGTGGGCGGGGCCTCACCTGTCTGTGCCCTCAGGTGTCATCATGCTGGTGGGCTGGCTGCAGGGGAAGAGGATCCTGGACATGTTCACCATCGGTGTCAGGTGAGCCCTGCACCTTCAGGCCCCCCCCCCCCCAGCCTGACCTCCTGACCTCTCCTTCAGCCTGGCCGTGGCCGCCATCCCGGAGGGCCTCCCCATCGTGGTGACGGTGACGCTGGCCCTCGGCGTGATGAGGATGGTGAAGAAGAGGGCCATCGTGAAGAAGCTGCCCATCGTGGAGACGCTGGGTAGGTCAGGTCCTCCTCACCACCACCACCACCTCAGCATCAGAGACACACCTCCACCCTGTGTGTGTGTGTGTGTGTGTGTGTGTGTGTGTGTGTGTGTGTGTGTGTGTGTGTGTGTGTGTGTGTGTGTGTGTGTGTGTGTGTGTGTGTGTGTGTGTGTGTGTGTGTGTGTCCTCAGGCTGCTGTAACGTCATCTGCTCAGACAAGACTGGGACTCTGACCAAGAATGAGATGACCGTCACTCAGGTGTTCACCTCAGATGGTCTCCATGCTGAGGTCTGTAGATCTTCATCAGCTCCTCCTCCTGCTGTCACCATGACAACCTGTCTTACCTGCTGATGATGTCACACAGGTGACCGGTGTTGGCTACAACGGTGCTGGGGAGGTCCTCCTGGACGGGGAGGTCATCCACGGCTTCTCCTGTCCATCAGTCACCAAGATTGTGGAGGTGAGACCACGATCCTGGTGTCTCCACAAGGAGGAGATGGTAACTGTGTGTGTGCGTGTGCGTGTGCGTGTGTGCGTGTGTGTGTGTGTGTGTTAGGTCGGCTGTGTGTGTAACGACTCCGTCATCAGAAACCACACTTTGCTGGGCCGGCCGACAGAGGGCGCCCTCATCGCTCTGGCCATGAAGGTAAGCTCTTTGGTGGAGGACGTTCCAGAGGTCCTCCGGAGGAGACGTGTGGAGGGAGCAGGCGGGCCGGCGGGACCAGAACTTCAGAACCTGCTCACGCTCGGTCCCGCTCCCTCAGATGGGTCTGGAGGGTCTCCAGCAGGAGTACGTCCGCCTGGATGAGCACCCCTTCACCTCGGAGCAGAAGTGGATGGCCGTCCGCTGCGTCCACCGGACCCTGCAGGTCAGTCCCCCTCGGCCTGGTGGTCCGGCGCGGCCCGCTGACCGCGTGTGTGTGTGTGTGCGTGTGTGTGTGTGTGTGAGACAGGACAGCCCTGGCGTGTACTTCCTGAAGGGCGCGTACGAGCAGGTGATCCGCCTGTGCGGCTCCTACAACAGCAGAGGCGGCGCGCTGCCGCTGAGCCACCAGCAGAGGGAGCTCTACCAGCAGCAGATCAGCTACATGGGCAGCGCCGGGCTCCGAGGTCAGACCCGGGACCGGGACCGGGACCAGCCCGCGGGCGCTCACAGGTCTGCCTCCTCCCACAGTGCTCGCCTTCGCCTCGGGGCCCGAGCTGGGGGCCCTGACCTTCCTGGGGCTGGTGGGCATCATCGACCCGCCCAGGTCGGGGGTCAAAGAGGCCGTGGGGACGCTCATCGGGTCTGGCGTCGCCATCAAGATGATCACCGGGGACTCCCAGGAGACCGCCGTCTCCATAGGTACACACGGATGACCTGCAGGAAGTGGGCGGGGCCAGACCCGTCCACCTCCGTGACCCTGGTTCTGGTTCTGGTTCTGCAGCCGCTCGTCTGGGCTTCTACTCCAAGGGCAGCCAGTGTCTGTCTGGGGACGAGGTGGACCAGCTGGACCTGCAGCAGCTCTCTCACATGGTGCCCAGGGTGAGAACCACACTCACACACCTGCCCGTGCACACCAGAACCACCGGGCCGGTCCACTGGGCCCAGCCCCCCCAGGCCCGAGGGGGGCCGCAGGAGCTTGATCAAACACCAACGTCTGCTTCTGTCTGCAGGTCGCCGTCTTCTACAGAGCAAGTCCTCGACACAAGCTGAAGATCGTGAAGGTGAGGGAGTGAGGGTGTGTGTGTGTGTGTGTGTGTGTGTGTGTGTGTGTGTGTGTGTGTGTGTGTGTGTGTGTGTGTGTGAGGGTGTGTGTGTGTGGGAGTGAGGGTGTGTGTGAGTGTGTGTGTGTGTGTGTATATCTGTCTGTGTGTGTGTGTGTGTGTGTGTGAGGGTGTGTGTGTGTGTGTGAGAGGGTGTGTGACATAGTATGTATCAGTGTGTGAGGGTGTGTGTGTGTGTGTGAGGGTGTGTGTGTGAGGGTGTGTGTGAGGGTGTGTGTGTGTGAGAGGGTGTGTGACATAGTATGTATCTGTGTGTGAGGGTGTGTGTGTGTGTGAGGGTGTGTGTGTGTGTGTGAGGGTGTGTGTGTGTGAGCCACGTGTGTATTTGTGTGTATATCTGTGTGTGTGAGAGCTGCTCAGCGAAGGGTTAAAGGTCACGTGACCTGCTGCAGTCGCTCCAGAGCATCGGCGCCGTGGTGGCCATGACTGGCGACGGCGTGAACGACGCGGTGGCCCTGAAGGCGGCCGATATCGGCGTGGCGATGGGCCAGACGGGGACGGACGTGTGTAAGGAGGCAGCGGACATGATCCTGGTGGACGACGACTTCCAGACCATCATGTGAGGCCCCCCCCGCCCCCCCAGGTGTTCCAGGTGTGACCCTGCTCTGTTCCCAGGTCGGCCATCGAGGAGGGAAAAGGCATCTACAACAACATCAAGAACTTCGTGCGGTTCCAGCTGAGCACGTGAGCGACACACACTCTCACCGTAGCCCGACCCTGACCCCCCGACCCCTGACCCCCCCGACCCTGACCCCCCCGACCCCTGACCCCCCCGCTGGTCTCCAGGAGCATCGCCGCGCTGACCCTCATCTCCTTGGTGACGCTGATGAACTTCCCCAACCCGCTGAACGCCATGCAGATCCTGTGGATCAACATCATCATGGACGGGCCCCCGGCTCAGAGGTACAGGGCATCATGGGAGCTGTAGTCCTGGGGGCGTGGCCTTAAACCTCTCCTCGCCGCCGCTTCAGTTTGGGGGTGGAGCCTGTGGACAGGGACGTGATCAGGAAGCCGCCGCGGAACGTGAGGGACAGCATCATCACCCGCAGCCTCATCTTCAAGGTGCTGGTGTCGGCCATCATCATCGTGTGCGGGACGCTCTTCGTCTTCTGGAGAGAGGTGAGCCGTCGAGCCCAGGGGGCGTGGCCACTGGCGGCCGCCGCCCGATGACGCGTTCGTGTGCTTTCCAGTTGCAGGACAACATGATCACCCCCCGAGACACGACCATGACCTTCACCTGCTTCGTCTTCTTCGACATGTTCAACGCGCTGAGCTCTCGTTCACAGGTGAGATGTAAAGGGGGCGTGTCCCTTCTGGGCCTGGCCACGCCCCCACACCCAGATACGGTTTCTTCTGGCTCCCACACCTGAGGACCATCAGAAATGGTGGTTCTGGGGGCGTGGCCTGAGGCTCTGTGCCCCGCCTCCCCCTGCTCACCTGTGGTCAGAGGGGGCGTGTCCTCACCTGCTGTGTCCTCAGACCCGGATGGTCCACGAGCTGGGGCTGTGCAGCAACAGGACCTTCTGCTACGCCGTCCTGGCCTCCATCATGGGCCAGCTCCTCGTCATCTACTTCCCTCCTCTGCAGGGCGTCTTCCAGACCGAGAGCCTCAGCCTCGCTGGTACGTGCCCCTGACCTTGACCCTGACCTTGACCCTGACCTCTGACCTCTGCTCACAGTAACGGTTCTTCTCTGGGGGTTGTTTTCACTCACTGGTTAAAATGGAGGAAAATCTGATTCAGTTGGTTCAAACCATCGTGATTACTGGTGCTACTGGGAGCCTGGTGACTGGGGCTACTGGTGCTACTTGGAGCCTGGTGACTGGGGCTACTGGTGCTACTGGGAGCCTGGTGACTGGGGCTACTGGTGCTACTGGGAGCCTGGTGACTGGGGCTACTGGTGTAACTGGTGTAACTGGGAGGGGGCGTGTGTTGCTGGCTCGGGGCTGCTGACCTGAAGCTGTGGCTCCTCCTGCAGACCTGCTCTTCCTGGTGGCCCTCACGTCGTCCGTGTGCATCGTGTCTGAGCTCATCAAGATGGTGGAGCGGCGGAGGGGCGGAGCCAGCAGGAACCCCCCCACAGACTATTTCCACGAGGTATGACCCCCCCCCCCCGCTGGGGTTCAGGAGCTCTCACTGAAGGGACTCTCTGAGACTGCAAGGCCTTCCTGGGGGCTCCTGGGGGCCGTGGGCCTGGGGGGTCCTGACCCCAGCCCCAGACGTCACAGCGTCTGAAACACCATCTGAAGAGTTTATTTATGGCTCGGTCTTTGTGGGGGGGTGGAGTCTGTCGGGGCTGTAACGTTTATTTATCTTCTCTGAGTCGACTCTGGATGGACTTCAGAGTCGAGACTTTCCAAATGTTTCTCTTGAGGTTTTTAGAGCTGAAATGTTTCCTGTTTTTTTAGAAGGTAATTTTCTTGAGCTTCAGATGAAGGATCTGCTGGGAGGTTCGTGGGGGTCCACGTCTGCTTACTGCTGTAACCCCCCCCAAACTTCCTGTCCAGGCTCAGAACTCTGTACTTCTGCTCTGTGGACCCAAAATAAACTTCAGCCTTTCAGAGAAGACGTTTCTCTTTTATCGCAGAAAATCACAAACTCAGTTTATCGGAAATGTGACGTCAACCCGCCGAGTCCATCAGAGCGGAGGGGCGCTGGACCCCCCCACAGGACCAATAACCCCCCCCAAACACACACACACTGGACCATTCCTCTGGACCCCCCCCCCCCCCACACACACACACACACATTGGACCATTCCTCTGGACCCCCCCCCACACACACACACACACACATTGGACCATTCCTCTGGACCCCCCCAAACCACACACACACACACACACATTGGACCATTCCTCTGGACCCCCCCCACACACACACTGGACCATTCCTCTGGACCCCCCCCACAACACACACACACACACACACACACATTGGACCATTCCTCTGGACCCCCCACACACACACACACACTGGACCATTCCTCTGGACCCCCCCACACACACACACACACACACACACACACATTCCCCCCACACACACATTGGACCATTCCTCTGGACCCCCCCCACACACACACACACACACACATTGGACCATTCCTCTGGACCCCCCCCACACACACACACACATTGGACCACTCCTCTGGACCCACACACACACACACACTCTGACCCCCCCATCGTGACCCCACTGGCATCACCATGGTAACAGTACTGTTGTCCTGTGCCTTAAACCTGTGGTCACGTTCGATTTTCAGCTTCCATGAAGACTCGTGTTCTCTCTTTATTCTGGACAGAAACGGGATTATAATCGCACATCGGGATGTGTGTGTGTGTGTGTGTGTGTGTGTGTCCGCTGCTCTCGTGGGGAAGACCTCTGGACCTTTCGTAACGTCTCCGTTTTAAAATAAAGATGAAGGAGTCGGTGTTGCGTTCACTGTCGGGGGGGACGGGCGGCCCGTCCTGAGAGGCCGGTTGTGTAACGCGCTTTGGGTCGTTATTGTGTGGCACATCTCTCTTCCAGGCCCCGAAAACACTCGACTTTATTCCGTGAACCCCCCCGGACCCCCCCCGCTCCGGGTCACCGTGGGACGGGCCGGCTCGGTTTCGGCGTCGTCGCTCCGGATTCCCACCGTGAAGCGGTCTTTGAACGCGTCGCGGCGGTCACGTGACGCGCTGGCGCCGCGGTCACGTGACGCGCCGGTCCAGACCGACCCAGACCGGTCCCGACCGGCCCAGACCAGCATGGCGGCGCTCCGCGGCGGCCCCGCGCTGCTGCGGCTCCCCGCGCTGCGCCGCTACTCGCTGGACGCGGCCGCCGCGCTGCTGCGGACCCGCGGCTTCGTGGACGGACGCTGGCTGGCGGCCGACGCCGACTTCCCCGTGCTCGACCCCTGCTCCGGCCGCGAGCTCGCGCGCGTGTCCGACTGCGGCCCCGCCGAGGCGCGCGCGGCCGTGCGGGCGGCCAGCGCCGCCTTCCGGTCCTGGAGGACCACCACCGCCAAGGTAGGAGCCCCGCCCCTCGGGGTCTAGCCCCGCCCTCTAGGGTCTGGCCCCGCCCCCTCAGGTCTGGTCCCGCCCCAGGGTCTGGCCCCGCCCCCTAGGGGTCTAGCCCCGCCCCTCGGGTCTGGTCCCGGGTCTGGTCCCGCCCCCTAGGGGTCTGGTCCCGCCCCCTAGGGTCTGGCCCCGCCCCCTGGGTCTGGACCCGCCCTCGGGCCTGGACCCTCTGGTCCCACTTCTCTGACCCTGGCCCCGCCCCCTTAACCCTGGCCCCGCCCCTGACACCTCGGACATCGACCCTTTCTCCGGCCCCGCCCCCTCGGACCATTGGTACCGCCCCCTCTGGTCCTGCCCCCACCTCTCACCCCGACCCCGCTCTTCTGACCCTGACCCCGCCCCCTCTGACCCTTGGTACCGCCCCTGACCCCCTCTGACACTGACCCCGCCCCCTCTGACCCTTGGTACCGCCCCTGACCCCCTCTGACCCTGGCCCCGCCCCTCTTACCCTTGGTACCGCCCCTGACCCCTTCTGACCCATGGCCCCGCCCCTCTGACCCTTGGTACCGCCCCTGACCCCCTCTGACCCTGACCCCGCCCCCTCTGACCCTTGGTACCGCCCCTGACCCCCTCTGACCCTGACCCCGCCCCCTGAACTCACTCCTTACCTTCTGATACATGGCCTTGCCCCTCTGACCCTTGGTACCGCCCCTGACCCTGTCCCTCTTATCCTGACCCCGCCCCCTCTGAGCGTGGCCCCGCCCCTCTGACCCTGGCCCCGCCTCCTGCAGGAGCGGAGCCGCCTCCTGAGGCGCTGGTTCGAGCTGCTGATGCAGCACCAGGACGACCTGGCCAGGATCGTCACCTTCGAGAGCGTGAGTCCCGCCGCCGCCGCCGCCACGGGCGCCGTCGCCCAGGTGACCCCGCCTCTCCGTCCAGGGCAAGCCCACGCGGGAGGCGGTCTCCGAGGTGGCGTACGCCGCCTCCTTCCTGGAGTGGTTCTCGGAGGAGGCGCGGCGCGTGGACGGCGACGTCCTGGCGTCGCCCTTCAAGGACCGCAAGCTCCTCCTCCTCAAGCAGCCGGTGGGCGTGGCCACCATCATCACGCCGGTGAGTGGGCGGGGCCTCGGGGGCGGTCCCCGGGCGTCCCCCCGCGCCCTCACCCCGCCGCCGTCTGTCCGCAGTGGAACTTCCCCAGCGCCATGATCACCAGGAAGGTGGGCGCCGCGCTCGCCGCCGGCTGCACCGTGGTCATCAAGCCCGCCGAGGACACGCCCCTGTCGGCCCTCGCCCTGGCCGAGGTCGGTGCGGGCCCCGCCGCCGCCGCCGCCGCTCGCGGCGCGTGCTCACCTGTGGTGTCGTCCCCGGCAGCTGGCGGAGAGGGCGGGGCTTCCCCCGGGGGTGGTCAACGTGGTGCCCTGCTCCAGGGCCAGCACGCCGTCCGTGGGCGAGGTCCTCTGCACCGACCCGCTGGTCGCCAAGATCTCCTTCACCGGCTCCACCGCCACCGGCAAGGTAGGCCCGCCCCCTCCTGTAGGCCCGCCCCTCCTGTGGCCCTGTAGGCCCGCCCCCTGGCCCTCCTGTAGGCTCCCTGTAGGCCCACCCCTCTGTAGGCCCGCCCCCTCCTGTAGGCCCACCCCCTCCTGTAGGCCGCCCCCTCCGTAGGCCCGCCCCCTCCTGTAGGCCCGCCCCTCCTGTAGGCCCGCCCCCTCCTGTAGGCCCGCCTCCTTAGGCCCATCCCCTCCTGTAGGCCCGCCCCTCCTGTAGGCCCATCCCCTCCTGTAGGCCCCCCCCTCCTGTAGGCCCCCTCAGGCCCGCCCCCTCCTAGGCACTGCCCCCTCCTAGGCCCATCCTGCCCGCCCCCTCTGTAGGCCCGTCCCCTCCTGTAGGCCCACCTCCTGTAGGCCCGCCCCCTCCTGTAGGCCCACCCCCTCCTGTAGGCCCTCCCTTAGGCCCGCCCCCTCCTGGGCACTGCCACATGACCCTGCCCCCTCATACGTGACCCCCCGTGGCCCCCCCCTCACACGTGACCCCGCCCCCTCACACTGATAACCCCACACATGACCCCGCCCCCTCACACGTGGCCCCGCCCCTCACACGTGGCCCCGCCCCCTCGTACGTGACCCCGCCCCCTCACACGTGACCCCACCCCCTCGTACGTGGCCCCGCCCCCTCACACATGACCCCGCCCCTCACACGTGGCCCCGCCCCCCAGGTGAACAGCTGAGCCTCTCTTCCAGTTGCTGCTGAAAATGGCCGCCGACACTGTGAAGAAGGTTTCCATGGAGCTCGGTGGCCACGCCCCCTTCATCGTGTTCGACAGCGCAGACGTGGACAGGGCGGTGGGCGGAGCCATGGCGTCCAAGTTCAGGAACTCTGGCCAGGTAAGGTGCTGAGGAGGCGGTCCCCGTTGGCCCCCGTTGACCCCCGGGGGCCCCGTTGACCCCTGACCCCGTGGCCTCGTGTCGACCCCTGACCCCGTGGCCTCGTGTCCCCGCAGACGTGCGTGTGCTCCAACCGGTTCCTGGTCCAGAGCGGCGTCCATGACCGGTTCGTGGAGAAGCTCAGCGAGGCGATGGGGGCGGAGCTACGCCTGGGCCACGGGGCCGACCCCGAGACCACGCAGGGGCCGCTGATCAACGACCGAGCCGCGGAGAAGGTGGCGACGCGGGATCGGCTGGGGGGGGCGGGGCCAGGCGGAGGTTAACGGCGCGTCGCCCCTCCCCCTGCAGGTGGCGCTCCAGATATCGGACGCCGTCTCTCGGGGGGCGACGCTGCTGCGGGGGGGGCGGCGCCTGGAGGGCTCGTTCGTGGAGCCCACGCTGCTCACCGACGTCACCGCCGACATGCTGTGCATGAGGGAGGAGACCTTCGGCCCGCTGGTGCCCGTGGTCAGGTGAGGGGGGGTCAGGTGGGGGGGGTCAGGTGAGGGGGGTCAGGTGAGGGGGGGTCAGGTGAGGGGGGTCAGGTGAGGGTCAGGTGAGGGGGGGGTCAGGTGAGGGTCAGGTGAGGGTCAGGTGAGGGCGTGGGGGTCAGGGTGAGGGGTCAGGTGAGGGGGGGTCAGGTGAGGGGTCAGGTGAGGGTCAGGTGAGGGGGGGTCAGGTGGGGGGGGTCAGGTGAGGGTCAGGTGAGGGGGGTCAGGTGGGGGGGGGTCAGGTGAGGGTCAGGTGAGGGCGTGGGGGTCAGGTGAGGGTCAGGTGAGGGGGGGGTCAGGGTGGAGGGCGTGGGGGTCAGGTGAGGGGGGGGGTCAGGTGAGGGGGGGGTCAGGTGAGGGGTCAGGTGAGGGGGGGTCAGGTGAGGGGGGGGTCAGGTGAGGGGGTCAGGTGAGGGGGGGGTCAGGTGAGGGCAGGGGGGGTCAGGGGGGGTCAGGTGAGGGCGTGGGGGGGGTCAGGTGAGGGCGTGGGGGTCAGGGTGGAGGGGTCAGGTGAGGGGGGGGTCAGGTGAGGGGGTCAGGTGAGGGGGGGGGTCAGGTGAGGGCGTGGGGGTCAGGTGAGGGGGGGGGTCAGGTGAGGGCGTGGGGGTCAGGTGACCCTCAGGTGGGCTGGTGCTTAACAAAGGTTCTCTGATCAGGTTCAACACAGAGGAGGAGGCTCTCGCCATCGCCAACGCGTCCAACATGGGGCTCGCAGGTGAGACACCTCCTGTCCCAGTATGACCAGTATACCTGTCCTCTCTCCCAGTATACCTGTCCTCTGTCCCAGTATGACCAGTATACCTGTCCTCTGTCCCAGTATACCTGTCCTCTGTCCCAGTATGACCAGTATATCTGTCCTCTGTCCCAGTATACCTGTCCTCTGTCCCAGTATGACCAGTATACCTGTCCTCTGTCCCAGTATACCTGTCCTCTGTCCCAGTATGACCAGTACTGTCCTTGTCCAGGCTACTTCTACTCCCAGGACGTGCGTCAGATCTGGCGTGTGTCCGAGGCCCTGGAGGTGGGGATGGTGGGGGTCAACGAGGGGCTGCTGTCCACGCCCGAGGGCGCCTTCGGGGGGGTCAAGCAGTCGGGGCTGGGCTCCGAGGGCTCCAAGTACGGCATCAACGAGTACCTGGAGGTCAAGTACGTGTGCTTCGGCGGGCTGGGGCCCTGAGGCCCCGCCCCTCAGAGCCCGCCAATCACGGCGGGGGCTGGTTCAACCTGGCCGTCCTTTGATGTCTGCCGACGTAACGTAGCCGTCCTTTGATGTGTGCCAACGTAACGTAGCCGTCCTTTGATGTGTGCCAACGTAACGTAGCCGTCCTTTGATGTGTGCCAACGTAACGTAGCCGTCCTTTGATGTGTGCCAACGTAATGAGACAAAATGATTTTTCCAGATGTTTTATTGACCTGAACGCAGACGATTTTAATGTAGTTTTTAGTTTTTTTAATTTATTAGGTTTTTAAATTGACGTTTTTATTGATTTAACAAAAATGTCTTTGATGTTCGAATATGGAAAATGTGATGTGATGCCTTTGATCATTGAATAAATGACTTCTTCGATGCGTCTGGTTTGTGTTGCTGCTGACCCTAGAGGTCACGGTGACGGCGTGTTGTGGCCGACGGCGGTCCCCGCGGCGCCTCGGGCCAACGGCCCAGGTCGGGTTAGCACGTTAGCCCTGCGGCTAACTCGCCGCTCCCGAAACCCTCGAGCTCGGAGTCAGAACCCGGCGAAGTCCGTGGAAGGACGCTGGACGTGGACGCCGACACTGACCTCGGCGCTGCGGACGCTCAGCCGAAGCTGGTGGCGCTGCGGGCGGCCTGGAGGCGCGCCCGGCTGCGGACGGGCCCGTCCCGGGCGAAGACGTCCTGGTCGCTGTCCAGCTCCGACTCCGACATCATCAGGCTGGAGTTGTGCTCCGTGCTGCGGTGTTTGAGGCCTGCGGGCACGAGGGGACGTCGAGCCTCGCCGCTCCGGCAGGGGCAGCCAATCGGCACGCGGGGGCGGGACTTACTGAACTTTGGCCGAAGCTCCACCCTCTCCTGCTCGTCCATGTTGTCCAGGATGGTGTACCTGGTCTTCCTCCTCCCCTTGGTCTGTCTCCTCCTGCACACAGACACACTCATGGACAGGACGTCCTGTCCAGAGGACAGCAGGACTCAGGACCAGCCCTTCCTGACGTCTCTGCTGGCTCCTGAAGGCCCCTTTCACCATTTGGAGCCAGAAGAGACCATATATGGGTAAAGGGGCGGGGCTAAGGGGCGGGGTTGAGCATTCGTGGGCAGGACTGATGAGTAAGGGTGGGGCCAATGGGTAAGGGGCGGGGCTGAGGGGTAATGGAAAGGGCTGAGGGGGAAGGGGTGGGTCTGAAGAGTAAAGGGGTGGGGCCAATGGGTAAGGGGCAGGTGTAACTGACCTCAGACTCGGGGCTAATTACACAGTTTAGGTAAAGGTCGGGGAGGCTGACCCCGCCCCCCGGCTGACCCCGCCCCCACTGCAGGTAGGGCCCGGGGAGCTGCTCACCTGCGGCAGCAGCAGACGAAGGTCCAGCTGAGGGACAGAACGAGGACCACCAGCACGAAGCTGCTCAGGATGACGTAGAGGATCCGCCACTCTGAGGAGGGACACGCCTTCAGCCCACGCCCGCTCTGATTGGTCCCTCAACGCTCCGGGTCACACCTACCGCAGTTGCTCTCGCCGTCGCCCAGGTATCGACGAATCAGGTTCTCCGTCCAGAACGGGTCGCACCTGCAGGCTTTGCTGACCGGGTCACACTGGCCCCGCCCAGAACAGCGCAGCAGGCACGCTGAAAGACGACATGTGACCCCCGACCAATCAGACGGCAGGGGGAGCAGTGAGCACAACACACACACGTACACTCACACACACATACACACTCACACACATATATACATACACACACACACGTACACTCACACACATATACACATACACACACACACACACACTCACACACATATACACACACATATATACATACACACACACACACTCACACACATATACACAAACATATATACATACACACACACACTCACACACATATACACACATATATACATACACACACATACACACACACATATACACACACATATATACATACACACACACTCACACACATATACACACATATATACATACACACACATACACACACACATATACACACACATATATATACATACACACACATACACACACACACATATATACACACATATATATACATACACACACATACACACACACACATATATACACACTCACACACACACTCAGGGACTCACCGACGGTGTCGACTCTCAACACCCTGAAGAGCAGGAAGTCGTTCTTCTGACCCAACAGCTCGTTTCTCAGCAGAACCACCAACCTGGACCCAGACATGAGACCAGACGGACCTCGGACAGAGAACCGCAGCACGGTGCTGCACACACACACACACACACACACACACACACACACACACATACATATACACACACACACACACACACACACACACACACCACACACACACACACACACACACACACACACACACACACACACACACACACACACACACACACACACATACACCAGACACACACACACACACACACACACACACACACACACACACACACACACACACACACCCTGTGGTTAAGGCCATGTCTCCCGTGTGTCCTGATCACGTATCGATGGTACCTGGACGGCGAGCGTCCCTGCAGCGCAGCGACCTGCAGGTCTGCGTCGAGGACGTGCAGCAGCGCGGCGAGCTGCCGCAGCAGCGTGTCCCTCTGGGCGACGCTGACCTGCGACACGGGCACCAGCATCTCCAGCTCCACCTCCTGGCCCCCCCCGGGCTCTGCAGGGACACGCGTCCGTCAGCGCCGCGCCGCCGCCGCCCACCGCCGCCCGCCGCCCCGCGCCCACCTGGCCGGACCTCCACGGTGGCGGTGGCGGTGCTGGAGCGCCCGCGGGCATCGGTGACCCTCAGGCGGAACAGGTAGGTGCCCTGGACCAGGTTGGCCAGGTGCAGCCACGCCCACGAGTCCGACCGGTACAGGACGTCCTGGAAGCACAACGAGGGTCAGCGGCGCCGCCGAGGGGGCGTGGCTTCCGACGGCTGGGCCCGCTGACCCCGGCGGCCGGACTCTGGCGGTCCCGGGCCCACAGGAAGCGGACCTCGGTCTGGTCGCCGTCGGTGACGGAGCCGCGCAGCACCAGGGAGTTGTTGGGCAGCGTGAGGGCGTGGCTCCCGCTGGCGTGGGCCACGGGGGGCGGGCTGCGGTCTGGGGGGGGGGAGAGGTCAGCCGACCCGTCCGCCGCCGACCCGCCCGCCAGACTCACCTGGGGCCACGCCCACCGACAGGAGGGCGCTGTCCGTCGCCCCCCGCTGGTCGCTCACCGTCAGCCTGAAGGTGTACTGGCCGGCCTGCAGGCCCGTTACCGTGGCGACCGCCCGGTCCACGCCCTCCAGCTTCAGCCCCGACGGCCCCCTGCGGAGGACAGGGTCAGCGGGCGGGGCCAGGGGAGGGGCGCTGGGGGGGCGGGGTCACCTGACGGCGTCCCAGCGGTAGCTGACGATGGCGCGGTCGCCCGTGCTGCCGCGCCCGTCCAGCAGCACGCGGCCCAGCGGGAGCGACAACTTCCTGTCCGGACCCACCACGGCCACCGGGCCCCGGGGCCCCCCCGCCTCTGGAACACAGGGGGAGGGGCGTCGCCATGGTAACGGGCCCCTCAGCCTGGCCACGCCCCCCCCCCCGGGCACTTACCTGCCTGAGGAGCCAGGGTGGGGCTGGGCGTGGAGGGGTCAAAGGTCACCTCTGCTGGAGGCGTCGTGAGGGTCGGCGGGGAAACGCTCGACCCTGAGTCAAAGGAACGAGAGGTCAGGGGTCAGAGGTCACGACCAGGAGACGGGTACGAGAATATGACAGAGTCCTCACAAAGATAGAAGGATGTGTGTGTGAGCGAGTGTGTGTGTGTGTGTGTGGGTGTGTGTGGGTGTGTGTGTGTGTGTGTGTGTGTGTGTGAGCGAGTGTGTGTGTGTGTGTGTGGGTGTGTGTGGGTGTGTGTGAGTGTGTGTGTGTGTGTGTGTGAGCGAGTGTGTGTGTGTGTGTGTGGGTGTGTGTGGGTGTGTGTGAGTGTGTGTGTGTGTGAGCGTGTGTGTGTGTGTGTGTGTGTGTGTGTGGGTGTGTGTGTGTGTGTGTGTGTGTGTGAGCGTGTGTGTGTGTGTGTGTGTGTGTGTGTGTGTGTGTGTGTGTGAGCGAGTGTGTGTGTGTGTGTGTGTGTGTGTGTGTGTGTGTGTGTGTGTGAGCGAGTGTGTGTGTGTGTGTGTGTGTGTGGGTGTGTGTGAGTGTGTGTGTGTGTGTGCGTGTGTGTGTGAGTGTGTGTGAGTGTGAGTGTGTGTGAGTGTGTGTGTGTGTGTGTGTGTGTGTGTGTGTGTGTGTGTGTGTGAGTGTGTGTGAGTGTGAGTGTGTGTGTGTGTGTGTGTGTGTGTGTGTGTGTGTGTGTGTGTGTGTACCAGGCTCTGATGAGGGCGGAGGCCTGTGCCCCACAGGGTTTCCCACGGACGATGTCAGGGGCTGACCTGTGAGTGAACCTGCATTATTTCCAGTCTCGTGCATCAGGTGACATCAGGTGACATCAGGTGACATCAGGTGACGTCAGGCGTACCTGTCTGTGATGTCACAGCATCGACGTGGGAGGGGCCAGTCGTCACCTGGGTTGATGAGGCGGTGCTCGGCTGTTTGGTCTGAGGAACACAGACAAATCAATCGATGACCTTTACGCTGACCTCCGTGTGTGGGCGTGTTTGTGTGTTAGCCCCGCCCCCCCGCACTACCTGGACTTCCTGGGGTCGGTCACTGTGGGTGTCGGGCTGGGCGGGGCTCCCGGTCGCCGCTCCGCCCCCCCCACCGCTGGGCGGGGCTCCACTCGGGACGCCTTCGTATCCTGTCAGGCCCCGCCCCTCCTCCTCCGATTGGTTGAACTTGTCCCCCGCGGACGGTTGACCTGTCACATGTGAGCTGAGCCCCGCCTCCTCAGGCAGCCCCGCCTCCTCAGGCAGCCCCGCCTCCTCAGGCACCCGCCCTCGGCAGCCCCGCCTCTCCAAGAAGCCCCGCCTCCTCCTCCGTCAGCTCCGCCTCCTCACCCATCAGCCCCGCCTCCTCCTCTGGAAGCCCCGCCTCCTCCTCTGGAAGCCCCGCCTCCTCGGGGCCCTCCAGGGGGGCCCTCCACCGGTCCCCGTGCCCCCCCCTCACCAGAGACTGCAGCAGCAGCGTCTGCGGCGTGGGCCGCCGCAGGAAGACGAGGACGGAGTCGGCGCCGGGCCGCCCCCGCGGGAGGCAGGCGGCGCGGCGCCGGCAGCTCAGCACGTAGCAGCGGCCCCGCAGCAGCCACGCCAGGTCGCAGCCCGGCAGGTCGCAGCAGGCCGCCGCGCACCGGGGCAGCGACGCCGCCCCCGGGACCCGCCCCACGCCGCCACGCCGCACATCTGGAGACACCACGGCCTGCGGCAGCGGCGCCCCCTGCAGGCACTGCGGCGCCGCTGCAGCTGCTGCAACACATCTGGGGTCAGAGGGGGGGGCGGGGGGGGAGACGGGGGGGGGGGGGGACGTACCTGCGGCGGCCTGCAGCAGCAGCAGAGCCCCGACGGCGGCCAGCCTGGAACCGGAAGTGACGGGATACGACGGCTCTACGAGATGACGACACAAGAACACCTGCAGTGGTTACACGACGTTAACACACATTAACACACATTAACACACATTAACACACATTAACACACACACATTAACACACATTAACACACATTAACACACGACATTAACACACATTAACACACGACGTTAACACACATTAACACACATTAACACACATTAACACATTAACACACACGACATTAACACACATTAACACACATTAACACACGACATTAACACACATTAACACACATTAACACACGTTAACACACGACATTAACACACATTAACACACATTAACACACATTAACACACGACGTTAACACACATTAACACACATTAACACACATTAACACACGACGTTAACACACATTAACACACATTAACACACATCAACACACATTAACACACATTAACACACGACGTTAACACATGACATTAAC
>CAJVRN010000126.1:12147500-12160000 GCA_911728415.1 Lagocephalus sceleratus
AGCGGGGGCGGAGCCCCGCCGGGCCGCTCTGGAGGCGGCGCCTGATTGGCCGTCTGAACTGGGCCACGGCCAACAGCACGTTCCTCAGCTTGGCCCAGCGGAGGCGGCCTCCCTGATTGGTGGACGGCCACTTGCTCTCCAGCACCGCCTGAGGACAGAAACCAGCCAATCAGGGACCAGATGATCAGGGTCAGCCAATCAGGGACCAGATGATCAGGGTCAGCCAATCAGGGACCAGATGATCAGGGTCAGCCAATCAAATCTAAACCTGATTAAACCAAACCATTTCAACATCCATGACAGAGTGTGTGTGTGTGCGCGTATGTGTGTGTGTGTGGGTGTGTATGCGTGTGTGTGTGGGTGTGTATGCGTGTGTGAGTGTGTGTGTGTGTGTGTGTGTGAGTGTGTGTGCGTGTGTGCGTGTGTGTGTGTGCGTGCGTGCGTGTGTGTGTGTGCGTGTGTGTGTGTGTGTGTGTGAGTGTGTGTGTGTGTGTGTGTGTGTGTGTGTGTGTGTGTGTGTGTGTGTGTGTGTGTGTACCTTGTTGTAGTATCCATATGTGATGGTGTTGGGTGTGATACCGGCCTTCTTCATCTCCAGCAGGACTCGTACTGCGAGGACCGGCTGACCGTACTGACCACACAACTGCATCAGGATCCTGTAGCACACCTGGAGGACCACACACACACGCACGCACGCACACACACACGCACGCACACACACACACACACACACGGGTCAGAGCTGCAGACCCCCCCTCTGGACCTCCAGCTCGTCTCACCTCGTCTGGGAGCACCACCTTACGGCTCTCGGTGTGCTTGAGGACGTCGTAGGCGGTGTGCAGCGTCCGGACCTTCAGGTTCTCCGCCCGCACCAGCGTGGGCAGGTAGATGAACCAGAGGCCATAGCAGTGGCCCAGCAGACACTTGGACCACATGTCCGGAACCAAAGAGTACTTCTGAGCCCTCTTCTGGGCCAGCTTGATCTCCTGAGAGGAGACGGAAGGTCATCAGGTGTTCTGATGATGTCATCACATGTTCTGATGATGTCATCATCAAGTGTTCTGATGATGTCATCACGTCTTGATGACATCATCAGCTCTGATCAGTAAAGATCTCCTCATGAATCAAGGTGTCCACCAGGGGCAACTCAGCCCCAGCCTGACCTCAGGAGGCGTCTCAGTGCAACACACCTGTTTGGTTCGCCGGGGGGCGGGGCTACTGGGGGCGCTGCCCTTGGCGGGGACCCGCAGATGGTCGTGGGGGCGGTCGAAGAGCTCGGGCTTCAGCGTGGGAAAGGTCTCGTAGCTGGAGGAACCAACGTGTGGTCAGAGGGAGGGAGCTGAACTCAGGGGCGGGGCCTGGCCCAGAGGGGGCGGGGCCCGGACCAGAGGGGGCGGGGCTGACCTGTAGAGGGCGGGGCAGTCGGAGCCGTCGGCTTCCTGCGGGATCTCCGGCGGCATGATGAAGACGGTGTGCTCGCCGCTGTGGGCCTCGTCCAGGTCGATGAGCCGGACGTCCTCGGGCTTCTCCACGTCCACCTGAGGACACACACACTCGTCTGGACCCGCCCCCCGAGCGGGCGGGCCGAGGGCGCGGCCTCCCCACCTTCTGGACGCACTCGTCGAAGAACTCCAGGCAGGTGTGGCGGTCGCTGACGAAGGAGCACTCCTCGATGAACTGGGTGAACATCTGGGTGCGCGTCAGCTGGCCGTAGAACTTCTGCTGCGCCCGATCGCGCGACTTCAGGAAGCCTGCGGGGGGAGGCCGTCAGGGGCGCTCGCCGCCGCCGCGGGGGGCGGGGCCAGCACTCACCCTGCAGGTTGAAGAGGGAGCTGCAGTCGGTGGTGGTGTCGGAGGGCGCCTGCGTGATGGGCAGCAGGAAGCTGCGGTAGCCGCGCAGCAGGCAGCTCATGAAGCGCAGGAAGGCCTCCTGGATCTCCAGCTCCAGCTGCTTCTGGCTGCGGTAGATCTGGTCGTAGTCCGTCAGCAGGAACTCCAGCGTCGCCTCCTCCTGGCCGGGGGTGCAAACTGCAGGGGAGGGGAGACACGGGTGAGGGGGGGGGCGCGGGTGAGGGGGGCGCGACCTTTGACCCCGTCCGCTCACTCTTCTCCAGAGTTCGGTGGAGGTTCGTCAGAGTGTTGAACAGAGTCTTGCTGTGCTTCCTGGGTAAGGATCGCCATGACAACGGCTTCTTGTCCTCCGACCTGAGACAGAAAGAACAGAAAGAGTCCCTTTATAGCCTGGGGGGGGGGTTAAGAGAGTGGGAGAGAGAGGGTGGGGGGTGGGAGAGAGACAGGGAGGGAGAGAGAGAGGTAATGAGAGAGTGAGAGGGAGAGAGAGAGAGGAGAGAGGGTGGGGGTGGGAGAGAGAGAGGTAATCAGAGAGAGGGAGGGAGGGGGAGAGAGAGAGGGTGGGGGGTGGGAGAGAGGGAGGGGGGGGGAGAGAGAGAGGTAATGAGAGAAGGAGGGGGAGAGAGAAGAGAGAGAGGGTGGGGGCGGGAAAGAGGGAGGGAAAGGGAGAGAGGTAATGAGAGAGAGAGGGGGAGAAGGAGAGAGGGAGGTAGAGAGGTCTAGAGGGGGGGTCCAGAGGGGGGGTCCAGATGGGGGGTCTAGAGGGGGGGTCCAGATGGGGGGTCTAGAGGGGGGGTCCAGAGGGGGGTCCAGAGGGGGGGTCTAGAGGGGGGGTCCAGAGGGGGGGTCTAGACGGGGGGTCCAGAGGGGGGTCTGCTTTCTGTCTCCACGTCTAGACCCTTCCTTCAGATACTTGATGTTGCAGCTCCACCAGATGTTGCTGCAGCTGGACTCACTGGAAGATGGTGTTGGTGTCCAGGTCCACACACACCACGTCGGTGGGGGGGTCGTACAGGTCGAAGTAGCTGGAGTGCACGCCCACGATGAAGGGCATGGGCGCCAGCAGCACGTCGGCCATCTGCAGCGGGCACAGCGGGATGTAGGGGCAGATCCAGCGCAGGGGGAAGCTCATCTGCTGACACACACACACCTCAGTCCTGCACACCCCTGTGTCTGTACACATGCACAGGTGTGTGTGTGTGTGTGCTCTTGCTTACACACACGAGGGCCTCACTGACAGACGTGAGGACGTCAGGTCTCAGCGAGTGAAGCAGCAGTTTGTGTTCCGTGAGAACGGCGAGGAGCAGCGTGCAGGCGTTCTCTGGACCGAGGTTCTGGAGCAGCTTCAGGAAGCTGGCACCACTACACACACACACACACACACACAGTTATAGACACACGGATAAACACACAGACACACACAGACACATAAACACACACACACACAGATAAACACACACACAGAGATAAACACACACACACACACAAATAGATAAACACACACACATACAGATGAAGATACACAAAACATAAATACACACAGATAAACACACAGACACAGATAAATAGGCACACAGATACAGATACACCAAACACACACACACAGATACACACACTCACAAAGGTTAAAGTGTAATCACAAATCAAGTCAAATCAGCGATTAAATGGTTGTTTGTTCTGTATCTACAGGAAGCACCAGTCAGACCGGTCAGACCAGTGAGAGCACACTGCCGACCCACCTGAGAGGCAGCGGGGAGGAGACGGGCTGACAGAGCAGCAGGTTGTCGTAGGAGGAGAGCTGAGGGGACAAGAGAGGGGTGAGCACGAGGGGGAGGAGCCCCAGCAGGTGGGGGCGGGGCCAGGACGTTACCTGGACGAGGATGCGCGGCCGCTGGGGGGAGGGGAACGGGACGTTGTGCATGAAGCTGGAGATGTGTCTGCAGAGAGGGGCACAGGTGAGTAGCCCCGCCCACCGGCGGGCTGGGCGGCGTGCGTGGGCGGGGCCACTCACTTCTCCAGGGGGAGGACCTGAGGACCGGAGACGGAGTATCTGTAGATGAAGGTGAGGAACTTCTGGAAGACGCTGAAGAAGGGCCAGTGGGACAGCACGCACACGCTCTTCTTCACCTGCAGGCTCCGCCCGCCGATGGGGCGCCGGTCGACCACGCTCAGGAGCCCCAGCCGCACGCGCTGGCGCTCCGACAGACGCTCCTGCTCGAACGACTCGTAGAACTGGATGGCGGCGCCGTACACCTGCGGGGGAGACGAGCCGTGAGAGGGCGGGGGGGGCGGCGAGGACCGACCTTGTCCCCGGACGCCGACGTCAGCACGAAGGTGGAGAAGACGGGCAGCTGGTACTTGGCGTTGAGCGGCCAGCTCTCCACGGCCACGCCCATCGGAAGACAGAAGACGGGCACCGAGTCGGGGAGCGGGAACGCCTCAGAGTCGACCTCGGGGTAGCGGCTGAGCAGCGCTGAGGGGGAGGAGCTTCCTGTGACCTCGGTGGACGGAGCCGGCGGCGCGGAGGCGAACCGGACTCACCTGGTTTGTAGACGAGGGCGTTGGCCTTCGCCACCGCCCTCTTGTAGCACACGAAGAGGGCGGGGCCCCACTGGACGCAAACACAAGCGCGTTACCCTCTGGACGCGGGCACAGGCCCCGCCCCCGGGCGAGGCCCCGCCCCCCGACTCACCATGCTGGTGTTGAGGTTCTTGTCCACGCGGCAGAAGGTGTGGGGCGCGGCCTCGCCCTTGCCGGGCAGCAGCAGGGCGACATCGGTGACGCCCAGCGCGTGCAGGCCCTGCGTGTCGGCGGCGCGGCGGTACGTGAGGAACACGCGGTGGGCGGCGGGGCCGGCGCCCGACGCCAGGCTGGCGGAGCGGCTGTAGGGCGTGGTCTCGATGACGTACCAGCCCTGCCTCAGCGCCTCGCGCCCCTCGTACAGGACCCTGCGGACAGACGGCTGTGGTCACGTGACCTCGCCCCCCCACTGACCCCCCACTGACCCCCCACTGACCCCCCCCACTGACCCCCCAATGACCCCCCCTCACTGACCCCCCCCCCACTGACCCCAGGTCCAGGATGGGGGGCTTGTCCCGCCCCCGCCGGTAGCACAGGTACAGGTGGGGGTTGTTGATGAGGCCGGCGCTCAGCTCCGCCGAGTGGCCCCCCAGCGTCTTCTCGATGCAGGTGAAGCCCTCGGGGACGTCCTCGCCGAAGCCGCGGGCGATCACCGCCAGGTCGGTCACAGACTCCGCCCCCCGGCCCCCCCCGCAGGTCGAGGAGGCGCGGCCGTCGTCCTCCAGGGTCGCCCACGGGCCCTCGGGGTCCAGGCCCGCCACCACGAAGTAGTCCACCAGCTGGGGACACTTCTCCTCCGTCATGCTGGGACAGATTACGCCGGGTTATGATCCAGATTACACGTTATAATCTGCATCATAATCTGGGATTAACCAGAGCACCTGTGGGATCCTCCAACGCTGGAGGGACAAGACGATCAATAGGGGTGATTGATAATCTGAGAGGACGAGCACGCGTGTGTGTGTATATGTGTGTGTATATGTGTGTGTGTATTAGTGTGTGTGTATGTGTGTGTGTATTAGTGTGTGTGTGTATGTGTGTGTATTAGTGTGTGTGTGTATATGTGTGTGTATTAGTGTGTGTGTGTATATGTGTGTGTATTAGTGTGTGTGTATTAGTGTGTGTGTGTATATGTGTGTGTATATGTGTGTGTATTAGTGTGTGTGTGTATATGTGTGTGTATTAGTGTGTGTGTATTAGTGTGTGTGTATTAGTGTGTGTGTGTATATGTGTGTGTATATGTGTGTGTATTAGTGTGTGTGTGTATATGTGTGTGTATTAGTGTGTGTGTGTATATGTGTGTGTATTAGTGTGTGTGTGTATATGTGTGTGTATTAGTGTGTGTGTAAGTAGGACGTGTCAGGCTGAATACACTCTTGCGTAACTCGTCCTGGACGCTGAGTCCTGCCAGCTCCGCGCCCGTCCAGAGCGGGACCCCCGTTGCCGTGGTTACAATAACGAGGTTACTGCAAACGGGTCACATGACTTCCCGCGCCGCCCGAGGGCGCCGACAGAAGCCCCGAGTGCGCGGCGCTGCAGAGCGCCCCTGGTGGCCGGATGGGGCCTGGCTCTTTGGCCCCGCCCCCTCTGGGTCGAGACGGGGGAGGGGGCGGGGCCAGGTCAGGTCCTGACCTCCCGTTGTCGGCGGCGCCGTCAGGCAGAGCGGCGCCCGAGCCGACACAAACATCGATGGTATCAGGACATTCATGTCATTCCTACGGCCAATCAGAGCGGAGCACACCTGTGGGACGGCCGATCACATGACCGCGCCCTCCACGGTTGTCCGTCAACATCAGGAAGGACACGGGGTCAAAGGTCAGCAGGAAAACAGGAAGACGCTGCCAGCCTGCTTCCTGTTCATAGACAACTTCCCGGTGACCTCAGGTCACCTCTGAAAACACACACATGTGTTCTTCTATCTCTGTGAGGACCTTTACAGGCAGACTGCACTCCCCAGCTCATGACCTTGACCTCTGACCCCAACCTAGAGCCAGGGCTCCTGCTCAGCCAGTACAAGACCACACACACACACACACACACACACACACACACCCTCAAACGGACACACACACACACCTTTAGACACTCACACAGAAACATACAAACACTCTCTCACAGACGCACACACTGTTCTAACACACACACACACACACACACACACACACACACACACACACACACACACACACACACACACACACACACACACTCACTCGGTACAACTGAGTGTTGGACAGAAAAACAGTCGCGTTAAAATAAAAATATCAGTTCAACATTTCAGCTGATGACAACAGAAACACTTCCCTTTCTAACACACACACACTCACACACACTCATGAACACACACACACACTCACACACACTCATGAACACACACATACACACACTCATGAACACACATACATACAAACACACACACTCTCACATACACACACACACTCATACTCACACACACACATACATACAAACACACACACACTCATACTCACACACACACACACACACACACACACACACACACTCACACACACACACACACACACACACTCACAGGAGCCAATCAATGTCAAACACACCACTCAGCGTTCTGGTTCCTGACCATGGCGGTCTCTGCGTCCCCTTCAGACATGTCCTTGACCTTTGACCTTGAGGCTGCGCGGTGCCTGAGGGCTGCTGCCGACGGCGAGGGCCTGACGGTGGAGGTGAAGCTCCAGCTGAGGCGCCGAGCGGCTCCTCATCCTCTGAACCTGATGCAGCTCCGCCACAAGTCCAGTTCCTGTTTCAGACTGGCGTCGATGGACGCGTCGCCGTACTGATGCGGCGGCGAGGCCCCGCCCACCCGCCGCCGGGCAGGAAGCAGCGCTCTTCTGCTCAGTAAAGAGGAAGTGAGACGCTGGGACAGGAAGTCGCCGCTGTGAAAGCTGCGGCGCGCTCCTCTGACACACCGCCACCGCCGAGAGGGCGGAGCCTCACACTGCCAAGGGGGCGGAGCCTCACGCAGCCACGCCCTCTTCACCTAGTCCAGATGTGACGTCCTCGGGGTCGACGGTTCGATACTTTAGTCGAACAATCATGTTCAAATGGGACGATTATTGATTCCTAATCACACACACACATATATAAACACTCTCACACACACACACACATATAAAAACACTCTCACACACTCACACACACACACATATAAAAACACTCTCACACAGTCACACACACAGTCATACACACACACACACTCACACGCTCTCACATACTCACACACGCTCTCACACACACTCACACACACTCACACACACGCTCTCACACACTCACACACACTCACTCACACATACACACACTCACACACGCTCTCACACACACTCACACACGCTCTCACACACACTCACACACACTCACACACGCTCTCACACACTCACACACACTCACTCACACATACACACACTCACACACGCTCTCACACACACTCACACACACTCACACACGCTCACACACACTCACACACACTCACTCACACATACACACACTCACACACGCTCTCACACACACTCACACACGCTCTCACACACACTCACACACACTCACACACACGCTCTCTCACACACACACACACTCACACACACACTCACACACACTCCACACACGCTCTCTCACACACACACACACACACACACACACACACACACACACACACACACACACACTCACAGGTTCATGAAACACAAACTGGTCATGTGACAGTCAGGTGACAGGTGAGGCGTTCAGGGACCTGTGAGGTCACTGATCACTGATCAGTTCAGCAGAGATCAATAACGGGGTTCCCCTCGCTCCTGTTTGAAGCCAGCCAATCACAGTCCAGCGGGGGGGGGGTTCTTTGTGCAGGCGCGTCCGCCGTCCCAGCGCCAGTCCGCTGTTGCGTAATCAGTGACGGCAGCGCTGCCGGGAATGTCGGCGCTCCAGCAGCAAAGCATGCTGGGACACGCTGGAGGAGACGCTCCGGACGCTGCTGCAGCAGGGGGAGCAGATGGTCATCGCCATAACGACGCAGGCGAACCCCTCCATCACTAACCGTCGCCCTGGCAACCGCGATGGTCAGTCACGTGATGGCGTGAACGAGGAGACGACGAGTTCACCTGGTTTAGTTTCACTTTAGCTCCTCACACACACACACACACACACACCTCAGCTCCTCACACACACACACACACACACACCTCAGCTCCCACACACACACACACACACACACACACACACACACACACACCTCAGCTCCTCACACACACACTCACACACACACACACACACACCTCAGCTCCTCACACACACACACACACACACACACACCTCAGCTCCTCACACACACACACACACACACACACACACACACCTCAGCTCCTCACACTCACACACACACACCTCAGCTCCTCACACACACACACACACACACACACACCTCAGCTCATCACACACACACACACACACATCAGCTCATCACACACACACACACACCTCAGCTCCTCACACACACACACACACACACACCTCAGCTCCTCACACAAACACACACACACACATCAGCTCATCACACACACACACACACACACCTCAGCTCATCACACACACACACACACACACCTCAGCTCATCACACACACACACACACACACCTCAGCTCATCACACACACATTCACTCACACACACACACACCTCATCACACACACACACACACCTCAGCTCATCACACTCACACACACGTCAGTAGCCCTCAGAGCTGCAGCCTGAGCAGCTGCAGGACATTTAACACCGACAGGGTCCTGAAGAGTCAAAGACACAACCTGGAGAGTGTGTGTGTGTGTGTGTGTGAGAGAGAGTGAGTGTATATGTGTCTATGTGTACATGAGCGTGTAAATATGTGTGTGTCTGTCCAGAACCGTGTGTGTATCTCTGTGTATCTGTGAGTGTATCTCTCTGTGTGTATTTCTGTGTGTGTGTATATCTATATGTGTGTGTATTTCTGTGTGTGTGTATCTATATGTGTGTGTATCTGTGAGTGTATCTCTCTGTGTGTATTTCTGTGTGTGTGTATATCTATATGTGTGTGTATCTGTGTGTGTGTATCTATATGTGTGTGTATCTGTGAGTGTATCTCTCTGTGTGTATTTCTGTGTGTGTATATCTATATGTGTGTGTATTTCTGTGTGTGTGTATCTATATGTGTGTGTATCTGTGAGTGTATCTCTCTGTGTGTATTTCTGTGTGTGTGTATATCTATATGTGTGTGTATCTGTGTGTGTGTATCTATATGTGTGTGTATCTATATGTGTGTGTATTTCTGTGTGTGTGTATCTATATGTGTGTGTATTTCTGTGTGTGTGTGTATCTATATGTGTGTGTATTTCTGTGTGTGTGTATCTATATGTGTGTGCATTTCTGTGTGTGTGTATCTATATGTGTGTGTGTGTGTGTATCTCTCCTTGTGTGTATCTCTGTGTGTAGCCGTGGTTCCATTATCGGACGCAGCCTGTTTCGGTTCGTGTTCTGGTCGAACCCGCCGGGTCGGACCGGCCCCGCGGTCCCGTCCCGGGTGACCCAACAACCTCCCGCCACGCCGACGTCAGACGATCAAAGGCCGGAAGATCAAAGCCGCGTGTCCGGTAACGGACCTCGGTTCTGGTCCCGGTCCCGGTTCGGTTCGGGAGCGGGCCCGGGGCGGCGCCTACCTGGTCGTGGCTGCTGGTTCGACCCCCGCTGGTCCGGGACCATGATCAGGTCACCATCTCACATGTGACGTCCATGACCGTCGTCTGTTTGGAGCCGCGGTGACGTCATCACCACCACGTCACGGCGCGGCGCATCCGGTCAAACCTTTCACATTAAAAGCCTCACTGAAACGTAAAGCTTCCATTTGTATTTCATGATTTTTCTGACGTCCTAATCAAAGAGGGCCGGGGCCTTTTACCTAAACCAGGGCCAGTCCGTCGGGCTCTCACCTCCAGCCTCGTCCATCGCTGGTTTAACTGGTCTAACTGGGACGTTTTTTGGCTCGGGCTGCACCCCCTCACTTCCGGAACACGCCCTCTTCAGGACTCGAGAGCGCCAGCCACCGAAGTGGCGCCGCCTGGCGGCAGCGGCGGGTCACTGCACCCTCGGCACGTTAACCTCAGTCGGCTGATCGATACGGTCATCAATACACCACGATCCCCGTCCCACGGCTGATCAACCTGATCACCAGGGAGGTGACCGGCCTGGTTAAGCCTGGTTAAGACCGGTTAAGCCCGGTTAACCAGCCTGGTTAAGCCTGGTTGAGCCTGGTTAACCAGCCTGGTTAAGCCTGGTTGAGCCTGGTTAACCAGCCTGGTTAAGCCTGGTTGAGCCCGGTTAACCAGCCTGGTTAAGACTGGTTAAGCCTGGTTGAGCCTGGTTAACCAGCCTGGTTAAGCCTGGTTGAGCCTGATTAACCAGCCTGGTTAAGACTGGTTAAGCCTGGTTGAGCCTGGTTAACCAGCCTGGTTAAGCCTGGTTGAGCCTGGTTAACCAGCCTGGTTAAGACTGGTTAAGCCCGGTTAACCAGCCTGGTTAAGCCTGGTTAAGCCCGGTTGAGCCTGGTTAAGCCCGGTTAACCAGCCTGGTTAAGCCTGGTTGAGCCTGGTTAAGCCCGGTTAACCAGCCTGGTTAAGCCTGGTTAAGCCTGGTTAAGCCCGGTTAACCAGCCTGGTTAAGCCTGGTTGAGCCTGGTTAAGCCCGGTTAACCAGCCCGGCCTCCTCCATCACAGCACATCTGAACAAAGGCGGGTTTATCGTTTTCTTTATTTTCTGGTTTTGTTACAAAAAAAATCTGCAGCTTCAGAAAAAAATATGCTTAGATTTACCGAGTCGACATTCCCTCGTTATTTATTACAATCTTCAAATAAAAATCTGACCTTACTTTATATTTCAAATACAACAAAGCAAAAAGCTCATTTCTTTAAATTCTGTGCAGCCTAAAAAAAACTAAGAATAACATTAATATTAGAAGAGCATTTAATATAATACATCATTATAAAATATGAAAATAATAAGAAATATGGCCTTTGACTTATCCCTACACTCGCTGGTCAACAGCTCCCCTACTGGCAGAGTCTGGAACTGCAATTTAACTCAGTACGGGGTTTTTTGCGTTAACACACTCGCACAAGTTATACGAAAATAATTTTAAAGGATTAAAAAGCCCTTAAAATTACAAAGGATCATACAAGGGTGACATATCTGAAACATCTTAAAAAACATAATTCTGCATTTTTTTAGTCACAAAGAAATATTTTAGATTTACTGCTTTAAATTTACGTTAAAAGGAGGCGTTTTGATGACAACAGAAAGGAACTGGAACGGCCGACCGAACATTTACAATATTTATACTCTAATTACGTTTTTATACAAGAAAAGGTTGATCAGAAAAGGTAAAGAAGAGTTTGGGATTATGAAAAACATGAAAGCTTCAAAACTTTCCAAAACTTAACAAAAGTATTAAGGTCAATTGTGAAGAACGTAAGTGACTTCCAGCTTTGATCTTTAAAATGCTTTTAAATTCCTTTATATTCCTGAGGTTTCTTTTCCTTTTAAACTTTAATCCAAGAATTCTGGTTTTGCAGGAAGCTTTGGGAGGAACTGCTGGAATATTTGACCTTTGGCCAACAAAGGGGTCTGATTTCAGTGCAATAACGTTTAAATTCAACATGGCTGCATAGCTGCCCCGCCCCCTTTCAGCCCTTCCCAGTCTCGTCGGCTGCCGGCGCCGACGTCACACTTTTCCAAAACTTTCCAGACCTACAAAAACCTCCTGAACACAGAACTTACATGAAAATAAATGTAAGAAATTGAAACGTTTTTAACGTTTTTTCTCTCCCGGATCACACCTGGTGTTCTGGCGTTTGTTGCTCTCCTTGCTCGGTGACGGTCGCCACCGTCCTGAACAGCTCGGATGATCAGAACCTCAAATATAAAACACATCAACACGGCGGCTGTGGAGGGGGCGGGGCTAAAGGCCCGTCAATCACAGTGGAGGCAGCTAAAGGCTGAACGAAGCTGGTGAGATTCAT
>CAJVRN010000126.1:12170000-12177500 GCA_911728415.1 Lagocephalus sceleratus
CAGTATAACCAGTCCTCTACCCTCTCTGTCCCAGTATAACCAGTCCTCTACCCCCTCTGTCCCAGTATAACCAGTCCTCTACCCCCTCTGTCCCAGTATAACCAGTCCTCTACCCTCTCTGTCCCAGTATAACCAGTCCTCTACCCCCTCTGTCCCAATATAACCAGTCCTCTACCCCCTCTGTCCCAGTATAACCAGTCCTCTACCCTCTCTGTCCCAGTATAACCAGTCCTCTACCCCCTCTGTCCCAGTATAACCAGTCCTCTACCCTCTGTCCCAGTATAACCAGTCCTCTACCCCCTCTGTCCCAGTATAACCAGTCCTCTACCCTCTCTGTCCCAGTATAACCAGTCCTCTACCCTCTCTGTCCCAGTATAACCAGTCCTCTACCCTCTCTGTCCCAGTATAACCAGTCCTCTACCCCTCTGTCCCAGTATAACCAGTCCTCTACCCCCTCTGTCCCAGTATAACCAGTCCTCTACCCCCTCTGTCCCAGTATAACCAGTCCTCTACCCCCTCTGTCCCAGTATAACCAGTCCTCTAACCCCTCTGTCCCAGTATAACCAGTCCTCTACCCTCTCTGTCCCAGTATGTCTGTCTGGTTCTGATTTAAACGGGCTCCTCACCTTTACGTCTAAACCCGTCCAGGTTCCTACAAACAGCCCGTATTCACCAGAAGACGGTGAGGACATCGACCCGAACCGCCCCGAGTCCAGCCGAACCGAGCCGAACCGAGCCGAACCGGCAGCGTCGTAACATCGTAAACATCCGAGTTAGCTGGGGTGCTAACGCGGGCTAGCCGCGCTAACGTCGGTTCGGAAGGGAGCGACCCAGCAACTCGCACCCGCGTCCCGGCCCCGGCCCGCGGCCCCCCCGCCGGGGCCGGGCCCGGGCTCCGGGGCCCCGGGGGCCCGGCGGGCCTCGGCCCGGCGGCCGCTCACTCACCCGGGTGGACGTGATGTCCATCATCACCTCCTGGAAGGCGGCCGTCTCCTCCGCCTGCCGCTGCGTGTGCAGCGCGATCTTCTCGCTGAACTTGCGCGGGTTGGAGGCCCCGGAGCCGGCGGAGGCCCCGGGCCCGGGCCCGGGTCCGCAGGCGCCTGGAGCCGTCGAGGACATCTTCTGACGGGGCAGCCTGACGTAGTGGAACGGCCCGCAGCGGCGCGCGGACAGACCTCTCACTCCGACCGGGACCGGACGGGCCGAACCCGGACGGGCCGAACAGCCCCAGCAGTCATCGTGCCAAAGGGCTTTTAGTGATGGCAGTGTCGTTTATTTCACTATTTAAATGATGAAATACTGTAAATAAAAGTCACGTTCGAATGATTAAATCCACGTTCGTTGTACACGCACGGGATTGTGTACCCGCTAAAAACGACCACGCGTGAGACATCTTTGCACACATAGATGATCTTTGTATAACATGGAAACGTGAAGTGGCGCCCCCTCGTGGCAGCCCTCAGAAACAGCGACTTCTAATCCGCCAGACATTTCGGTGCTATTTTAAAACGTGATTATTTATGTTTTATTGCCTCCGTCGACGGGAGGAGCTTATGCCAAATACCAATAGTGAAATAAAATAAAAGGTTTTGATCCGAACTTCAGGAAATTTTCAGGAAAATTGAGGAAAGGAAGAGATGATGAAATGTAGGTCACATTCCGGAAGGAACCTTTGGTTTAGAAAGATCAAAGCCAAGAGCCTTTGATCATAAACCCACCCAGAGTGTTATGTAATCATGTTTTACAGTTTCAGGTTGAGACAGAGTCGAAATGCAAGTTGTTTTTTAATTTTTGAAAAGAATCAAAAAAGTTGAATTAAACGACACAAAATAAATTTCACACATTTATCAAAAATAACTATAATATCTATAATGTTCAGCTGTGTTCAGAAAGTTATAAACAATACACTAAAGTGTTGAAGTCAGAAATCAATTACAGCTGTTTCCAGCAGAACTCAGTCTTACTGTTGTTGTTGTTGTTGTTGTTCACAGTCAGAAACATCAAAGCTGAACTCAGTCTTACTGTTGTTGTTGTTCACAGTCAGAAACATCAAAGCTGAACTCAGTCTTACTGTTGTTGTTGTTCTTGTTCACAGTCAGAAACATCAAAGCTGAACTCAGTCTTACTGTTGTTGTTGTTGTTGTTGTTCACAGTCAGAAACATCAAAGCTGAACTCAGTCTTACTGTTGTTGTTGTTCTTGTTCACAGTCAGAAACATCAAAGCTGAACTCAGTCTTACTGTTGTTGTTGTTGTTGTTGTTCACAGTCAGAAACATCAAAGCTGAACTCAGCTTCCTGCTGGTTCTAACCACATCTGAGCTTCTCTCACATTTCAAACCTTTTTTCTCGTCTGGTCTGAGCCAAAACCTCTTCAAAGGCGTTCCTCCTCCGTCACCGTTAACGACGGTGTCACAGTCTGATGAGGAGCGCCGCCATCACCACGGCGAAGCCCAGCAGCGTGGCGGCCATCTTGGCGATGCGGTTGTTCGCTGAGCGGAGGTTGCGGGTCAGGACGTCCACGAAGGCGATGTAGGCGAAGGTCCCGGTGGCCAGCCCCTCCGGTGTGGATCGGGCCAACCGATACCGGTTCCCACGGCGATGCCCAACGGTGGCGCGGCGGCGAACAGCAGCAGGCAGCAGGCGATGGCGGCGCGGCAGAGGCGGGCCCAGGCCAGGCTGAAGGTCAGGCTGAAGGTCAGGCTGAAGGTCAGGCTGAAGGTCAGGCTGAAGGTCAGGCTGAAGGTCAGGCTGAAGGCCACCAGGCCCCGCAGGACGCTGAGCGCCAGGCGCGCTCCAGCACCGCCCCGCCCTCCAGCAGCCCCGCGGCCACGCCCTCCGACACCACGTGCAGCGACAGCGAGAACACGGCACCGAACCCGGGTGGGCCAGAGGGCGGCGCTGCTGGGGGGCGGGGCGGTGAAGGTCAGGGCGCTCTGCTCCAAGGTCAGGACCAGGAGGAAGCCGACCACAACCTCTTGCAGCGGGGACTGCAGCTACGACACGGCGTCAGCGGGCGCCGCCCCGCCCCCCCCGTCTGACCTCCTTCATACCGTGACGCCGGCGTGGGCGAAGGCCGCGTCGATGATCCGCAGGGAGTCGGGCAGCAGAGCCAGCAGGCGCGTGGCCAAGACCACGCCCCCCGAGAAACAGCTGGTCAGCGGCAGCAGCCCAACATCTGCAGCCACAGGAGAGGTCAGGCCTGGAGCCCCGCCCCTGGAGCCCCGCCCCCACACTGAGCCCCGCCCCCACTCACCTGCAGACGCCGCAGCCCCGCCCCCCGCAGCAGGCAGGCCGAGCAGCGGCACACACAGCAGACCAGTGCTCCCAGTTTGGGCTCCACTGGGTCAGCTGACCTCACCTGCAGCAGCAGGCGAGGAAGTAAGAAGGAGGGGGCGGGGCCTCCGACACGGTCACCATGGTCACCAAACATTTTACACCTGAGTGAGGTGGCGAGAAGGAGGAGCCTTCAGACACACACAAACACACACAAACGCACACACAGACCCACACACACACAGACACACAGATAGACACACAAAACACACACACAAACACACACAGACACACACAAACACACAGATAGACACACAAACACACAGATAGACACACAAAACACACACACAAACACACACAGACACACACAAACACACAGATAGACACACAAACACACAGATAGACACACAGACACACAAACACACACGCGCACACACACATAGATAGACACACACAGACACACAGATAGACACAGACACACAAACACACACACAGATAGACACACAGAAACACAAACACACACAGACACAGATAGACACACACACACAGATAGACACACACACACACACACACACACAGATAGACACACACAGACACACAGATAGACACACACACGAAACACACACACACACAGTCTTTTAAGAATCACCTGAAAACCAACGTTTTTAACATCGTTTCTTGTCTTAAAGACAAACTTAGTGAACTGAATCCAATCAGAAGGTCAGAAGTGTAGTTGGCTGAGGGCCGGCCCCGGCCCGGTACCTGGTACCTGGTCCCGGTTCTGGTCCTGGTCCTGGTCCTGAATCTCCAGTTTAAACACGTTTAGTTTGTTTTGACGGAAACTGAGATCAGCTGATCTGGATACGGGAACGATACAAAGAACTTCCTGTTTTCAAAATAAAATGATTGTGGGCGTATTTACGTCATAGATGTTTACTCCGAGAAAACAACAAACAAACAACAAACAACGACCACACCTGCACCAGGTGGGGCCTGTTTAACTCCTTCAACATAAACCTTTCGCCTGTGTTGCTTAAATAAACGACTATAATTCATCTTATACCCACAGAAGTGGATGAAATGAGGGACCCTTCCTCCGGGCAGGTATTTTATTCTGACATCACGACGTGAACTCTTTACCACGTGACATCAGAACTTTAACTCAGAACCACGTGGGCGTGAAAATACATCAACAACTCCCACTAAAATTACATGTTTCAACTTTGAACTTTGAAGTTTCTGCTGATCTCGAATCACGTGACGGAGATTTAACTTTGAAGCTCCATTTTCTGTAGAAAATGAAGATATTAAAGTTCGTGTTTAAGTTCTGACACCGAGAGGGGGCGACACACGACTGAGACCACACCTGAACACAGGCGAGGAAGAGAGGGGGCGGGGCCAGCAGGTCCTGGTTCTGCCAGCTGGACTTTTATTCCCTGAGAAGAACCAGGACCTGGACCAGGACCAGGACCAGGACCAGGATCAGGATCTGGATCTGGACTTGGACCTGGAGTAGGAACCTGGACTAGAACCAGGACCTGGATCTGGACTAGGACCAGATTTGGACTAGGACCAGACCAGGACCAGGACCGGGACTGGACCAGACCAGGACCAGGACCAGGACCAGACCAGGACCGGGACCGGGACCGGACCAGCCCTGTGGGTAGAACCCGCTCATGATCGCGTTATTACGCCTGAAAGTTCTCAACCAAAGTGGAAACTTGAGTCAGCAGGGCTGCGCGTGCGCGCGTGGTCGCTTTTCAGGTTCAGACAGAAGAGGGTGTGTGTGTGTGTGTGTGTGTGCGTGTGTGTGAGTGTGCGTGCGTGTGTGTGTGTGTGTGCGTGCGTGTGTGCGTGTGCACGAACCAGGACATCCTCCTCCTGAGTGTTTGTTTAGTGCTGCGTTCACGTTCCCCTGGGACAAAAGGCTTCTGGGACTCTGCTGGTCAGCTCCAACAGGTGGTCCATCAGTGGTTGGTCAGGTGGTCGATCGGTGATTGATCGGTGATTGATCTGGTGGTCGATCGGTGATTGATCAGTGATTGATCAGGTGGTCGATCGGTGATTGATCAGTGATTGATCAGTGGTTGGTCAGGTGGTCGATCGGTGATTGATCAGTGATTGATCAGGTGGTCGATCGGTGATTGATCGGTGATTGATCAGTGGTTGGTCACGTGGTCGATCGGTGATTGATCGGTGATTGATCGGTGATTGATCAGGTGGTCGATCGGTGATTGATCAGTGGTTGGTCAGGTGGTCAATCGGTGATTGATCAGTGATTGATCAGTGGTTGGTCACGTGGTCGATCGGTGATTGATCAGTGATTGATCGGGCTGGGGTGTGTTCAGGTCATGGACGTGGAGAGCAGCGAGGCGTTCCTGAGCGAGGCTGAAGGCCAAACGCTCTTCTCCTGCTCCGACCTCTTCGTCAGCGTTGAGGAGAAACCCCTGCTGGACTGGGCGGTGGACCCCGACTGTGTGAGTGTCCTGTGTGTGTGTGTGTGTGTGTGTGTGTGTGTGTGTGTGAGGTCACCTGACTCTGCTGGTCATCAGACTCAGAAGGACAGCGACACAGAAGACTTCCTTCATGCGGTTGACCCTAACGAGGTGTTCCCCCGAGGACCCCCCGTGGACCCGTCCTCTGACAGCGACTGTAGCCTGTCTGAGGACGCGACAGTCGCCGGTCCGGTTGCCATGGCGACCACCCAGGTGGACCCAGCCACGCTGTACCAGGTTGTTTATGACCTGACCGGTCTGGGCGCCGTGAAGCCTGAACCTGGGCAGGAGAACATCATCTCCATCGAGCTCGGTGAGATTCACGCCACAACCGTCTCTTTTTGTGTTGCCCGTATCCATGACAACGGGCCGGGGGGGAGGAGGGAACAGTCGGGGGGATCATCTTCCTCTAACGGTGATCTTTGCTGAGAGCTGCGAGGCATTCGGAGGGTGTGGGACAAACAAGTTCCACAGGAACTGAAAGAAGGAGAGCTTAGTTACCATGTCAGAACCTGTTTGAGCTGCTGGTTCACCGCTGGGGGGCCGGGGGTCGGGGGTCAGGGGGGGGGTCGCCCCTCAGGGTTCCCCATCACAACATCCTCTGATGTGGACGCTGGTGCTCCAGCCGGTCACCTCTGGCCCTGATGTCATTTCCTGTGCAGACGACTGGAGCTCCAGGGTGTTGATCTCGGAGGGCGTGGTCGGCGATCCGCCCCTCTTC
Organism: Lagocephalus sceleratus; assembly: GCA_911728415.1. Taxonomy (NCBI): domain Eukaryota; kingdom Metazoa; phylum Chordata; class Actinopteri; order Tetraodontiformes; family Tetraodontidae; genus Lagocephalus; species Lagocephalus sceleratus. The sequence goes on from CAJVRN010000126.1 coordinate 12,176,490, forward strand.
CCCACGGCCCACGCGGTTCCTCGGAGCCCCGACGGCGAGCTGGTGAGACGTCAGCGTGGCGTCTGCGACGGCGCCGACGGCTGACGACTTTCCTCCTGCAGATGTTCGCTGACCTCCAGCTGACGGACGAGGAGCAGAAGCTGCTGAGTCAGGAGGGGGTTTCCCTGCCCACCAACCTGCCCCTCACCAAGGTCGGCCCCGCCTCCTTCGCCGTGTTCCCGCTCAGTCAGACGAGCGTCCCTCGTGTGTCCGCAGGCCGAGGAGAGGGTCCTGAAGAGGGTCCGCAGGAAGATCCGCAACAAGCAGTCGGCTCAGGAGAGCCGGCGCCGCAGGAAGGAATACATCGACACGCTGGAGAGCAGGTACCCAACACCCCAACACCCCGACACCAACACCCCCAACACCAACCCCCAACACCCCAACACCCAACACCAACACCCCAACACCAACACCCCCCAACACCAACACCCCAACACCAACACCCCCAACACCAACACCCCAACACCCCCAACATCAACACCCCCAACACCAACACCCCCAGCACCCCAACACAAACACCCCCAACACCCCCAACACCAACACCCTCAACACCCCCCAACACCAACACCCCCAACACCCCCCAACACGCTCAACACCCCCCAACACCCCCAACACCCCCAACACAACCCCCCAACACCCACAACACCCCTCAACACCCCCCAACACCCTCAACACCTCCCAACACCCTCAACACCCTCAACACCCCAACACTCCCCAACCCTGACCCCAGCTCTGTGTGTGTGTGTGTGTGTGTGTGTGTAGGGCAGCAGCATGTTCAGCACAGAACAAAGAGCTACAGCGGACAGTGGAGCATCTGGAGAAACGTAACATGTAATCATTATTATTATTTTTATTATTATTATTTGTAGTCTTGTTGGTAGCAGTGTTGTGGTCCACCATGCAGCACCTCCAGGAACCTCCAGGAAGGTCTCAAGGTCTCCTTACATGTGGATGATTGAGGCTGGTTTTGCT
>CAJVRN010000126.1:12190000-12232500 GCA_911728415.1 Lagocephalus sceleratus
TAAGCCCCTCCCCTCAGGTGCTCACCTGGCCTCCAGCTGTGCTCTAACCAGTGCTGATAGCAGGAGTGTCCATCAGTCCGTCCCACAGGTGGACGGGGGTGGACAGGTTCGTCCGCTGGAGGACGGTTGTTTCTCGTCCGTAGCTAACCTGCAGCGGTGGGGGCGGGGTCTCTGTGTGTCCCCGCCCACCTGCAGGGGATGGTGTTCCTCCACAACAGCGTCATCGTTTCTCACGGGAAGCTCAAGTCCTCCAACTGCGTGGTCGACAACCGCTTCGTCCTCAAAATCACCGACTACGGCCTGTCCAGCTTCCGGTCTGAAGGCGAATCGGGGAGAGACGCCCACGCGTTCTACGCCCGTGAGTCGCCGGCGTCCTTCAGCTGGACGAGTCCAGAACCGAAGCTTCCTCCGTTCGCAGGTTGTAACGTCGTGGTTTCTCCGCTGTGGCTCCGCCCCCAGAGAGGCTGTGGATGGCGCCTGAACTCCTGCGGATGGAGGCCCCGCCCCCTCGAGGAACCCAGAAAGGAGACGTGTACAGCTTCGGCATCATCCTCCAGGAGGTGGCGCTGCGCCGAGGAGCCTTCTACCTGGAGGGAGACCCCCTGAGCCCCAAAGGTGAGTCCGGCAGGGGCGACGGCGCCCCTGGCGGCCGACTGCGGTACTGCCCCCTTTGGTACCGCCCCCTCTGGTACTGCCCCCCTGTGGCTGACTCTGGTACTGCGTCCAGCCCTCCCACCTTAGACACTTTCATCAACTTCAACAGTAAAACAAAGATCAAAAACACCTTTAAAATAACTTACAGGAGGCGGGGCTTATTCATCATACTCATACGATGGCGTATACGTCATACTCTTCATCATCTGGCCTTGACACGCGTTTTCTTTGATGTGCAGAGATCGTGGACCGGGTGGTTCTGGGCGAGTGGCCCTGCCTGCGGCCCACCATCGACCCCGAGGCCCACAGCCCCGAGCTGGGTCAGGTGATGCAGCGCTGCTGGGCAGAGGAGCCCACCGAGAGGCCGGAGTTCAACCAGATTAGAGTGCTGCTGCGCAAACACAACAAGTGAGGAGCAGCCTGTGATTGGACCAGCAGCACAGGTACCAGACCAACCAGAGAGTGTGTGTGTGTGTGTGTGTGTGTGTGTGTGCAGAGAGTCCAGGACCAACATCCTGGACAACCTGTTGTCCCGCATGGAGCAGTACGCCAACAACCTGGAGGAGCTGGTGGAGGAACGAACACAAGCTTATCACGAGGAGAAACGCAAGGCAGAAGCTCTCCTGTACCAGATACTACCACAGTCAGTAACCAGTCAGTACTAAACCAGTCAGTACTAAACCAGTCAGTACTAAACCAGTCAGTAACCAGTCAGTACTAAACCAGTCAGTACGAAACAGACAGAACTAAACAGGCAGTACTAAACCAGTCAGTAACCAGTCAGTAACCAGTCAGGACTAAACCAGTCAGAACTAAACCAGTCCACCACTGGGCGGGCTGCTGAACGTCCTCGTACCTGTGTGCGGCTGATTAAGCCCCTCCCCCTCAGCTCGGTGGCAGAGCAGCTGAAGCGAGGCGAGACGGTTCAGGCGGAGGCGTTCGATTCGGTCACCATCTACTTCAGCGACATCGTCGGTTTCACCGCCATATCGGCGGAGAGCACGCCGCTGGAGGTAGGCGGAGTCGGGGCGGAGCTTGTGAGTGGCGGGGTCACGTGACCTCTGGGCGTGTCCTGTAGGTGGTGACGCTGCTCAACGACCTCTACACCTGCTTTGACGCCATCATCGACAACTTCGACGTCTACAAGGTGACCGACGTCGCCCCCGTGGGTCGTCTGGCCTCAAGCTGACTCTGTTACCGTGACGACGTCAGGTGGAGACCATCGGCGACGCCTACATGGTGGTGTCGGGGCTGCCGGTGAGGAACGGGACGCTGCACGGGCGCGAGATCGCCCGCATGGCGCTGGCGCTGCTGGACGCCGTCAGGACCTTCAGGATCCGCCACCGCCCGGAGGAGCAGCTGAAGCTGCGCATCGGCATCCACAGCGGTGAGGCCCTGACCCCTGACCTCTGACCCCTGGTCCTGGCCACAGCTCGCCATAGTGACCGCTGCGCCGCACGGCGTGATGTCCGTGACCTCGCAGGGCCGGTGTGCGCCGGCGTGGTGGGGCTGAAGATGCCGCGGTACTGCCTGTTCGGAGACACCGTCAACACGTCCTCGCGGATGGAGTCCAGCGGCGAAGGTCAGTGTCACCTGACCGCCTCGGGGGGCGGCGGCCTCGGGGGGCGGCGGCCTCCTCTCAGCTGCGTCTCGCCCCTGCAGCGCTGAAGATCCACGTGTCGGCGGCGACCCGCGACGTCCTGCGGGACGCGGGCTGCTTCGTGCTGCGGCTGCGGGGGGACATCCCCGTGAAGGGCAAAGGGACCATGACCACCTACTGGCTGCTCGGGGAGGCGGACGGCCAACCAGAGGAGGAGCGCCCTTGAGCCAGACATCAAGGCCAGCCTCCTTTGATGTCTCTGAGGAAGGTTCACTGAATAAAACAACATTACTGGTGTTTGACCAGTTTGGTTTGAGCCCTCAGTTAACCAGGTTTCATGCTTTTATTTTGGTAGGACAGCCTCATCCTTCCTGCCTCTCCTCTAAAGTTACTTCTATTATGGGATGTTGTCATCTTAGCGACCAGGAGAACTCCAGAGTTTGCAGCATCAGATCTTTTAAAAAGTTCCAACAAGCATCAAAGTTGACCCTCTGGTGTTGTCACCTTCATCCCCCAGAGGTCAGAGGTCAGCTCCACAGATAAAGCCTGACCTCTGACCTCCAGCCTGATGGCTGTGCCCCCCCCCCCCGCCGGTTCAGAGTTCAATTGTTCAGATAAACTCACAACTGTAAATGTAGAAGTAATAAACACATGTTCAGAACTTTTGTGGTGGTCCGACTGGATCTTCTCAGGGTTCCTGAAGGCTCTGGACCCTCTTGAAGGCTCTGGACCCTCCTGAAGGCTCTGGACCCTCTTGAAGGCTCTGGTCCCTCCTGAAGGCTCTGGACCCTCTTGAAGGCTCTGGACCCTCCTGAAGGCTCTGGACCCTCTTGAAGGCTCTGGACCCTCTTGAAGGCTCTGGTCCCTCCTGAAGGCTCTGGACCCTCTTGAAGGCTCTGGACCCTCTTGAAGGCTCTGGACCCTCCTGAAGGCTCTGGACCCTCTTGAAGGCTCTGGACCCTCCTGAAGGCTCTGGACCCTCCTGAAGGCTCTGGTCCCTCCTGAAGGCTCTGGACCCTCCTGAAGGCTCTGGACCCTCCTGAAGGCTCTGGACCCTCCTGAAGGCTCTCGACCCTCCTGAAGGCTCTGGACCCTCCTGAAAGCTCTGGATCCTCATGAAGGTTCTGGACCCTCCTGAAGGCTCTGGACCCTCCTGAAGGCTCTGGACCCTCCTGAAAGCTCTGGACCCTCCTGAAGGCTCTGGACCCTCCTGAAGGTTCTGGACCCTCCTGAAGGCTCTGGACCCTCCTGAAGGGCCTGTTCTGTCGGAAACCATCAAGGGTCCTCACTATGTTCGGCTTGATCAGGTGACTCCACCTGTCCTCAGGTGTGGTCCAATCAGCTGGAGGCGTGTCCAGGGTGACCCCGCCCCCTGAGACAGACTCATTAATTAATCAAAAGTTGGTCTAACGCTCCTTCTTGAGCCTCAACAGCCACCGTACCGTGTGGAGCACAGACCGAAGGTGAAGACAGAGTGTGAGGACAGTTTTAATAAGAGTTACAAAAATACAAACAGCTGATTCTGATGAACACAAAGTAAACAAACAAACATGGTAGAAAACAAAGAACTGAGAACTGCTGGTCCGTCTTCATGTGATCAGCTGGAGGAGAAACACGAGAGTGAGGACAGGGGGACATGGGACGGGGGGACGGGGGACAGAGCACACCTTCACAGGTAACGTCACACTGTCCCTCCTCCCAAACACAACTAACACACAACAAAGAGGACAACGTGTTTTCAGCTGACGCTCAGAGGTGTGACGGCCTGATTCTACTATCAAAGTGAGGACATTCTGATGGTCCTCAACTTCAAAGGACATGCTTTAAGGTCCAGGTCAGAGGTCAGGGCTCAAGTGTGTGTGTGTGTGTGAGACTCACAGATTTGACGGTCTGTTTGATGAAATCTTTCCGGCTGCTGAGGTCCTGATCTGGATACCTGTCGAACACCTGAGGGGGGGGGGTGAGTGAGAGTGTGTGTGTGAGTGAGTGTGTGTGTGTGTGAGTGAGTGTGTGTGTGAGTCGAGTGTGTGTGAGTGAGTGTGTGTGTGAGTGAGTGTGTGTGAGTCGAGTGTGTGGGTGGAGTGTGTGTGCCTGAGTGTGTGAGTGAGTGAGTGTGAGTGTGTAAGTGTGTGTGTGTGTGTGTGGTGCTCACCTTCTGGCAGATCTTCTTCATGGTCATCTCCTCCAGATCGGCGTCCTTCAGCAGACTTGTCACCGTCTCCTTCAGCTCTTCGTCGCCGGGCGTCTTTGTCGCCGTGCTGATGAGCGGCTCGTCGTCTGAGTTGTCGCCGACTGCGACGGGAAGACGAGGTCAGGTGGAAGGGGGAGGGGTTAACAGCAACGACCTTCATCACCTGAGGGGGTCCTGCTGTCAGCCTGCTTGGGCCTGGAGGAGGGTTTCTTCCTGTTGGGCTGAAAACAGAGGACAGGAGGGGTGAGACAGGAGGGGTGAGACAGGAGGAGTGAGACATGAGGGGTGAGACATGAGGGGTGAGACAGGAGGAGTGAGACAGGAGGGGTGAGACAGGAGGAGTGAGACAGGAGGGGTGAGACAGGAGGGGTGAGACATGAGGAGTGAGACATGAGGGGTGAGACAGGAGGAGTGAGACAGGAGGGGTGAGACAGGAGGAGTGAGACAGGAGGGGTGAGACAGGAGGGGTGAGACATGAGGAGTGAGACATGAGGGGTGAGACATGAGAGGTGAGACAGGAGGAGTGAGACATGATGGGTGAGACATGAGGGGTGAGACAGGAGGAGTGAGACATGAGGGGTGAGACAGGAGGGGCAAGACATGAGGGGTGAGACAGGAGGAGTGAGACATGAGGGGTGAGACAGGAGGAGTGAGACAGGAGGAGTGAGACAAGAGGGGTGAGACATGAGGGGTGAGACATGAGAGGTGAGACATGAGGGGTGAGACAGGAGGAATGAGACATGAGGGGTGAGACATGAGGGGTGAGACAGGAGGAGTGAGACAGGAGGGGAGAGACAGGAGGGGAGAGACAGGAGGGGAGAGACAGGAGGAGTGAGACAGGAGGGGTGAGACAGGAGGGGTGAGACAGGAGGGGTGAGACAGGAGGAATGAGACAGGAGGGGCAAGACATGAGGGGTGAGACAGGAGGAGTGAGACATGAGGGGTGAGACAGGAGGAGTGAGACAGGAGGAGTGAGACAAGAGGGGTGAGACATGAGGGGTGAGACATGAGAGGTGAGACATGAGGGGTGAGACAGGAGGAATGAGACATGAGGGGTGAGACATGAGGGGTGAGACAGGAGGAGTGAGACAGGAGGGGAGAGACAGGAGGAGTGAGACAGGAGGGGTGAGACATGAGAGGTGAGACATGAGGGGTGAGACAGGAGGAATGAGACATGAGGGGTGAGACAGGAGGAGTGAGACAGGAGGAGTGAGACAAGAGGGGTGAGACATGAGGGGTGAGACATGAGAGGTGAGACATGAGGGGGTGAGACAGGAGGAATGAGACATGAGGGGGTGAGACATGAGGGGTGAGACAGGAGGGGTGAGACAGGAGGGGTGAGACAGGAGGGGTGAGACAGGAGGGGTGAGACAGGAGGGGTGAGACAGGAGGGGTGAGACAGGAGGGGTGAGACATGAGGGGTGAGACATGAGAGGTGAGACAGGAGGAGTGAGACAGGAGGAGTGAGACAGGAGGGGTGAGACATGAGGGGTGAGACAGGAGGAGTGAGACATGATGGGTGAGACAGGAGGTGAGACATGATGGGTGAGACATGAGGGGTGAGACATGAGGGGTGAGACAGGAGGAATGAGACATGAGGGGTGAGACAGGAGGAGTGAGACATGAGGGGTGAGACAGGAGGAGTGACACAGGAGGGGTGAGACAGGAGAAAGACAGGAGGGGTGAGACGCGTCTACCTCCTCCAGAGCGTCACTGTCTCCAGATCCGTCTGAACGTTCCGTTTTCGTCCTCTTCGGTGGAGGAGGGGGCGGAGCCTTCGTCCGCGGCCTCTTCGTCGCTCTGCTCTTCTTCGATTTGGGAGACTGAAACAACGAGATGAAGATCAGCCGCTGGGACCGTCGCCGTGGTTACACCACTCCTCCTCACCTCCTCGTCCTCGTCCGACTCCAGCGATCGCTCCTCTTCTTCGTGCGAGGCTTCGTCGGGGCCGGCGGCCCCGCCCCCCCGGTCCTCGGCCCCGCCCCCCTCGTCCTCGTCGCTGCTGGAGTCCATCACGATGGCCTTGGACTTGCCCGTCCTGGACTTCTTGGGGCTGCTCGGGGGGCGGCTCTTCCTGGTCTTGGGCGCGGCGGCGTCGGCCGACAGCTTCTTCTTGGACCTCCTCTTCTTCCTGACGGGCAGGCGCTGCGGAGCGGCGAGGGTCAGGGCGGCGCAGGAAGAGGAGCGGCGTGCTTCGGCTCACCTTGCCGCTGTTCTTGGGCGCCACCAGGAAGGTCATGATGCGGTCCACCAGGTCCAGGTGCGTCCCCTTCTTCTCCAGGTCCAGGACGCTGCACACCTCCTTCAGCTTGCTGTTGGTGAAGCTCGAGTTCCTGCGTCCAGAAGGTCGTTAAGCTCCTCCTCCTCACCCTGCTCCCGGAGAGGCTGAGGAGGCTCCGCCCACCTCAGCAGCTTCTCCCTCTTCCTCGTGTACTCTTCGCTGTCGCCGTCAAAAGGAAAGCCGTTGAAGAGCCGCAGGTTCTTCTTGATGGTGGCCATCTGAGGGGCAGACCACACCCACACATCATCAGGCCTGATGGACCGTACAGCGCTCACCTCTGAGGGAGCGTAACCATGGCAACAGCACCATGTGGGGAGGAGCAGGAAGAGGAGGAGGGTGATGAAGAGCAGGGTGATGAAGAGGAGGGTGATGAAGAGGAGGGTGATGAAGAGGAGGGTGATGAAGAGCAGGGTGATGAAGAGGAGGGTGATGAAGAGCAGGGTGATGAAGAGGAGGGTGATGAAGAGGAGGGTGATGAAGAGGAGGGTGATGAAGAGCAGGGTGATGAAGAGGAGGGTGATGAAGAGCAGGGTGATGAGGAGGGTGATGAAGAGGAGGGTGATGAAGAGGAGGGTGATGAAGAGGAGGGTGATGAAGAGGAGGGTGATGAAGAGCAGGGTGATGAAGAGGAGGGTGATGAAGAGGAGGGTGATGAAGAGCAGGGTGATGAAGGGGTGATGAAGAGGAGGGTGATGAAGAGCAGGGTGATGAAGAGCAGGGTGATGAAGAGGAGGGTGATGAAGAGGAGGGTGATGAAGAGGAGGGTGATGAAGAGGAGGGTGATGAAGAGGAGGGTGATGAAGAGCAGGGTGATGAAGAGCAGGGTGATGAAGAGCAGGGTGATGAAGAGCAGGGTGATGAAGGGCAGGGTGATGAAGAGCAGGGTGATGAAGGGCAGGGTGATGAAGAGCAGGGTGATGAAGAGCAGGGTGATGAAGAGCAGGGTGATGAAGAGCAGGGTGCGGGCCCACCTTGCCGGGCCGGTCAAACAGGAGGGTGTGGAGGGGCTTGAGGTCCGCGGGCTTCATCCTGGTGATGTGGTAGCTGGTTCTGGGGATGAGGCCCAGCTTCTCTCCGCTGCCTGAGGGACACACAGGTGTGAGAGGGCCTCCTGGGCCCCGCCCCTCTGTGCTGCCGGAGGGACACACAGGTGTGAGAGGACCTCCTGGCCCCGCCCCTCGACCGGCGCTACCGTCTCCGATCTTCAGCTTCTCCCTCGGCCGGGGCGCCTGCAGGTCCAGCCGCTCCACGCGCTTCTTCGCCCGCTTCCCCTCCACGACCTCCCCCGCCGCTGCGCCGACAGAGAGGGGACAGGTCAGAGGTCAGGTCAGAGGTCAGGTCAACAGGCTGCTCACCTCACCTGTGGAGGGAGGTCAAAGGTCAGGCGGCCTCACCTGAGACTGTGGAGCTGCTCCTGAGCGTCTGCTCCTCCACCTCCTCCTCCGACGCTGCACACCCGTCCTTCACCTCGCTCATCACATCAGCTGGTTCTGGAGGAACCGGCCGCCTCTGTAATCTGGCGGGGACGTCTACGAGGTCACACCGGATTAGATTAAAGATGACGTCATCACAGGCCAGAAGACGCTGGATTACACGTCTTTGGACAACATTGACTCATTTAAATGATCCAATTCTACCAGCCTTGAACAGCAAAAGCACATTTAAACAACTGTTGGACACAAACATTTAATCTGACCTGCTCCCTTAATCTGAAATAATCCAGTTGTTTGACAGATTTGGACTCTTTGTAACGCTCTTCTGTCATTGATGATCTTTTGAGAGGATCTGAGCAGGTAAAGCAGAGGTGTTTATTTACTGAGCGGAGCCATCCGAGCTCCAGATGTTTAATCTTAATCTGTAATTTTAATCTTAATCCCATCATCATAAAACACTGGCTCTCCAACTTTCCTCGGAGCTGGCTCTCCCGCTGGCCCGGACAGGTGCGGGACTAACCCTGAGCGGGTTCGTGCTCCCGGACTGCCCTAATCTGCAGGATAATCCCGATTTTAATCCCGGCTCCGACGCGCAGCGGAGCTAGCCGCCGCTGCTAACCCGGCTGCTAACCGGCGCTAAAGGTCCGCCACGAGGCCCTAATCCCACCCGACAGCAGCCGGGGCCTGGCGGCCGCCGGCCCCGGCTGGGCCCGCGTCTGGGGCCACATCTGGACGCGCACATCTGGACGTAATCCGACATTACCTGAGCGGCCCCGGTCACTCAGGGAGGGCGCTTCCCGCGGGGGCGGGGCTAACGGGCCTGCGGCGCCGCTGATTGGCCCTGCGCTCGCCGCGCGGTCTTCCTCGCGCGTAAATGAGGGCGCGTGTGCAGCAGCGCCCCCCGGTGGCGGACCGAGGAGGTGCGGCTGTCACAGACTCACCTGGGCCTCAGGTGGAAACGGACCGACGTCACCAGCTCCGCGTGCTCCATTTTATTCTTCAGTGTGTAAAGTTACAACCCGCTGTCCTGAGGCCCGGGCACACGTGTCATCTGATCGATCAGCCCGATCAGCCCGATCAATAACCTCCACAGACTCACTGTTGTGGACCAGCAGAGCCTCGACCCCAACACCTTCACAACAAATGTTTTATTTGAGCAAAAATAAGACCTGTGAACGATTCTGACACGAGCTGAGCTGAGGTCAGCGCTCACGTCGGTGTCCTGAGAGAAGCAGCCCTTCCTCCTCTTCCTCCTCCTCTTCTTCCTCCTCTTCCTCCTCCTCTTCATCCTCCTCTTCCTCTTCCTCCTCCTCTTCCTCCTCCTCCTCTTCCTCCTCCTCCTCTTCCTCCTCCTCTTCCTCCTCCTCTTCATCATCCTCCTCTTCATCATCCTCTTCATCCTCCTCCTCTTCATCATCCTCCTCTTCCTCCTCCTCTTCATCATCCTCCTCTTCCTCCTCCTCCTCTTCATCCTCCTCCTCTTCCTCCTCCTCTTCATCCTCCTCCTCTTCCTCCTCCTCTTCATCATCCTCCTCTTCCTCCTCCTCTTCCTCCTCCTCCTCATTATCATCATCCTCTTCTTCTTTGGTGCGTCCGCAGTAGAAAAATAAACATCTGTTCCAGCGCGAGGCAGCAGGAGACGCTCACACCAACATCTGGAAGCCTTTGAGCTTCAGAAATCCCGGTGGATGAAGAAGCTGGTCTCCATGACGACCCCAGACCAAGAGCTAAGGCACCAGCGTCAGTCCAGCCCTGACGAAGAGCGCGGCCTCCTCTTCATCACCTGGGCAGGACCGGCTCGTTCCGGAGCTACACGGGAGACGTGTCCACCTTCCGGGGGCCGGAGGGACGGGCCGGAGGGACGGGGGGACGTCTGCGCACAGGGAGGACAGGTTAACCCCCAAACAGGCCCCACACGCTCACAGAAGGACCCACCTGACGGGGACGACCACGGGGGCGGCGGCCTGGGGCGGCGGTTTGGAGGGGGCGGGGACAGGTGGCAGGTGAGGGAGGGAGGGCGGAGGCAGAAGGCGGGGCTTAACAGGCACCACAGGTCTGGGCGGAGCCTGCACAGATGAAAGTGTCAACGTTAGAAACACACCAATGTGTGAGTGTGTGTGTGAGTGTGTGTGTGTGTGAGTGAGTGTGTCTGTGAGTGAGTGTGTGTGTGAGTGTGAGTGTGTGTGTGAGTGTGTGTGAGTGAGTGTGTGTCTGTGAGTGAGTGTGTGTGTGAGTGTGTGTGTGTGAGTGAGTGTGTGTGAGTGAGTGTGTGTCTGTGAGTGAGTGTGTGTGTGAGTGAGTGTGTGTGAGTGAGTGTGTGTCTGTGAGTGTGTGTCTGTGAGTGAGTGTGTGTGTGAGTGAGTGTGTGTGTGAGTGAGTGTGTGTGAGTGAGTGAGTGTGTGTGTGAGTGAGTGTGTGTGTGAGTGAGTGTGTGTGTGAGTGTGTGTGTGTGAGTGAGTGTGTGTGAGTGAGTGTGTGTCTGTGAGTGAGTGTGTGTGTGAGTGAGTGTGTGTGAGTGAGTGTGTGTCTGTGAGTGAGTGTGTGTGTGAGTGTGTGCGTGAGTGTGTGTGTGAGTGAGTGTGTGTGTGTGAGTGTGTGTGTCCAGTCCTGACTTTTCAGCATCAAACAACTGTACAAAAGTCGAGGTTTGTCCAGTTGTGTTTGTTACATGCAAAGCACACGTGAGCTGTGGACGGCCACCATGTGGCTGTGATGTACCTGTGCAGGTGTGACAGGATCAGGGGGGAGGGGCTTGGTGGGCGGAGCTGGTCGAGTCACCAGCAGCTGTTAGTCAGGTTTACAGAAGAGGCAGAAAAGGCCGTTAGCGCTCCTGTCACCCCTTCCTTTCCCTCCCGACGACACGACAACAACAGCCAACTGTCACACACAACGCTCAGCTCCGCCTGTCCGCAGACCATCCTCCACGCCAGAGGTGAGGGCATCACCTGGAGCAGCGGCGGAGCGGGCCACAGGTGAACCACATGTTCTACAGGCCCAAGGGGGCGGAGCCACCAGAACACTGGGCAACGTTGGATTTACTTATTAACCAGTTTGGTTCTAAACCTGTGACGTGAGTGTCAATCAGCTTTGTTGTTTAGACTGAATCTGATCAGATAAGGAGGGAGGAGTCAGCCACGAGGGGGAGGAGTCAGCCACAGGTGGGAGGAGTCAGCCACGAGGGGGAGGAGTCAGCCACAGGTGGGAGGAGACATCCACGAGTGGGAGGGGTCAGTCATAAGTGGGAGGAGTCAGCCATACGTGTAAAGTGTTGATTATTGACACCTGATCAGATTCACAAACGTGGTTTGTGTTAAACAATCTCGATTGTTATAAAGGCTGACTCCGCCCACAACGCTGTGACAACGGGGTCTGGGTCAGAACTGACCGCAGAGGTCGAGGGGGGGGTAGAGGCCTGGTGGGGGGGGTCAGGATGCTGGTCAACACAGTGACACATCTGGGGATCACCACACCAGGATGACACACACACACATACACACACACAGACCTCCTGAGGTCAGCACACTTTACCTGTGTAGGGGGGGTTAGGGCGGGGTCAGGGGGGAGTGGCTTAGTGGGAGGAGCAGGTCGGTCATGAACCTGCTGGAGAAAAGATGCAGAAGCAGAGTGATGCAGACATGCAGAGGAGGCAAGCAGGAGATGAATGGAGCAGCACTTCCTGTGCCTTTCAAAATAAAACCACAGTAAAACCATCTGCGACTCCACTGCTGGAGGCAATACCCGCTGTTGCTATGGTTACCTCTTTGTGCGGTGGGCTTGGCGCGACTTCAGTGGGCGGGTTCAGGTGGTATCGCAGAGGGTGTACCTGGTCTCCATTCCTACCCTCGGCTCGCTCCTCCGATGGCGTTCTGACAGGAAGTTCAGATATGTGAACACACACACACACACGCATGCACACGCACGCACGCACACACACACACACACACACACACACACACACACACACACACACACACACACACACACACACACACACCACGCAACGTGGTGTTACCGGCCCTGCTGCCTGGTTTTGTGGATCAGACTGATGAAGGCGAGCTGCCGCCGAACCCGAGGAAGCCGGAAGACGAACACCAAGAGGACGAGAGGAAGGACGAAGAGGAAGATGATGAGCAGAGCCGCTCGGACCGGGTCAGACTCTGGAGAGGGGGAGGAGTCACACAGGGTTACACACAGAGAGACTCACAGACTCACTCACACACTCACTCACACACACACACACATACACTCACACATACACTCACACACTCACTCACTCACACACACACTCATACACTCACTCACACACACACTCATACACTCACTCACACACTCACCCCCTGCTACTGAGGCCGGCCCACTGTCCACGCTGCCCCCCAGGCCCGGGTACCTGCAGTCAGGTGGAGCCCAGCCCACCTCACAGTGACAGTTCCTGTTACTGTTACACACCTGAAAGAGGAGCAGGATTCAACCAATCAGAGCACTGCGCTGCCCTGAGGGTGTGTGTGTGTGTGTGTGTGTGTGTGTGGGGGGTCACTCACCCCGTGACGGTGACACTTGCTGCGACAGTCGTCCACCCCGAACACGGAGGCATCTGTGCACTTCTGGTCGAGACAGGCCTGACACACACACACACACACACACACACTGTCAGTCCTGGTTGTCTGGGGGGGGCTGCAGCGGGCGCTACACACCTTCCCGGGCCCACAGGTGGTTCCCTGGGCGACGGTGGCGGGGTCGGAGACGTCGTCAGCGAGGTGGAAGAAGGTTCCTCTGCAGACCAGGCTGGTGTGGTTGAAGGTGGTGGTCAGGATCTCTGCGTTGGTGCCCAGCAGGGGGCGCTCCTGCCCCCCCTGGCACTGGATCCTCCCACACTGGACGTCCCTGAGACACAACACACACGCGTGACGCCCCCGCGTCCTCCTGTTGCCCGGCAACGGCGGCGTACTCACGCGGCGGCGCAGGGCAGGTAGGAGCCGTTGGTCAGCTGACCACAGTTCCCATATTTGTTCCCCTGTTTGTTAACGGAGGAGAAGCAGACGCCCGGAGCGCTGGTGGCATCTGCACACACACACACACACACACACACACACACACACACACACACACACACACACACACACACACGGTCACTGGGGTCAGACCAGTACCACCAGCAGCTTCACATCTGGACCGGAGGGACTTACTGGGACCCCACAACATCTGGCACTGTGTGGTCATGTTGGCGCAGACGCCCCCAAAGCAGAAGGAGGTGTCGCCCTGGCAACGCTCGCCGTCCTGCAGGAAGACGTTGGGGGGGCAGTAGGGGGAGGAGCCTGTGCAGAACTCGGGGAGGTCACACTCCCCCAGCGGCTCACGGCACATGGAGCCCGCCAGGCGCAACTGGGAGGGGGAGAGGGAGGTGAGAGAGGTGTGCCACGCCCCTCAGGTGTGTGTGTGACTGAGGCCACGCCCCTCAGGTGTGTGTGTGACTGAGGCCACGCCCCTCAGGTGTGTGTGAGACTGAGGCCCTGCCCCTCAGGTGTGTGTGAGACTGAGGCCCCGCCCCCTCCGGTGTGTGTGTGACTGAGGTCACGCCCCCTCAGGTGTGTGTGAGACTGAGGCCACGCTCTCCCAGGTGTGTGTGAGACTGAGGCCCTGCCCCCTCAGGTGTGTGTGAGACTGAGGCCCCGCCCCCTCAGGTGTGTGTGAGACTGAGGCCCCGCCCCTCAAGTGTGTGTGTGACTGAGGTCACGCCCCTCAGGTGTGTGTGAGACTGAGGCCCCGCCCCTCAGGTGTGTGTGAGACTGAGGCCCCGCCCCCTCAAGTGTGTGTGTGACTGAGGTCACGCCCCTCAGGTGTGTGTGAGACTGAGGCCCCGCCCCCTCAGGTGTGCGGCCCCCACCTTGCAGTCGTGGCAGCAGATGCCGTCGGAGGAGCACTGGGCTCCAGGGCGCAGCGTGCAGGTGGAGGCGTCGCAGCAGGGGTCCTCGCAGTCCTGACCAATCAGAGAGCAGCGTCAGCACACGCTCACCACACAGGTGCGTCTCTCAGGTGAGTCACCTCCAGCAGGCCGCAGTCACACTCCTCCCCCTTCTCCACGTACAGGTTGCCACAGCGCGGCCCCCCCAGCAGGCGCTCCGGCTGGGGTCTGTTGAACAGACACATCCCGCCCCCGTGCAGCAGGCTGACGGACAGGTCTGCAGCGCTGCAGCTGCTGAACTGCTGCCCCGGCAGGAACCTGCTCAGGGGCACAGGGTCAGAGGTCACAGGGGCAGAGGTCACAGGGTCAGATGATCAGAGGTCACAGGATCAGAAATCACATGATCACAGGTCACATGATGAAAGGGTCAGAGGTCACAGGGGCAGAGGTCACACAATTAGAAGTCACATGATCAGAGGTCACAGGGTCAGAAGTCACAGGTCACATGATCGCAGGGTTACATGAGCAGAGGTCATAGGGTCACATGATGAAAGGGTCAGAGGTCACATGGTCAGAGGTCACAGGGTCAGAGGTCACACAATTAGAAGTCACATGATCAGAGGTCACAGGGTCAGAGGTTGCATGATAAAAGGGTCACAGGTCACATGACCAGAGGTCACAGGGTCACATGATGAAAGGGTCAGAGGTCACATGGTCAGAAGTCACAGGGTCAGAGGTCACATGACCAGAGGTCACAGGGTCACAGACGAGCCCCCCCGACCCCGCGGCGTGGCACCGACCCCGTGGACGGCTCCATGATGCAGCCCCCCAGGCGGGCCTCGCTCTGGCAGGAGCAGCGGCGCTCGGCCGTGTCGTGGCTCATGCCCAGGTTGTGCCCGAGCTCGTGGGCGACGGTGGAGGCCACGCCCAGCACGCTGACCAGGTGGTCCTGGCCAAGGGGCGGGTCAGCGTTAGCCAGCGAGGGTGGGCGGCGCCGCGGCGTCATCACTCACCACGCTGACGCCGCCGGAGCGGTCCCGGGAGCACATGGACGACTGGGACGCCATCCCCACCGTGGTGCCGTCGAACGACCCCCCCCTGAGGGCAGACAGGCAGAGCCATGGGCGCCACGCTCATCGGACGCCGGCGGCGGCGGCGGCGTCGGTCCTACATGATGAGCTGGGCGTTGTCGTGGCGGAAGCGGGGCAGCAGGTCCCGGGCGCGCCACTCCAGGAAGTTGTTGAGGGTGCTGCTGGGGTTCCGCTCCACGCCGATCTTGTCGCGGTCGCTCCAGATCTCCAGGCCCGTCAGCGCCACGCGCACGTTCAGGGGGCGGTAGAACTGAAAGAGAACGGCGGCTCAGCGCCTCCTCGTGGGGGGCGGGGCCTCCGTGCACTCACCCAGTCGACCTGATTGGCCACATCCAGCAGGCGGTAAATGATGGTTTTGTTGTTCTTCTGGTAATTCAGAAACTGAAGAAACACAAAGTTCAAACTTGAGGTCCGTAGCAGCGCCCCCTGGTGGTGGGGCGGTCCTGCAGCCCCCAGGGGACACCCCCCCCCCCACCGGGGTCTGGGTGGTGCGTTCACTGACCTCCTGGTGGTCGGCCACCAGCACCAGCTCGATGTACTTGGTCTCAGACAGGATGTCTCTTTTATTCTGAAACACAGAGCAGTCAGGGCCTGGGGGTGAAGTGCATCATGGGAGCTGGAGTCCAGCTCACCCTGTGGGTGTGTGAGGCGCTGTGGATGGGCGGGATGGCGGCGTGAGAGACCCCACAGCTCCTCCCCCCCTCCGAAGTGTCGGTGGAGAACAGGAGGTGGAGGTCTTCGCCCGCCCCTCCCCCACTCCCCACGCCCCCCTCCTCTTCATGTGGGGGGGCGTGGTCGTCCAGCGGCTGGAGTTCAAAGGTCAGAGTGGAGTTGATGGTGACGACACCCCTGAAAGAGGAAACGACACCAGTGAAGGTCCCCAGCAGCACCGAGGTCCAGACCAGTCGTCCCACAGCCAAACTGGGAACACTGGGACGGCCTTGAGGGGACTCACCGAAGGCCAGAGCAGGTGCTGAGGGCCACCCTGGACTCAGGGAAGCCTCGGACGCTGCCGTGGTAGTAACAGTGAGTCTGCTCACACACAGGTACACACACACACACACACACACACACACACGCACACACACAGGTACACACACACACACACACACACACACACACACGCACACACACAGGTACACACACACACACACACAGGTACACACACAGGTACACACACGCACACACACAGGTACACACCAGGTACACACACAGGTACACACATGCACACACACAGGTACACACACAGGTACACACACGCACACACACAGGTACACACCAGGTACACACACAGGTACACACCAGGTACACACACAGGTACACACACACACACACAGGTACACACACGCACACACACAGGTACACACCAGGTACACACACAGGTACACACACACACACACACACAGGTACACACACACACACACAGGTACACACACACACACAGGTACACACACAGACACACACGCACACACATGTACACACACAGGTACACACACACACACTGGTTACAGCTGGAACAGTAGGGAGGCTGGTGGTGCCTTCACTGACTCACCACAGGGTCGGCCCTCACAGACACTCCGGTACCGTTGGGCAGGTAATAGTAGATGTGGGGCGGTTTGGGCAGCAGGTTGCTGTGGAGACACGACAAGTCACATGACGCGTTCAGCTGCGTGCTGCGTTCAGGGCCCCTCCGGTAACTCACTGATTCTTCTCCAGGTCCAGGAGGAGCAGACGACCGGACAGCTCCAGCCCACACTGCAGCCGGTCTGGGTGTCCGTCCTGACACACACACACACACAGACACACACACACACACACACACACGTAATTTCATCACAGAAGGGCTGCTAGCATCCCTCATCAAGGGTGGGCTCAGGGGGCTGTGATGACATCATCAGGAGTCTGTGATGACATCATCAGGAGTCTGTGATGACATCATCAGGGGGCTGTGATGACATCATCAGGAGTCTGTGATGACATCATCAGGAGTCTGTGATGACATCATCAGGGGGCTGTGATGACATCATCAAGGGGGCTGTGATGACATCATCAGGGGGCTGTGATGACATCATCAAGGGGGCTGTGATGACATCATCAGGGGGCTGTGATGACATCATCAGTGGGGCTGTGATGACATCATCAGGGGGCTGTGATGACATCATCAGGGGGCTGTGATCACATCAGGGAGCTGTGATGACATCATCAGGGGGCTGTGATGACATCATCAGGGGGCTGTGATGACATCATCAGGGGGCTGTGATGACATCATCAGGGGGCTGTGATCACATCATCAAGGGGGCTGTGATCACATCAGGGAGCTGTGATGACATCATCAAGGGGGCTGTGATGACATCATCAGGGGGCTGTGATGACATCATCGGGGGGCTGTGATGACATCATCAGTGGGGCTGTGATGACATCATCAGGAGTCTGTGATGACATCATCAGGGGGCTGTGATGACATCATCAGGAGTCTGTGATGACATCATCAGGAGTCTGTGATGACATCATCAAGGGGGCTGTGATGACATCATCAGGGGGCTGTGATGACATCATCGGGGGACTGTGATGACATCATCAGGGGGCTGTGATGACATCATCAGTGGGGCTGTGATGACATCATCGGGGGGCTGTGATGACATCATCAGGGGGCTGTGATGACATCATCGGGGGGTTTCTGAAGGATGAGGTCGTTCATGTTTCACTCTGAACGCTTCCATGTCTGTTTCACTTCCTCTCTGGCGATTTAGGAAGTGGGCGGGGCCAAACACTTCCGTTATCCAATCAGTGAGTTTTCCTGCTTGTTCACTGAGCAGCGTTTGAAGAGACACTTCCTGTCACATGACCGCTCGCTTTCTCAACAGGAAGAGTGTGTGTGTGTGTGTGTGTGAGAGAGTGAGCGTGATTGAGTGTCATTGAGTGTCATTGAGTGTGTGTGGCTGAGAGAGTGTGTGTGTGTGTGTGTGTTTCAGGGTTTCTGGGAATCTGAGAGGATGGATGATGGGTAAATTACTGGGTGAGTTACTGGGTGAGTTACTGGGTGAGTTACTGGGTGATGGGTGAGTTACTGGGTGAGTTACTGGGTGAGTTACTGGGTGAGTTACTGGGTGAGTTACTGGGTGATGGGTGAGTTACTGGGTGAGTTACTGGGTGAGTTACTGGGTGAGTTACTGGGTGATGGGTGAGTTACTGGGTGAGTTACTGGGTGATGGGTGAGTTACTGGGTGAGTTACTGGGTGATGGGTGAGTTATTGGATGATGGGTAAATTACTGGGTGAGTAACTGGGTGAGTTACTGGGTGATGGGTGAGTTACTGGGTGATGGGTGAGTTACTGGGTGAGTTACTGGGTGATGGGTGAGTTACTGGGTGATGGGTGAGTTACTGGGTGAGTTACTGGGTGATGGGTGAGTTACTGGGTGATGGGTGAGTTACTGGGTGAGTTACTGGGTGATAGGTGAGTTACTGGGTGATGGGTGAGTTACTGGGTGAGTTACTGGGTGATGGGTGAGTTACTGGGTGATGGGTGAGTTACTGGGTGAGTTACTGGGTCATGGGTGAGTTATTGGATGATGGGTGAGTTACTGGTTGTTGGTCCCACAGACTGGGGTTACTGGTTGTTGGTCCCACAGACTGGGGTTACTGGTTGGTGTCCTGTCCCTTTAAGGCAGCAGCGTCCGTCTGGGTGTTTCTTTTCTCCACCTCTGGGCTCGGGGCCGGGTGGAGTCATGCTGACAGGAAGGAGGTCTGACTCATGTTCTGGGCGGGTCTCAACCAGGACCAGAACCAATACCAGGACCAGAGCCAGGACCAGGACCAGGACCAGGACCAGAGCCAGGACCAGAGCCAGGACCAGGACCAGGACCAGGACCAGAGCCAGGACCAGAGCCAGGACCAGGACCAGGACCAGGACCAGAACCAGGACCAGGACCAGGACTAGAACCAGGACCAGGACCAGGACCAGAGCCAGGACCAGGACCAGGACCAGAGCCAGGACCAGGACCAGGACCAGGACCAGGACCAGAGCCAGGACCAGGACCAGGACCAGAGCCAGGACCAGGACCAGGACCAGAGCCAGGACCAGAACCAGGACCAGGACCAGGACCAGAGCCAGGACCAGGACCAGGACCAGAGCCAGGACCAGAACCAGGACCAGGACCAGGACCAGAGCCAGGACCAGGACCAGGACCAGAGCCAGGACCAGACAGCACCACGGCGCTCAGATCAGCGGGTCGCCCCTCAGTGGGGGGGCGACAGGAAATGATGTCAGAGCTTGCGTCAGCTGCACAGGAAGTGTCCTCACCCCTGTCCCACCCCCCCGCCCCCCCAGATCCAGGACCACCAAGTCCCCCCTCCAGTAGGTGGACAGGTCTGGTCTGGACCACCTGACTCACCTGCAGCGCCTCCTCCAGGCTCCGCCTCCGACGGCCGGTGACCACGAAGGGGCGGGTCCTCTCCAGCAGGCCCCCACCTGAGGACACACGGGGTCACCTGGGGGTCAGGTCCACATGCTGGAGAGGGCGCGCCCTGACCTCTGACCTAAACCCTACTCTGATCGATGACCTCTGACCCTATCCTGACTCCTGACCCCTGACCTCCTCCCGGACTGCTCTGACCCCCCTTGACCTCTGACCTCCTCCCGGACTGCTCTGACCCCCCCTTGACCTCTGACCTCCTCCCGGACTGACCCTGTAATCCTCAAATCTTCTTCTGTCCTCGTGAACTCCGGTGGTTCTGAATTAGTCGTTTCCATGGTTACGCCACATCCCATCGTGACCAGTGATTAACGACTGATCCCAACTTCAGACAGGTTTACCTGCTGGGCTGCTGGTACCGGTACCAGGACCCGGACCCGGACCAGGGCCAGGACCCGGACCAGGACCGGTACCGGGGGGCTGGACCTCCCGAGGTGCGTTCAGGGACCCGCCGGAGACTTCAGCACAGACGCAGAGCAGCAGGAAGGAGGCGGCCCGGCCCATTCTGTCGAGGGTCCGGTACCGGGAGGGTCCGGTACCGGGAGGGTCCGGTCCAAGTCTGCCCCTGTAGAGAGCCCCTCCGAGTCCCTCTGTCCAGGTGAGTCCGTCCGGACCGGGTCAGGCCCCCGGTACCGGGTGTGTCCCTCGGTACCGGTGATCCGTCCCGGTACCGGTCACCGGTCTCGGGTCGTCATCGGGTCCCTCCGGTTACATCCACAGAACCAGCCGGGCTCAGTGCGGCTCGGTTCGGCCCAGTTCGGCCCCGCCTCGGTCCGGTTCGGTCCGGTTCGGCCCGCCGGGTCGGAACTCGCCAGGAGGCTGCGCGTCCTCGCCGGGACCGGCCGCTTTTATACGCTTACGTCATCTCAGCGCGGCAAGGCGCCGACAGTCAGCGGAAGCAGCGTGAGGGGCCCTTCAAAACAAAAGCACCGGAAGGACGCCAGGAGAAGGACCGTTTAATTAATGTTATTTAAATAAAAACACAGTCCATCTGCAGTTAAATGAGGTCAAAGTGTTACAGTAAATAAAAAGCTTTTATATCCTGGGCGTTAATGAGCACCAGAAGTGGTTTGAACCTCAGTGGTGAACCCAGTTTACACTTTAAACTCTTGCTTCTCCAGAATGTGAACATTCCAGATAAAACAACAGAAACGTTTGTGTGCGTGTGTGTGTGTGTGTGTGTGTGCTTTAATGTTTCTGCTCTTTTGTTTGGTTTAGCGCATAAGCGGTTTCCCCTTGACGTGGCTGCAGAAGTGCTGATGTGAGCAGATCCAGGGTGCTCGTGGGTCAGATTAATGAAGCGGCGCCACACGTGCTGCTGCTGCTCAGCCCAACGGTTCATCTGATGTCTGTAATCAGATTACACACAAACACACTTCAACACTTTAATCACTCACTAATGACGGGTTAGGGCTGGTTCAATCACACAGAAAATTGATTATGGAAACAGAGGAACATCATGAGTGTGTGTGTGTGTGTGTGTGTGTGTGTGTGTGTGTGTGTGTGAGTGTGTGTGTGAGTGAATGTGTGTGAGTGAATGAGTGTGTGAGTGTGTGTATGAATGTGTGAATGTGTGTGTGTGAGTGTGAATGTGTGAGTGTGTGAGTGAATGTGTGTGAGTGTGAGAGTGTGTGTGAGTGTGAATTTGTGTGTGAATGTGAGTGTGTGAATGTGAGTGTGTGTGTGAGAGTGTGTGTGACTGTGAGTGTGAATTTGTGTGTGAATGTGTGTGTGAGTGTGAATGTGTGTGTGTGTGAGTTTGTGAATGTGAGTGTGTGTGTGTGAATGTGAGTGTGTGTGTGTGTGTGTGGTGAAGAACCTGCCTGTGAGGACCCCCCTCTACCCAGGGTCGTACCACGTCTCCTCCAACACCACTTCCTGTCTCTGCTGACCCGTCAGGCGACGCCACCACCTGGTCACACGCTGAACCATCTGCAGGAGGAGACGACATCACGACGCTGTCACGACGCATCAGGGCGGAGCAGAGGTCACGGCGGGGTCACTCACGGTCCTGCGTCCCCTAGGGGGGCGTGGGCGTCTCCCGGCCCCGCACGCCGTCCTCCTCTGTAGCATCAGGTTGTAGAGGAACAAGACCCGCCTCTTCTCCCTCTGACACACACACCAAGTAGTGACCTTAGGAGTGTGTGTGAGTGTGAGAGTGTGTGTGTGTGAGTGTGTGTGAGAGTGTGTGAGTGTGTGTGAGTATGTGTGTGAGTGTGAGAGTGTGTGAGTGTGTGTGAGTATGTGTGTGAGTGTGAGAGTGTGTGCGAGTGTGTGTGAGTATGTGTGTGTGAGTGTGTGTGTGTGAGTATGTGTGAGAGTGTGTGTGTGAGTATGTGTGTGTGAGTGTGTGAGTGTGAGTATGTGTGTGAGTGTGAGAGTGTGTGTGAGTGTGTGTGAGTGTGAGAGTGTGTGTGAGTGTGTGTGAGAGTGTGTGCGTGTGAGTGTGTGTGACTAAGTTAACACTGGTTACTAAGTTAACGCTGGTGACTAAGTTAACGCTGGTGACTAAGTTAATGCTGGTTACTAAGTTAATGCTGGTTACTAAGTTAACACTGGTTACTAAGTTAATACTGGTTACTAAGTTAATGCTGGTTACTAAGTTAACGCTGGTTACTAAGTTAACACTGGTTACTAAGTTAACGCTGGTGACTAAGTTAACACTGGTTACTAAGTTAACACTGGTTACTAAGTTAACACTGGTTACGCTGGTGACTAAGTTAATACTGGTTACTAAGTTAACGCTGGTGACTAAGTTAACACTGGTGACTAAGTTAACGCTGGTTTCTAAGTTAACACTGGTTACTAAGTTAACGCTGGTGACTAAGTTAACACTGGTTACTAAGTTAACGCTGGTGACTAAGTTAACGCTGGTGACTAAGTTAACACTGGTTACTAAGTTAACGCTGGTTACTAAGTTAACACTGGTTACTAAGTTAATGCTGGTGACTAAGTCAACACTGGTGACTAAGTTAATGCTGGTTACTAAGTTAACACTGGTGACTAAGTTAATGCTGGTGACTAAGTTAACATTGGTGACTAAGTTAATGCTGGTTACTAAGTTAACACTGGTGACTAAGTTAACGCTGGTTACTAAGTTAACACTGGTGACTAAGTTAACACTGGCGACTAAGTTAATGCTGGTGACTAAGTTAACACTGGTGACTAAGTTAACGCTGGTTACTAAGTTAACACTGGCGACTAAGTTAATGCTGGTTACTAAGTTAACACTGGTGACTAAGTTAATGCTGGTTACTAAGTTAACACTGGTGACTAAGTTAATGCTGGTGACTAAGTTAACACTGGTGACTAAGTTAACGCTGGTTACTAAGTTAACACTGGTTACTAAGTTAATGCTGGTTACTAAGTTAACACTGGTGACTAAGTTAATGCTGGTGACTAAGTTAACACTGGCGACTAAGTTAATGCTGGTTACTAAGTTAACACTGGTGACTAAGTTAACGCTGGTTACTAAGTTAACGCTGGTTCAGAACTCACAGATGAAACTTTAAAGAGTTTGAACAGTTGAGCTCGTCAGCACTGTTATAATGCTCTTACTTTAATCTGCTCCCAGGTCAGATTTACTGCAGCTCACATGGGTTAAGGACAGGGTATGTGTGCGTGTGTGTGTGTGTGTGTGTGTGTGTGTTACCTCTGGGTAGTAGAAGGCAGCGATGGCCCGTCTGAGTCGGTTGGCGTACACCTGCAGGCAGCTCAGCAGCGCCCCCATGAGGACACACCCCGCACACATCAGGTACGCACCAGCGGACAGGGAGGACGGGGGGGACACACACTCTACAGACAGACAGGCTCGGTCACGTGGTCAACACAGCACCCCCCCATCTGAGGGGGAGGAGCCAATGCTCAGGTGTGTGCAGGTGACTCACCGCGGTTGTCGGTGCGGATGTTGATGCTGGACGAGCTGTTGAATGCTGCGACGGTTGTCCTCAGGAGGCGGGACATCAGGGAGTCTCCGCCCACACTGATGTTGACCTGGTGACGACCTGAGGACACACATATGACCCAGGAGTGTGTGTGTGTGAGTGTGTGTGTGTGAGTGTGAGTGTGAGAGTGTGTGTGTGCGCTTACTTGTCAGGTTGAACTGGGTGAAGGAGTGTCTACTGACGATGTCCAAAACATTGACGAGAGCAACGTCAACAGTCAGCAGAGACACACAGAGAAGAGAGATGGACAGGACCTGGAGCACACCTGAGGACTGCACACACACACACACACACACACACATACACATACAGAATGATGTTACTTTGTCAGCATTGACCTCTGACCCTGGCTCAGGTGATCTAAGGTCATGACCATGACATCAATAGTGTTCAACGTTCCCGTCCAGGTGGGGGCGGAGCCTCAGAGTGTCGTGATCTCACCACGTGTGGGAGCTCGTCAGTGTTGATCTTCAGGCTTTGGAGGTTGATCATCTTCTTCTTCTCTGACCGGATCAGCGGCAGCAGGGCGCGTTTGCCCTGAAGGTCAGAAAATCAAAGGATCAAAGCACAAAAACAGCACATCAAAGCACTGAAGCTTCTGATTGGGTTAGAGTTAAGATTGTGGGCGGAGCCATGATAGGAGCATGATAATGATGATGATGATGATGATGATGAAGATGATGATGATAATGGTGATGATGATGAAGATGATGATGATGATGGTGATGGTGATGATGATGATGAAGATGATGATTATGATGGTGATGATGATGATGATGATGATGATGGTGATGTTGATGAAGGTGATGATGAAGATGATGATGATGGTGATGTTGATGAAGGTGATGATGAAGATGATGATGATGATGGTGATGATGATGATGATGGTGATGATGATGATGATGAAGGTGATGATGATGGTGATGATGGTGGTGATGATGAAGGTGAATGAAGACGTTACCTTGTTCTTCCTGCGAGCGTCGATTCGTCTGAAGCGTGCGGTGACGTAGACGTTGTCGAAGCGAACGTCACTCCTGTACTGCCTCAGGTAACTAAAGGCTCTGTGAAGAAGAGGAGGGGGATGAAGAGGAGGAGGAGAGGAGGAGGGGGGCTGAGCGGATGATGAAGGGTTCTCACTGTGTGAAGATGGTGATGAAGGTGAAGGACAGCAGCAGCTGCAGGACCTTCAGCAGCTGCTCCACCAGGTTCTTCAGCCTCTGAGCAGAATCAGCTGCAGCCTGAGTGAACTCCTCCTCCAGGAGGTCCCCCAGCACCGACTCCTGCTCCTCCTCCTGCAGACACACAGCAAAAGGGTTCAGCTCCGCCCCCACAGGCGAGCACAGAAGGGGCGGGGCTTCACCAGGCTCACCTCCAGAACGAGACTCGTGCTGAACTCCCTGGAGAGAAGATCAACGGAGACATCGAGCTGATCAAAGAGACGACCAAAGTTCCCCTCAACAGGAACCTGCTGTCGACACCAGGGAGTCATCACTGAGGAGGAGAGGAGGAGGAGAGAGGAGGAGAGGAGAGGAGGAGGAGGAGGGGAGGAGGAGGAGAGAGGAGAGGAGAGGAGAGAGGAGAGGAGAGGGAGAGAGGAGAGGAGAGAGGAGAGAGGGAGGAGAGGAGGAGAGGAGAGAGGAGAGGAGAGAGGAGGAGAGGAGAGAGAGGAGAGGAGAGGAGAGAGGAGGAGGGAGGAGGGAGGAGAGGAGAGAGGGAGAGGAGAGGAGAGAGAGGAGGAGAGGAGGAGAGGAGGGAGGAGGAGAGAGGAGAGAGGAGAGGAGAGGAGGAGAGGAGAGAGGAGAGAGGAGAGGAGAGGAGAGAGGAGAGAGGAGGAGAGGAGAGAGGAGAGGAGGAGAGGAGAGAGGGAGAGGAGAGGAGGAGGAGAGAGAGAGAGAGAGAAGAGGAGAGGGGAGAGAGGAGAGAGGAGAGGAGAGAGGAGAGAGAGAGAGAGGAGAGGAGAGAGGAGGGGAGAGAGGAGAGAGAGAGGAGGAGAGGGAGAGAGGAGAGGAGAGAGGAGAGGAGAGAGGAGAGAGAGGAGAGAGGAGGAGAGAGGAGAGGAGAGAGGAGAGAGAGGAGAGAGGAGAGGAGAGAGAAGAGGAGAGGAGGGGAGGAGAGGAGAGAGGAGAGGAGAGAGGAGAGGAGGAGAGGAGAGGAGGAGAGAGGAGAGGAGGAGAGGGAGAGAGAGGAGAGGAGAGAGGAGGAGAGGAGAGAGGGAGTATGTGACTCTACTGTGTGTATTTGTGTGTATTTGTGTGTGTGTGTGTGTTCTCACCTCTCATGACATCACACAGGAAGTGGAACTTCATGGGAACACACAGGATGTGGTTGATGACAGGTACAGGTATCGCTGTCGTACACTCCTCCCACTTCACCCTGAACCAATCAGAGCATCGGAGGATGCCCTCAGCCACCAGAGCTGGAACACACACGCCCACACACACACACACACACACACACACACACACACACACACACACACACACACACACACACACACACACAGGTGTGTCCAGGTGTGTCCAGGTGTGTCCAGGTGTGTCCAGGTGTCCTCCTGTAGTGTCTCTCACCGTCACACTGCATCAGCGTCTTTTCCCTGAACTGCTCCTGCGTGCTGCCGGTGGCGGTGGCGGCGGCGGTGGCGGTGGCGGGCCGTGGCGGCGTGAGGCCCTCGTACCCGTACTGAAGGAGGACCTGGTGTCGGAGGTTCTGGAACGCTCTGCTGACGTTGACGGCCTCCGAGCGGAACGCCGCCTGGTTGTCCTGGACACAGGTGGGAACGTTGGCCCCTCCCCCTCACGCCACCTCTCAGGTTCACTGTCCTTGTGAGGACCGACTCACCACCAGGGCCTGGGTCGTCCGGACAACTGGCGCCATGGTGTGTCGCCATAGCAACCGGACATTGTGGACCTGCTGGTCCAGGTTACAGCTGAGCGAGCGCACCGCCGCCTCCACGTTGGCCTGGATGTTGGCCACAGGGCCTGTGATGACATCACCACAGGTCAGAGGTCGTCTGGGGGGGGGCGGGGCTAACTCACCTGTACACAGGACAGACAAGGTGAGCACCATCAGGTACCCACGACCACGGGAGCCGAGCATGCTGGGAAACATCAGGAGCAGCGCACATCTGCAGAAGGAGGACGAAGCTGCAGCCAGCACACACACACCTGAGAGGGAGAGAGTGTGTGTGTGTGAGAGAGTGTGAGAGAGAGAACGTGTGTGTGTGTGTGTGTGAGAAAGAGTGAGTGTGTGTGTGTAAGTGTGAGTGAGTGTGTGTGAGAGAGTGTATGAGTGTGTGTGAATGTGTGTGTGAGTGTGTGTGAGTGTGTGTGTATGTGTGTGAGTGTGTGATGTGTGTGTGTGTGTGTGAGACCCCTCACCTACAAAGGCCCCGCCCACCACCATCTTCCACTCGGAGCTCAGGTGGAGTTGATGAAATATTCCCAGGTAGAGTCCTGACAGGAAGTAATGACGTCACGTTAGATGGGTCGTCAGAATATCACGTGACCAGACGAACCCCGCCCCCCGGTGGAGCCGCCAGGTACGTGGTCCTGACCCGTGGCGCCACCTGTCGGCGGATGTGCGTCATTGGCGGGTAAAGCTCACCTGTTCCGCTCAGGGCTCCGAAGAGGAGTCTGGGGAGCAGGTGAGAGCGCGGGAACGCGTCTGATTGGCTGCGGAGGCGCCGAAGGACGTCCATCACACCGGACTACGGCAGTCGGATGACCGGATTGTGACGGCGGCTTCAGTCTGAACGCCTCTCTGATCAGGCTGCGATCAAAGCCTTTGATGCTTTCATTTGGGCGGGATCAATCACATGACCGGGACGTCACATGACCCAGGATGGAGCTGTTAGTCACAGCGGCTGGCTCCGCCCCTGAGGGTCAAAGGTCACAGCTCAGAAATGTGATGGGGGAGGGAGAACCTGGACCAGAACCAGAACAGAACCAGGGACAGGACCAGAACCAGACCAGGACCAGGACCAGAGCAGAACCAGGGACAGGACCAGAACCAGACCAGGACCAGGACCAGAGCAGAACCAGGGACAGGACCAGAACCAGACCAGGACCAGGACCAGAGCAGAACCAGGGACAGGACCAGAACCAGACCAGGACCAGAACCAGAACAGAACCAGGGACAGGACCAGAACCAGACCAGGACCAGGACCAGGACCAGACCAGGACCAGAACCAGAACAGAACCAGGGACAGGACCAGAACCAGACCAGGACCAGGACCAGAACAGAACCAGGGACAGGACCAGAACCAGACCAGGACCAGGACCAGAGCAGAACCAGGGACAGGACCAGAACCAGACCAGGACCAGAACCAGAACAGAACCAGGGACAGGACCAGAACCAGACCAGGACCAGGACCAGAACAGAACCAGGGACAGGACCAGAACCAGACCAGGACCAGGACCAGAGCAGAACTTGGAGCAGAACAGAACCAGGAGGCCTCAGGGTGCGGGTCTGTTCGGGGGTTTCCAGGGTGTGAGCTCCAGCTGCAGGATCACATCTGTCCACGCCCTCAGGGACTTCAACGGCTTAATGGTTCCCAGTACAGACTGGGTCTGTCCTCAGGTGTTAAACACGAGCAAACTGGTTATACAGGTCAGCGCGCGCAGCGCACACACACTCACACACACACACACACACACACACACACACACACAGAATTTAAACTTTGAAGACAAACAGAAGAGAAGCCAACTCCCTCCCTCTCTCTCCCGCTCTCCCTCCCTCCCTCCCTCCCACACACACACACACACACACACACACACACACACGCCCTTATCGTCCGTGTGTGTGCAGACTGTTCCTGAAGGAAGTCGTCGTCGTCTCTTCTCCGCTGCTTTGCTTCTTTTTTCTGCTCAGATGGCGACTAAGGTGAGAACTGGGCGAACTGGGCGCGGGTTCGGGTGGTTCTGGTGGTTTTGTGGTTCCTGTGGTTTTGGTGGTTCCTGTGGTTTTGGTGGTTCCTGTGGTTTTGGTGGTTCTGGTGGTTTTGGGTGTAACTGGGCCACTCAGATGAGCCTTAATCCTGATTTTAAGGACTCTGCAGCTCGACACGCCTTTAACGGCTCACGCTCTTATTTTGAAAACCTTCTGGGCGCGTGGCCGCTCATTATTTTATAAAAGTCAATTTTGGATCAAAGGAACTACTTCAACTGTCCGTCTAGCCACGCCCATGCTGACGTCACTACGGGTACGTTACTGTCAGGAGTAACGGAGTAACGAGGCAGCTGTTTGAGTAAGGTCAGCCGCCAGGGGGCGCCAGAGTAATCAGATTACCTTAGAGTATGACGTCATCCGCGTCAGTCCAATCGGTGACCAGGTGAGGGGACGACCGGAGGACACCAGCCGTCCAGTGAGCTGGACCGTCCCCTCTTGTCCCGTCCCGGTCCTCCCGTCCCACACCGGGGCGGTCCTGTCCTGGGTCCAGGGTCCAGGGGCGTCCCTGCTGAGGGGGGACAGCTCCAGGCCGTCCCTCCTTGGGTCAACACTGAGGACTCGACGTACCGCTTCTTCTGTCATCAGATTAGAGGCCTTCACCTGTAAGCCCCGCCCACCCACAGGTACCTGTGAGGGCTGAAGAGGTCACAAGAGGTCAAAGATCCTCTGGGACAGACGAGCCACTCGTCCTCAGGACGCCCTCTGTCCAGCCGTCCTCTGTCCTGCCTGCTGGGACATTCCCGGGGACGCTGTTGCGCCGCGGGGCTGGGCGGTGTCTGGTTGCCGTGGCGACGGCTGACTGTTGCGTGTCAGTTCTCAGAGCTGGAGCTGGCCATCGACTCGCTGGTGTCAGAGTTCCACAAGGCTGCGGACGGAGGAGCCACCATGAACACCACCCAGTTCCAGACCATGATGTCCAAGCAGCTGCCTGTGGTCGCCAAGGTAACCCGCCCGTCCCCCTCTGCCCCCCCCCGTGTCCAGCTCACGTCCCCCGTGCTGTTGCAGACGGTGGACAACGAGGACGCCCTGGGGCAGCTCCTGCAGCAGATGGGCGTCCAGGACGGACACAGCATCTCCTTTGAGAACTTCTGGACTCTGGTCAACAAGCAGGCCGTCCAGATGTTTGGGTCTACACACAGAGACAAGAACATCAAGTGCGGCTGCCTGCTGCAGTGAGCGAGGACCCTGGACCACCACAGGGGACGGGACACCAGGAGGAGGACCTGGCTCCACTCTGACAACACACATCTAACCTTCCTCTCCAGTTCTGAGCCAAACATCTGAGTCAGAGTCCCAGTCTGGACCGCCAGGCCTCCTCTGAGGTCCTCTGAGGTCCTTTGATGTCCTCTGAGGTCCTCTGATGTCCCCTGTGGTCCTCTGATGTCCCCTGTGGTCCTCTGAGGTCCTCTGATGTCCCCTGTGGTCCTCTGATGTCCCCTGTGGTCCTCTGAGGTCCTCTGATGTCCCCTGTGGTCCTCTGAGGTCCTCTGAGGTCCTCTGATGTCCCCTGTGGTCCTCTGTGGTCCTCTGATGTCCCCTGTGGTCCTCTGTGGTCCTCTGATGTCCCCTGTGGTCCTGGTGGTGTGAAGCTGTCCAGGTCTGGTGTCAGACCCAACAGCCAGTTTACCTTCTAACATTTCAAATAAAGACTGCATGAACCCCAAATGTGACCGTTAGACCTCCTCCTCTTCTTCTTCTTCTTGTAGCTCCTCTCTCGTTCCTCATGTCTCATACTAACAGTTGTTGCTGTGGACCTTCTGAAACCTCAAGATCAATAAACATTTCTCTGCTTTTGATAAAAACTGGTTCTTCTGATCAATGTTCTCCTCCAGACACCTTCATCACCACCATCACCATCATCATCACCACCATCATCATCAGGAGGACACAGGTTCTGGGCTTCAGAAAGCTTTATTGAAACAGGGAGGATGAATGAATATTGATCATATTGATGAATATTGATCGTATTGATGAATATTGATCGTATTGGTGAATATTGATCGTATTGGTGAATATCGATCGTATTGGTGAATATTGATCCTTCGGTCTTCATCACCTCAGGACTCTTCATCACAGCGACCTAACGAGCGGCCAGATGTGGTTGCCGTGGCGATGCCCTCTGGCCTGAGGAGTGAACTTAACAGAGTGCGCACCGGCCTGGCGGGCAGGTGGGCGTGGCTTTGGGGGCGGGGCCAGAGGGAGGGGCTGGCGGGCGGTTAGCGGTGGGCGGGCGGCGTGTCGAGGCCGTTCTCGGGCGAGTTGGGGCTCAGGTACTCGAAGGCCTTCTGGGACACGAACTGTTTGAGCGGCGTGAGCAGCAGCTCGGCGGTGGACGGGCGCCGCTGGCCCACGCCGTCAGGGGGCGGGGCCACGCCGTCCGCCTCCGGGCCGTCCTTCAGGCTGGAGCGGCGGCCGTTGGGGGGGTCGGGGCTCTGGGGGGCCCCCGGCCCCCGAGGGGCGCGGAAGTGCAGGCTGCGGCGGCGGCGGGGCCGGCCGTCCATCGCCTTCAGAAACAGGCTGTTGGCGGAGCTGCGGCGCGGCGAGCTGTCAGACAGGAAGTCCTCCTGGTTCAGGAAGTCCTCCACTTCCTGGTGCGACGGTCGCTGCAGCTGCAGGGAGACAGACGCGTTACCGAAGCCCCGCCCCCCGGGGGCGTGTCCGGGCCAGCCCCGCCCTCACCAGGCTGTAGAGCGGCGTGCTGTTGACCAGCAGCTGCAGCAGGATGCGGCACAGCTCCTGCAGGTCCCTCAGCAGCTGCTGGACCCGACCCGGGAGCGCTCTGAGCCCCCGCAGCGGGCCCAGCCGGGCCAGAACCGCCGCCTGGCGGCGAGCCCCGCCCAGCGCCGCCTCACGCGCGCCCTCCAGACGGTACACCGACGCCACCAGCACCTTCTGCAGCTGCTGCAGCAGGTCGGTGAGAAGCTCCAGAACCAGACCCAGACCCACCTGGACGGGACAGACCGACAGGTGAGCCTGGGGCTGGGGGGGGGGGGGTGAGGGGGTGAGGGGGGTGAGGGGGGAGAAGGAGGGGGAGGGAGAGGAGGGGGAGGGGGAGAAGGAGGGGGGTGGAGGGAGGGGGAGAGGGGGAGGGAGAGGAGGGGGAGGGGGGAAGGAGGGGGGTGAGGAGGGGGAGGGGGGGAGGGGGGTGGAGGGGGAGAAGGAGGGGGAGAGGGGGGAGGAGAGGAGGGGGAGGGGGGAGAAGGAGGGGGGGGAGGAGGGGGAGGGGGTGAGGAGGGGGAGGGGGTGAGGAGGGGGAGGAGGGGGAGGAGGTCTCGGGGCCTCACGGCGTCGGCGGCGTCCCCCAGCGTGAGGGCGGCGGCGTGCAGCTGCTGCCTGATCCTGGCGAGGCGGTGGAACACGTGGAGGCTGAGGCAGAGCGCCAGGCTGCGCAGGCGGGTCCACACGCCAGGCTCCTCCCCCTCGTCCTCGTCCTCGTACTCCTGCACCTTCGCCTCCCACTCCAGACCTGAGGGCACGCCGCGTCAGGGTCAAAGGTCGAGGGCGCGCCCGCCCTCATACTCACGCAGCGTCGGGGGGAGGGGCAGGTAGTGGGCGGCGGCCTCCTCCACGTGGCTCAGCGCGTTGTCCAGGCCCGAGGACGCCGCCCGGCCCGCCGCGCTGTCCTGCGCCCGCAGCAGGGCGCCGCGCACGCCGTCGCTCAGACGCTCCAGCTGGTCCAGGGCGCCGTCCACGCCGTCCATCAGCCACAGCTGCAGGTCGTCCAGCGCCAGCGCCAGCCCCTCCCTCAGGTGGGCCGCCACCTGCTCACATGGGGGGTCAGAGGTCAGGCGCCCGGACGCAGCGCGACGCAGACGTGGGGGGGCGGACCTCGTCGGTGGACCGGCTCAGGACGGGGAAGCTGCGCCGCAGACGCTCCAGACCCAGAAGGGCCAGGCCGTTAGCCACCTCCACTGTGGGGGGGTGAGGGGGGTGAGGGGGTGAGAGAGGGGGTGAGAGAGGGGTGAGAGAGGGGGGGTGAGAGGCAGGTGAGGAGGGGGGTGAGGGGGGTGAATGGGGGTGAGGGGGGAGGTTAGACGCAGGTGAGGGGGTGGAGAGGGGGTGAGGGGGGTGAGGGGGAGGTTAGAGGCAGGTGAGGGGGTGAGAGAGAGGGTGAGGGGGGTGAGAGGGTGAGGGGGAGGTTAGAGGCAGGTGAGAGGGGGTGAGAGGGGGTGAGGGGGAGGTTGAGGCAGGGGAGGGGGTGAGAGAGAGGGTGAGGGGGTGGAGAGGGGGTGAGGGGGGGTTAGAGGCAGGTGAGGGGGTGAGAGAGAGGGTGAGGGGGTGAGAGGGGGTGAGGGGGGTGAGGGGGTGGAGAGGGGGGTGAGAGAGGGGGGGTGAGAGAGGGGGGTGAGAGGCAGGTGAGGAGGGGGGTGAGGGGGGTGAATGGGGGTGAGGGGGAGGTTAGACGCAGGTGAGGGGGTGAGAGGGGGTGAGGGGGGTGAGGGGGAGGTTAGAGGCAGGTGGAGGGGGTGAGAGAGAGGGTGAGGGGGTGAGAGGGGGTGAGGGGGAGGTTAGAGGCAGGTGAGAGGGGGTGAGAGGGGGTGAGAGGGGGTGAGGGGGAGGTTGAGGCAGGTGAGGGGGTGGGAGAGAGAGGGTGAGGGGGTGAGAGGGGGTGAGGGGGAGGTTAGAGGCAGGTGAGGGGGTGAGAGAGAGGGTGAGGGGGTGAGAGGGGGTGAGGGGGGAGGTTAGAGGCAGGTGAGGGGGTGAGAGAGAGGGTGAGGGGGGAGAGGGGGGTGAGGGGGAGGTTAGAGGCAGGTGAGAGGGGGTGAGAGGGGGTGAGGGGGAGGTTGAGGCAGGTGAGAGGGGTGAGAGGGGGTGAGGGGGGAGGTTAGAGGCAGGTGAGGGGGGTGAGAGAGAGGGTGAGGGGGTGAGAGGGGGTGAGGGGAGGTTGAGGCAGGTGAGGGGGGTGAGAGAGAGGGTGAGGGGGTGGGAGGGGGTGAGGGGGGGAGGTTAGAGGCAGGTGAGGGGGGTGAGAGAGAGGGTGAGGGGGGTGAGAGGGGGTGAGGGGGGAGGTTAGAGGCAGGTGAGGGGGGTGAGAGGGGGTGGGGGGGGGAGAGGCAGGTGAGGGGGGTGAGAGGGGGTGAGGGGGAGGTTAGAGGCAGGTGGGGGGGTGAGAGAGGGGTGAGGGGGTGAGAGGGGGTGAGGGGGAGGTTAGAGGCAGGTGAGGGGGGTGAGAGAGAGGGTGAGGGGGAGAGAGGCAGGTGAGGGGGGTGAGAGAGGGTGAGGGGGTGAGAGGCAGGTGAGGGGGGTGAGAGAGGGTGAGGGGGTGAGAGGCAGGTGAGCTCACGTCACAACACAGACGTCACCATGACGACCTACTCTGAGGCTCCAGGCTCGCCAGGAGGGGCGTGGCCTGTCTCACGGCCACCTCGGAGATTTGGCGCACGCCGACCTCGGCGGCTCCTCCCACCAGGCCCAGGACGCGGTAGCGACCTTTGACCTCGCAGTACGCCGCCGTCACGGTCTGCAGCGCCGAGCGCACGAGGGGCAGGCGGGCGGCCCTGAGCACGGCGCTGGTCTGGAAGACAGGCAGAGAGTGAGCAGGTGACCCCTGGCCCCGCCCCCTCAGGTGGGCCTCACCTCCTCGTCCCACGCGTCTCCGTCGGGTCTGTGGACACAAGAGGACACGGCGTCACCGCGGCGCCACGAGGCAGTCAGCCGCCCCGCCAACAAAGCCGCGCCTGTTCGCCGCCGCCACCGAGGAAATCAGCGGGGGGGGCCGCGGCGCCGCCCTGATGCCCAGGCCCCCCCCTCAGAAGAGGCCCGCACAGCGCTGGTCCGGACACGCACCTGGCGGGGCTCCGCCCCCTGAGGGTCACCTGTGGCGGGTCTGACCTCAGGTGTGCCCCCCCCCAGGACCAGACCGTAACCGTATGGCGTCCGAGCGGCGGTCTTACCCCATCGTTGAGCGTCGAGGAAGCGGGTCGGCGAGCGGGTCGGTTGTGGCGTGGCGAGCCGGAGCCCCGACGGCTTTTGAGGCGGGCGGAGGCTCCTGATTGGTGGAGGCGGCGTTCGGGGCTGAATCGGGCGTTTGTGCGTCGGAGGCGAACGGATCGATTCCAGGCGGTGAGGTCACTTATGACACGCCACCTTCTGAGGCCCTCTGGGGGTCGGGGGCGTCAACCGGGGCCGGGCCGGGGCCCCCGGGGGGGCGGGGGTCGGGGCCCCTGGGGGGCGTCGCCTTGACGGGCACAGGAGGGGGCGGGGCCTCCTCGGCCAGGTTGACCTTCTCCTCAGAAACCAGCTCCGTGTTGCAGAGCGTGAAATCGTCCTTCCTGAAGAGCCCGAGGTCACACGGGGCGAGGCGTCATGTGACAACACAACCACGCCTGAACACCACAACACCCTCAGGAGGGAACACACACATAGACACACAAACACACACACACAAAACACACACACAAACACACACACATAGACACACAAACACACACACCTAGACACACAAACATATATAGACACACACCCCATACACCACCACACACATGCACACACACATACAGACACAAACACACAGACACATATATAGACACACACACATATAGACACACACCCCATACACTACACACACACATACAGACACAAACACACAGACACATACTGTATATAGACACACACTCATAATACACACACACACCACACACTCACATATATAGACACACACACAAACACACATATAGACACACACCACATACACACACACACTCACACACATATATAGACACAGACACACAAACACACACACATATAGACACACACATGTAGACACACACATATAGGCACACACCCCATACATCACCACACACACACATACAGACACAAACACACAGACACACCTATAGACACACAAACACGCCACGTGCACACAGAGACATATACACATACAAAAACACACACAGACACCCACACACAAACGCACCACATGCACACTCCCCATACACTATCACACACACAAACTCACTCACACACACACACACACACTCACTCACTCACTCACACACACACACACACACACACACACACACTCACTCACTCACTCTCACACACACTCACTCACACACACACGCTCACACACACACACACACACCTGTCCATTGTTTTCATCATCAGATCATCGATCATCTGGGCTGACGATCATAAATCGGTTATCGATTGAGGGAACTTGGATCGATCAGAGATCAAAGAGACAGCCTCTCACATTGAACCTGTGATTCAGGAGCTTTGATGTTCTCATTAAAGCGTTTCCATTCAGGCTGTAGTCTCGTTCAGAAGTCCGACTTTCCGGACCGGCCGTGAAGGCAGCACTTAGCCTCAAACTTCCGGCTTTGTTCGGGGAAACGACGTGAGCGACGAGACTCGAACCTTCAACCTCCCGCCTCACTTCGGCCTCGCGAGCCTCAGGTGAGTCCCTCCAGACGTCTGCGGGACTTTATGTGACGTTCTTCTGCCTCCAGATGTCGACGTCCATGACGAGGGTGGGCGGGGTGGTGGTCATCACGCAGGTCATCCCTCAGGACGAGGGCCTGCCGCTGGCCACGCCCACACCTGTCCCACCTGCCCCACCTGCCCCACCTGCGGCCAGACGGGACCCCGCCCCCCCCCAGCCGGATGGACTCACCGCGACCTTCATGGAGGCGGGGCCACAGGGCCTGGGGGGTGAGAGGGGGGGGGCTGGGGGTGAGGGGGGTGAGGGGAGGGCCTGGGGGGGGGGGGGGGGGGGGCACAGGGCCTGGGGGTGAGGGGGGTGAGAGGGGGGGGCACAGGGCCTGGGGGTGAGGGGGTGAGAGGGGGGGCACAGGGCCTGGGGGTGAGAGGAGTGAGGGGGCAGGGCCTGGGGGTGAGGGAGGGGGGGGGGCACAGGGCCTGGGGGGTGAGGGGGTGAGAGGGGTGAGGGGGGCACAGGGCCTGGGGGTGAGAGGGGTGAGGGGGGGGGGCACAGGGCCTGGGGGTGAGGGGGGTGGGGGGGGGGCACAGGGCCTGGGGGTGAGAGGGGGTGAGGGGGTGAGGGGGGCACAGGGCCTGGGGGGTGAGGGGGTGAGGGGGGGGCACAGGGCCTGGGGGTGAGAGGGGTGAGAGGGGTGGGGGGGGCACAGGGCCTGGGGGTGGGGGGAGGGGGGCACAGGGCCTGGGGGTGGGGGGGGGGGGCACGGGCCTGGGGGGGGTGAGGGGGCCTGGGGGTGGGAGGGGGGGGGGGCACAGGGCCTGGGGGTGAGGGGGGTTGAGAGGCCTGGGGGGGGGCACAGGGCCTGGGGGGGGTTGAGAGGCCTGGGGGGGCTGACCTCATGACCTCCCCAGGTGGTGCAGGTGATGCTGGGGCTGCTGTGCGTCCTGTTCAGCGTGCGTGCGGCCTTCTGGGAGACCCTGAGCCTGCAGGCCCCCCTGAGCCTGGCCCTGGCGGTAGGTCCCCCTCAGACCCCCCCTCAGACCCCCCCTCAGAACCCCCCTTGGGCCCCCCCTCGCCCCCCCTCATCGCTCTCCTCTCCCTCAGTTTGTGGTGTCAGGATCGGTGACGCTGGCGACGCTGAGGAAGACGTCGGTGGCTCTGGTGAGTGTCCCCCCGTCCCCCCCCCCCCATCCCCTGTGCCCCCCCCCGTCCCCTGTGCCCCCCCACCCCCGTGTCCTGATGGCTCTGCTGCAGGTCTGCGCCACCGCGTTGTCCAACGGGTTCAGCGTGCTGGTGGGCCTGGGGGGCGTGGCCTACCTGGGCTTCCTGATCGCCATCTCCCCGTCCGCCACGCTGCTCTGCGCTGAGGGGGGGGGCCTGGCCCCCACGGAGAACGAGAGGGACCGATGCCTGAGGAACATGAGCCGGCTCGACGTAGGCGCCGCCGCGGCACGCCAGGGTTAGGGTTCGGGTTCGTGACGCGTGCTGCGTGTGCAGGCGGTGGAGAGCGGCGCCCTGGGGCTGCTGCTGCTGCTGCTGCTGCTGCAGGTCTGCGTCTCCCTCGCCGTCTCCGTCTGCTGCGCCCGCGCCCTCGGGCGCCACGGACGCCGCCCGACCGCCACGGTGCGCTCCCCGGAACCCCTCAGGCGCCAGGCCTCCGCAGCTGTCTCTGACCTTTGATCTGACCTTTGACCTCCAGGGAGTCCTGGATGACGACCGCCCTCTGCTGGATGCCACGGACCCCCCCCAGTGACGCAGTCCAGCTGAGGGCCCCACGTGGCCCCGCCCCCTCCGCCCCCCCCAACAAAATAAAGATGAAACACAGTAAAAGACTCCTGATGTTGAACTGGTTAAGGTTATATTATTATTATTATTATTATGTTATTGTTATTATATCATCATTATTAGGTTATTATTATTATTATTATTATGTTATTGTTATATTATTATTATATCATCATTATTAGGATTATTATTATTATTATTATGTTATTGTTATATTATTGTTATTACATTATCATTATTAGGTTATTATTATTATTATTATTATTATTATGTTATTGTTATATTATTATTATATCATCATTATTAGGTTATTATTATTATTATTATGTTATTGTTATATTATTGTTATTACATTATCATTATTAGGTTATTATTATTATTATTATTATGTTATTGTTATATTGTTATTATATCATCATTATTAGGTTATTATTATTATTATTATGTTATTGTTATATTATTGTTATTACATTATCATTATTAGGTTATTATTATTATTGGATCATATTATTATGTTATATATAATATTATGTCCCTAAATATAATAACGTCCCTAAAATAATATAATATTGGACATCTGGACACCCTAACCCTAAAGAGGGACATCTGGACACCCTAACCCTAAAGAGGGACATCTGGACACCCTAACCCTAAAGAGGGACATCTGGACACCCTAACCCTAAGGAGGGACATCTGGACACCCTAACCCTAAGGAGGGACATCTGGACACCCTAACCCTAAAGAGGGACATCTGGACACCCTAACCCTAAAGAGGGACATCTGGACACCCTAACAAGAGGGACATCTGGACACCCTAACCCTAAAGAGGGACATCTGGACACCCTAACCCTAAAGAGGGACATCTGGACACCCTAACCCTAAAGAGGGACATCTGGACACCCTAACCCTAAAGAGGGACATCTGGACACCCTAACCCTAAGGAGGGACACACACGATGAACGTGGCTCTGGCAGGAGCATCCTGACCCCCCAATGCTTTTATTTTGAAGTTCTTAAGCGGAGGTAGGCATCTCGAACCTGCTGGCCCAGCAGAACATGGATGTGTGGTTCTGAGAGGTCCAACAGGTCCAACATGATGCTCACTAAGGAAGAGGGCCGTCACCTTCACACACACAGAGGAGACTTTTATTAAGGGTCTGGTCAGTCCAGCTAAAACATGGAGAGACAGAATAGAGACAGCAACAAAGATGAGGAGTTCATCCGGGTTAACTGATCAATACGGGTTAACTGATCAATACGGGTTAACTGATCAATCCGGGTTAACTGATCAATACGGGTTAACTGATGAATCCGGGTTAACTGATCAATACGGGTTAACTGATCAATCCGGGTTAACTGATGAATCCGGGTTAACTGATCAATACGGGTTAACTGATCAATACAGGTTAACTGATGAATCGGGTTAACTGATCAATCGTATTGATCACCGGGTTAATTGATCAATAACTGAACTGATCATATGAATCGGGTTACTGATGACGGGTTAACTGATACGGGTTAACGGTTAATGATCACGGTTAACTGATCAATCCGGGTTAACTGATCATATAACTGATCGAACTGATCAATACGGGTTAACTGATGAATCCGGGTTAACTGATCAATACGGGTTAACTGATCAATACAGGTTAACTGATGAATCCGGGTTAACTGATCAATCCGGGTTAATTGATCAATCCGGGTTAATTGATCAATCCGGGCTAACTGATGAATCCGGGTTCACTGATGAATCCGGGTTAACTGATCAATAGGGGTTAACTGATCAATACGGGCTAACTGATGAATCCGGGTTCACTGATGAATCCGGGTTAACTGATCAATACGGGCTAACTGATCAATCCGGGTTAACTGATCAATACGGGTTAACTGATCAATCCGGGTTAACTGATCAATACGGGTTAACTGAGGGAGTTCAGGGGTCGTGGAGGGCGGCGCTGCCGCTCCAGCCCGCCAGGGGGCGCCGCTACTCCTCTGTCACGTGACTCGCCACTGTAGCCAATCAGAAGAAGAGCCTAGCCTAGCTAGCCTAGCCGCTGAAGACTCCAAAGTGTGACTAAACGCGGACAGGTGAGGTTAAAGTCACCTGGGACAGCCTGCTCAGCTTGTCCCCCCATCTGTGCCCCCCAGGATGGACGCCCTGGGGAGGGTCCTGGTCCACCTGCGGCGGGGCGGGGCCCCCCAGCCGGCCCCCTTCCTCCAGGTGAGGCACAGGTGAGCCGCAGGTGAGCCGCAGGTGTCCTCCACCAACCTGCTGTCCCTGTCCCTGTCCCTCAGAGCGTGACGGGGGCCTTCAGCGGGGCCGCGGACCGGGCGGAGGTCGGCTGGTCTCTGGACAACAACCGCTTCGTCCTCAGTGAGGGGGGCGGGGCCACGAGGGTCCTGCTGCAGGTAAGCCCCTCCCCTGAGCTCACCTGGGCTCCCCTGCCACCCCTGACGCTGCTGCCTTCTCCTTCCAGAGGCCCCCCTTCTGCCCCTTCAAACACCTGTCGGCCGCTGAGGCGGCGGCGACCCCCCGGGAGGTCCAGGGGCGGGGGGTGGACGTGGGCGTAGCCACCATCCTCCACACGCACGACCACCGCGTGCTGCTGACGCGGAGAGCCGAGGGGCTCCGCGTGTTCCCCAACGTCTGGGTTCCTCCAGGTATGAGGGTCTTTGAAGGTCTTTGAAGGTCTCTGAAGGTCTCTGAGGGTCTCTGAGGGTCTCTGAAGGTCTCTGAGGGTCTTTGAGGGTCTTTGAGGGTCTCTGAAGGTCTCTGAGGGTCTTTGAGGGTCTCTGAAGGTCTCTGAGGGTCTTTGAGGGTCTCTGAGGGTCTCTGAGGGTCTTTGAGGGTCTCTGAAGGTCTCTGAGGGTCTTTGAGGGTCTCTGAGGGTCTCTGAGGGTCTTTGAGGGTCTCTGAAGGTCTCTGAGGGTCTTTGAGGGTCTCTGAGGGTCTCTGAGGGTCTCTGAAGGTCTCTGAGGGTCTTTGAGGGTTTCTGAAGGTCTCTGAGGGTCTTTGAGGGTCTCTGAGGGTCTCTGAGGGTCTTTGAGGGTCTCTGAAGGTCTCTGAGGGTCTTTGAGGGTCTCTGAGGGTCTCTGAGGGTCTCTGAGGGTCTCTGAGGGTCTTTGAGGGTTTCTGAAGGTCTCTGAGGGTCTCTGAAGGTCTGTGAGGGTCTTTAAGGGTTTCTGAAGGTCTCTGAGGGTCTTTGAGGGTTTCTGAAGGTCTCTGAGGGTCTCTGAAGGTCTGTGAGGGTCTTTGAGGGTCTTTGAGGGTCTCTGAAGGTCTCTGAGGGTCTTTGAGGGTTTCTGAAGGTCTCTGAGGGTCTCTGAAGGTCTGTGAGGGTCTTTGAGGGTCTTTGAGGGTCTCTGAGGGTCTCTGAAGGTCTCTGAGGGTCTTTGAAGGTCTCTGAAGGTCTCTGAAGGTCTTTGAGGGTCTCTGAAGGTCCTTGAGGGTCTCTGAAGGTCTCAGGTAGCAGCTGATTGAGGTTCTTCTTGTTTTAGGGGGCCACATCGAGCCAAATGAGACGGTAAATAACTTCCTGTTTGTTCCAACCAGAATGTTGTCTTTGTACCATTTATGTGTGTGTGTGTGTGTGTGTGTGTGTGTGTGTGTGTGTGTAGCTGCTGGCTGCAGGTCTC
This sequence comes from Lagocephalus sceleratus, assembly GCA_911728415.1. Classification (NCBI taxonomy): domain Eukaryota; kingdom Metazoa; phylum Chordata; class Actinopteri; order Tetraodontiformes; family Tetraodontidae; genus Lagocephalus; species Lagocephalus sceleratus. The sequence goes on from CAJVRN010000126.1 coordinate 12,231,318, forward strand.
CGGGAGTTACAGGAGGAAACTGGACTGAAACTGGAACCACAGAAACTTTCTCCAAAGATTCTGGGACTGTGGGAGGTGACTGAAAGTGAAAGTGAAACTGAGACTAACCCTGCAGCTCTGGAGCAGTGAGAGAGAGAGAGACAGGTAGACAGACAGGCAGAGAGGGAGAGAGAGAGAGACAGGTAGACAGACAGGCAGAGAGAGGTAGAGAGGAGAGAGAGAGACAGGTAGACAGACAGTCAGAGAGGTAGAGAGAGAGAGGGAGAGAGAGAGGGGTAGAGAGAGAGAGACAGGTAGACAGACTGGCAGAGAGAGAGGGAGAGAGACAAAGAAAGAGAGAGGTAGAGAGAGACAGGCAGAGAGAGAGAGACAGGTAGACAGACAGGCAGAGAGAGGTAGAGAGATAGAGATAGAGAGAGGTGAAGTGTCCCTCACTCTCCAGCCCCCCCACTATATGATGCTGTAACTGTCCCCCCCAGTCAGCGTACCCCCCCCTGCTGTCTGCTGGCCCCCCCCAGAAGCATCACGTGGTCGTCTACCTGCTGCTGCACTCTCCTCAGTCTCACCTGTGTCTGCAGGTAGGTGTCCCCCCCAGGTGTGTGTGTGAGTCAGGGTTAACCCCGCCCCCCCAGGTGTGTGTGCAGGTCAGGGTTAACCCCGCCCCCAGGTGTGTGTGCAGGTCAGGGTTAACCCCGCCCCCCACGTGTGAGTCAGGGTCAGGGTTAACCCCCCCCCCGAGGTGTGTGTGAGGGTCAGGGTTAACCCCGCCCCCCCAAGTGTGAGTCAGGGTTAACCCCGCCCCAGGTGTGTGTGAGGGTCAGGGTTAACCCCGCCCCCCACGTGTGAGTCAGGGTCAGGGTTAACCCCGCCCCCCGAGGTGTGTGTGAGGGTCAGGGTTAACCCCACCCCCCCAGGTGTGAGTCAGGGTTAACCCCGCCCCCCCTGCTCCCCCCAGGCCTCCCTCAGTCCGGACCCCCGTGAGGTTGCCGCCTGTCTGTGGGCCGACAGGCGGCTGGTGAGGGCCATCGTGTCTGCGGTGGACGGGGAGGACGGCGACCTTGACCTGGACGACCTCCCCCCCAGCGTCAGGTGAGCTGCTGCCCCCCGGCCTGCAGTCATGTGACCTCAGCTCTGCCCCAGCGTGTCTCAGGTGTCGCCCGACGGCGCTGTGAGCCACGGCGCC
>CAJVRN010000126.1:12237500-12245000 GCA_911728415.1 Lagocephalus sceleratus
TCCCCTTCCCGCTCAACTTCTTCCTGCCGGGGCAGATGCAGCGCCACCAGCTGGCCAAGCTGAGCCTGCAGCGGGGCGGCGCCGGCCTGGAGGTGGGCGACGAGCTGGAGAAAGAGGTGAGTCAGCGTCCCGGGCCCCGCCCCCTCCCCCAGGGGGGCGGAGTCAGCCCCTCCTCCTGCTCCTCAGCTGTACCGCGACGCCGCCGAGTGCATGGAGCTGCTGTCCCGCCGGCTCGGCTCACACAAGTTCTTCTTCGGGGACTCGTAAGTCCGTCCAGACGCCCCGCCCCCCCGTTGGCCCCGCCCCCGCTGACCCCCCTCCCCCCCCACAGGCCCTCCTCTCTGGACGCCTACGTGTTCGGTCACCTGGCGCCGCTGCTCAGGTGTAAACTGCCCAACGCCAAGCTGCAGCAGCACCTGCGCACTCTGGACAACCTGAGCAGCTTCTGCAGCAGCGTGCTGCAGCTGTACTTCCCCCGGGACGGCCCAGGTGAGGCTGGGGGCGGGGCCGGGGGCGGGGCTGGGGACGGCCCAGGTGAGGCTGGGGGGCGGGGCTGGGGCGGCCTAGGTGAGGCTGGGGAGGCGGGGCTGGGGGCGGCCCAGGTGAGGCTGGGGCGGGGCTGGGGGCGGCCCAGGTGAGGCTGGGGGCGGGGCTGGGGTAGGGGCCCAGGTGAGGCTGGGGCGGGGGCTGGGGGCGGCCCAGGTGAGGCTGGGGGCGGGGCGGGGCTGGGGACGGCCCAGGTGAGGCTGGGGAAGGCGGGGCTGGGGACGGCCCAGGTGAGGCTGGGGAAGGCGGGGCTGGGGGCGGCCCAGGTGAGGCTGGGGAAGGCGGGGCTGGGGACGGCCCAGGTGGGGGAATGGGGGCTGGGGCGGCCCAGGTGAGGCTGGGGGCGGGGGACGGCCCAGGTGAGGCTGGGGGCGGGGCTGGGGGGGGGCGGCCCAGGTGAGGCTGGGGGTGGGGCTGGGGGCGGCCCAGGTGAGGCTGGGGGGGGGAGGCGGCCCAGGTGAGGCTGGGGGGCGGGGCTGGGGAGAGGCTGGGGGCGGGGGGGACGGCCCAGGTGAGGCTGGGGCGGGGCTGGGGGCGGCCCAGGTGAGGCTGGGGGCGGGGCTGGGGGCGGCCCAGGTGAGGCTGGGGAAGGCGGGCTGGGGGGGGGCCCAGGTGAGGCTGGGGCGGGGCTGGGGGCGGCCCAGGTGAGGCTGGGGGCGGGGCGGGGCTGGGGACGGCCCAGGTGAGGCTGGGGGGCGGGGCTGGGGACGGCCCAGGCTGGGGTCAGGGGGTGGGGCTCTATCTGTGGGGGGCAAGGTGAGGCTGGGGGGAGGGGCTGTGGGTCGGGGGCGGGGCGTCTCAGCTCACACTCCCTCTGTCTCCAGAAAGCTCCGCCCAGAAGACGTCCTCGCCGCCGGAGGCCGCCGACTTCGAGCACGTGCCCAACAAGCGCAGGAAGCAGCTGCTGTCGGCGGTGGTGGCGCTGGGCGCCATGCTGAGCTACGCCCTGCTGACGGGCATGGTGTCCATCCAGCACGCGCAGCAGGGCGAGCTGCGGGGCGCCGCCGCCAGGGACGAGGACGAGGACGGGGACACCTGAGCCGCTGACGAACAATAAGAGCGTGATTCTGGATGGGTTCCTTCAAAATAAAAGCTTTACTCACTTTTCCCCGACCACCTCGCCTTCCTCCTCCCGTCGTCGACGTCATTCGTTCCAGCCGGAGCGACGCTGCCGGCGGTTTACGGGTCTCCGGGGGACCCGTAAAGACGGGTGGCGCTCGTCAGCAGATGGTTCCCATCAGGAGCTGGAAAAATGAGCTCAGGCGGAAACTTTAGCTGGACCGAGCAGGTCTGGACCCAGAGCAGCAGCAGCTGCCATGACGACAGCCCCCAGGAATCTGCTACCCCCCCCACACACACTGAGACACACACACACTGAGACACACTGAGACACAGACACACACACTGAGACACACTGAGACACACACACACACACTGAGACACACACACACACTGAGACACACTGAGACACAGACACACACACACTGAGACACACACACACACACTGAGACACACACACTGAGACACACACACTGAGACACACACACACACTGAGACACACACACTGAGACACACACTGAGACACACACACACACACACTGAGACACACACTGAGACACACACACACACTGAGACAAACACACACAGAGACACACACACACTGAGACACACACACTGAGACACACACTGAGACACACACACACTGAGACACACACACACACACTGAGACACACACACACTGAGACACAGAGACACACACACTGAGACACACACACACACTGAGCACACAGAGACACACACACTGAGACACACACACAGAGACACAGACACACACACACACACACTCAGACACACACACTCAGACACACACACACAGAGACACACACACACACCCTGACTCAGACACACACACCCTGACTCAGACACACACACACACCGACCCCCCACCGTCTCTCCCCACGTCAGTTTCCAGAAGGGAACCGGGGTCACCTTGTCCTCCCCTCACCTGCCCGTTTCCATGACGACGGCCCAAACAAACTGAGAGCTGGCCGGGTCAGAACCTCAGAGCGGGTCCAGCACACCTCCGGACTGGCCCCGCCCCCTCTCAGGGCCCCGCCCCCTCACACAGGGCCCGCCCTGCTCTGGGCTCACATGTAAAGGTCCTGGTCCGGTTCTGGGGTCCGGACCGACCCAGACGAGGTCCTCGCACACGTCACCACACCGGAAGAGTCCAACGGCCTCGCGCGCTTTATGCTCATAGGCTCGTGCACGCGCACAGCGCGCGTCCCCGCGGAGCCTGCAGCAGTCGTCGGTTCAGTCCTGCTCCGGGTCCTGGTCCTGGTCCTGGTCCTGCTCCGGGTCGGTTCTGCCTTTCCAGCGCGTCTCCAGGGTTCGGGTGTGTCGCCGGGCTCCGCGATGATCCGGACCGTCGTCCCGGTTCTGGTGGCCGTCCTCTGCGCGCGCCAGGCGGCCGCGGTCCCGGACGGTCCCGACGCTCAAGGTACCGAGGTTCGGGTCCGGGTTCTGCATGAGAGGAGCTGTGGTCCGGTCAGACCTGAGCCGAACCTGAGCGGCACCGGCCGCCTCCCCCTGAGCTGAGGGCAGAAGTGGACCGGACTCTCCGGTTCGGTGGTGCGTTCAGGTGCCGGACGGGTCTGACCGGAACTTTCACAGACACGCTGTTGCGTAACAGCCGCCGCCATCTGCGGTTACCATGGTGACGGGGTGTTTCCCATCCCGGGTCTTTGTCGGTGCTTCTACTGTCAGAACCAGAGGTTCTGGACCAGGTTCAGAACCAGAGGTTCTGGACGAGAGGTTCTGAGGTTCAGGGCCAGGTCCTGGACCCGAGGTTGTGGACCAGTGGTTCTGGACCTGAGGTTCAGGACCACAGGCTCTCGACCAGGGCTTCTGGACCAGGTCCTGGACCAGGGGTTCTGGACCAGGTTCAGAACCAGGCTCTGGACTAGGGGTTCTGAGGTTCAGGGCCAGGTCCTGGACCAGTGGTTCTGGACCTGAGGTTCAGGACCACAGGCTCTCGACCAGGGCTTCTGGACCGGGTCCTGGACCTGAGGTTGTGGACCCGGTCCAGAACCAGGCTGTGGACCGGGCCCTGGACCAGGCTCTGACTCCGCCCCCTGTCCCTCAGTGGTGGACCTGCTGGGTCTCCAGGACAACAAGCAGAGCCTGGTTGCCGTGGAGAAGCTGGCGGCGGGCCTGAGTGGGCTGTCGGACGTGTACGTGCTGGCGGCGCTCAGGCTGCCGCACAAACTGGGCGGAGTCTTGTTCGGCGTGTACGGCCGGCAGGACAACAGGAAGTACCTGGAGGTGGCCGTCATGGGCAAGATCAACAAAGGTGGGGGCGCCGCCGCCGCCGCCGCTCGACCTCAACCTGGAAACTCTGAGGCGCCCGAGGCGCCGTGGTTCTGGCAGCCGGCCGACTTTCCAGAGCTCTCTCGGAGGCGCCGCTGCAGCCGGGCGGCGCCGCCGAGGCTCCTCCCCCGGGACGCCGAGGTCAGAGGTCACCGCCGTCTCTAACTCCTCCCCCTCTCCCCCAGTGGTGCTGCGCTACGCCAGGGCCGACGGGAAGCTCCACACCGTCAACCTGCAGAACGCCAACGTGGCGGACGGCCGGCGCCACGCCCTCATCCTGCGGCTGGGCGGGCTGCGCCGCGACCACATGACCGTGGAGCTCTACGTCAACTGCCGGCTGGCCGACGCCGGCCAGGCGCCGCCGCTGCCCGCCCTGCCGAGGGAGGCGGAGCTGCTGGAGCTCCGGCACGGGCAGAAGGCCTACGCCCGCGTGCAGGTGGCGGCGGCGAGGGGGGCGGGGCCTGAGCGAGGGGGCGGGGCTTGAGACTAACGCGTTCTCTGGCAGGGCGCGCTGCAGTCCCTCCGCCTGACGCTAGGGGGCAGCGTGGCCGCCGCCGGCGCCCTCAGCGACTGCCCCTTCCAGGGAGACGCCACCACCCACAACGCAGGTCGGCTCCGCCCACACACACTCTCATTGGTGGCTGCTACCCCCCCTGGTCCAGTCCGGTCCAGGTCTGGTGTGGTCCGGTCTGGTCCTGTCTGGTCCAATCTGGTCCGGTCTGGTCTGGTCTGGTCTGGTCTGGTCCTGTCTGGTCTGGTCCAGTCTGGTCTGGTCTGGTCCAGTCTGGTCTGGTCCAGTCTGGTCCGGTCCAGTCTGGTCCGGTCTGGTCTGGTCCAGTCTGGTCCAGTCTGGTCCGGTCTGGTCTGGTCTGGTCTGGTCTGGTCCAGTCTGGTCCAGTCTGGTCCAGTCTGGTCTGGTCCAGTCTGGTCTGGTCCGGTCTGGTCTGGTCCAGTCTGGTCTGGTCCGGTCCGGTCTGGTCCAGTCTGGTCCGGTCTGGTCCAGTCTGGTCCGGTCTGGTCCAATCTGGTCCGGTCTGGTCTGGTCTGGTCCCGTCTGGTCCGGTCTGGTCCGGTCTGGTCCGGTCTAGTCCAGTCTGGTCCAGTCTGGTCCGGTCGGTCTGGTCCGGTCTGGTCTGGTCTGGTCTGGTCTGGTCCAGTCTGGTCCGGTCTGGTCCGGTCTGGTCTGGTCTGGTCTGGTCTGGTCCAGTCTGGTCTGGTCCGGTCTGGTCCAGTCTGGTCTGGTCTGGTCTGGTCTGGTCTGGTCTGGTCCCGGTCTGGTCGGTCTGGTCGGTCTGGTCCGGTCTGGTCCGGTCTGGTCTGGTCCAATCTGGTCCGGTCTGGTCCGGTCTGGTCTGGTCTGGTCTGGTCTGGTCTGGTCTGGTCTGGTCTGGTCCAGTCTGGTCTGGTCCAGTCTGGTCTGGTCCGGTCTGGTCCAGTCTGGTCTGGTCTGGTCTGGTCTGGTCCGGTCTGGTCTGGGTCTGGTCCAGTCTGGTCTGGTCCAGTCTGGTCCAGTCTGGTCCGGTCTGGTCTGGTCTGGTCCGGTCTGGTCTGGTCTGGTCCGGTCTGGTCCGGTCTGGTCTGGTCTGGTCCAGTCTGGTCCGGTCTGGTCTGGTCTGGTCCAGTCTGGTCCAGTCTGGTCTGGTCCAGTCTGGTCCAGTCTGGTCTGGTCCAGTCTGGTCTGGTCCAGTCTGGTCTGGTCCGGTCTGGTCCGGTCTGGTCCGGGTTTACCAGCATGTTTGTCTTATTAAAAACTGAGTTAACGAGTGATGTGTTTCACAGTGAACAGAGACGTCCAGTCCATACTGGGTGAGTTCACCTGTTCACCTGTTCACATGTTCACCTGTTCACCTGTTTCCATCACTCATCACTCTGTCATGCTCCTCAGGTGATCACACCAAAGCTCTGATTGGTCAGCTCATCATCTTCAACCAGATACTAGGAGAGCTGCGATTGGACATCAGAGAGCAGGTGAGACAGACAGACAGGTAGAGGGTCAGTCAGACAGGTAGAGGGTCAGTCAGACAGGTAGAGGGTCAGACAGACAGGTAGAGGGTCAGACAGACAGGTAGAGGGTCAGTCAGACAGGTAGACAGACAGACAGGTGTGTCACAGGTGTGTGTCCTCAGGTGAAGGAGATGGCTCTGATCAGGAACAGCATCCTGGAGTGTCAAGTCTGTGGTGAGTGCGCTGCTCCTGATTGGTCCACCTGTCTGAGGACCTGATTGAAGACACCGGCGTCTCCTCAGGTTTCCACGAGCCCCGCTCACGCTGCTCGCCCAACCCCTGCTTTGGGGGCGTGGCCTGTGTGGAGAGCCTGACGTACCCCGGGTACACCTGTGGGCCCTGCCCCCCCGGGACCACGGGCAACGGCTCACACTGTCAGGACGTGGACGAGGTACCAGAGACACACACACACACACACACACACACAACAGGCTGACACACACACACACACACACACACACACAACAGGCTGACACACAGACACACACACACACACACACACAACAGGCTGACACACAGACACACACACAACCACACAGACACACACAAACACACAACAGCCCAGTAGGCTGACGACCATAGGTGTTGACTGTAGAACCTGCCCCCCTCTCTCCACCCCCCCTCTCTCTCCCCCCTCTACCCCCCTCTCTACCCCCCCTCTAACCCCCCTCTCTACCCCCTCTCCTCTACCCCCCTCTCTCCCCCCCCCCTCTCTACCCCCTCCTCTACCCCCTCTAACTCCCCCTCTCTCTCTACCCCCCTCTAACTCCCCCCCCTCTCTCTCTACCCCCCCTCTAACTCCCCCTCTCTCTCCCCCCTCTCTCTACCCCCTCTAACTCCCCCTCTCTACCCCCCCCTCTCTCTACTCCCCCTCTCTCTCTACCCCCCCCCCTCTCTCTACCCCCCCCCTCTAACTCCCCCTCTCTCCCCCCCTCTCTCTACCCCCTCTCTCTACCCCCCTCTAACTCCCCCCTCTCTCTCCCCCCCCTCTACCCCCTCTCTCTCCACCCCCCCCCTCTAACTCCCCCCCCTACCCCCCCTCTCTCTACCCCCCTCTCTCTACCCCCCTCTAACTCCCCCCCCCTCCTCTACCCCCCTCTCTCTACCCCCCCTCTCTCCCCCTTAACCCCCCCCCCTCTCTCTCTACCCCCCCTCTAACTCCCCCTCTCCCCCCCCCTCTCCTCTCTACCCCCTCTCTCTCTCCCCCCCTCTAACCCCCCCAGTGCACCCCTCCACCCGTGCTTCTCCCCGGACGCCTGCGTCAACACGGTGGGGGGGTTCAGGTGTGGCCCGTGTCCTCCGGGCCTCTGGGGGGCGCCGCTGGCCGGGACGGGGCTGAACTACGCCAAGACACACAAACAGGTGAGAGCAGGTGTCAGCGGGTCAAAGGTCAGGGCGGGTCAAAGGTCAGGGCTAACCCCCCCCCCACAGGAGTGTGTGGACGTGGACGAGTGTGTGGACGTCCCCGACGCGTGTGTGTCCAACTCGGTGTGCATCAACACGGTGGTGAGTCCCGCTGCGCCGCGCCGCCCCCTGCTGGCCACGGCTGACACCCCCCCCCCCAGGGCTCGTACAAGTGTG
>CAJVRN010000126.1:12250000-12267500 GCA_911728415.1 Lagocephalus sceleratus
CCCTCTGGCCCCCTCTGACCCCCTCGACCCCCCTCTGGCCCCCCCTCTGACCCCCTCTGACCCCCCTCTGGCCCCCCTCTGACCCCCTCTGGCCCCCCCTGACCCCCCTCTCCCCCCTCTGACCCCCCTGCCCCCCCCTGCTGGCCCCCCCCCCTCTGACCCCCCTCTGGCCCCACCCTCTGACCCCCTCTGGCCCCCCCTGACCCCCCTCTGGCCCCCCTCTGACTGGCCCCCTCTGACCCCCCTCTGGCCCCGCCCTCTCCCTGCAGGCGGTCAAGTCCCAGACGGGCCCGGGGGAGTTCCTGAGGAACGCGCTGTGGCACAGCGGGGACACGGCGGGGGAGGTGACGCTGCTGTGGAAGGACCCCAGCAACGTGGGCTGGAGGGACAGGACGTCCTACCGCTGGCAGCTCAGCCACAGGCCTCAGGTGGGCTACATCAGGTGAGGCCAGAAAGACAACTGAGTGGGTGACCCCTGACCCTGGACCCTCTAACCCCTGACCCTGGACCCTCTGACCTCTAACCCCTGACCCTGGACCCTCTAACCCCTGACCCTGGACCCTCTGACCTCTAACCCCTGACCCTGGACCCCCGCTGACGCTGGACCCTCTGACCTCTAACCCCTGACCCTGGACCCCGCTGACGCTGGACCCTCTGACCTCTAACCCTGGACCCCCCCTGACCCTGGTCCCTCTGACTCTGGACCCCCCCTTGGCCCTGGACCCTTTGACCCCTGACCTCTGACCCTGGACCCTTTTACTCCTGACCCCTGACCCTGGCCCCCCTGACCCCTGACCCTGGCTGCTGTGGCCCTGTTTCAGGGTGAAGCTGTTTGAGGGGTCCCTCCTGGTGGCGGACTCAGGCGTGGTGATCGACACCACCATGAGGGGGGGTCGTCTGGGCGTCTTCTGTTTCTCACAGGAGAACATCATCTGGTCCAACCTGCTCTACAGGTGTAACGGTAAGGGCAAAGGTCACAGGGTCCTCCCCCAGCCTGTTGACCTCTCACCTCTGCTCCTCAGATACGGTGCCTGAAGACTTTCAGCCTCACCGGAAACAAGTCATGATGCACATCCACGTGTGAGAGTGTGTGTGTGTGTGTGTGTGAGTGTGTGTGTGTGTGTGTGTGTGTGTGTGTGTGTGTGTACTTGCTACATCCTGGGGACCAACTCCTGATTCTACTATCAAAGTGAGGACATTCTGGCTGGTCCTCACAACTTCAGGTTGAGGTTAGAGCTGGGATTAGGTCAGGGGTCAAAGGTCAAGGGTCAGGGGCTGGGTGATGTTTCTGAAGGTCCTCAGTAAGATAGGGTGTGTGTGTGTGGGTGTGTGTGTGTGTGTGTGTTGTCATAGATCCTAGAGCTTCATCTGAGGGGAGAACCGATGAAGCTAAATCAACACTACGTTTACAAGACGTGTGTTTGTGTGCTTCTGTGTGTGTACTTTGTGTACCTGTGTGTGTACTTTGTGTACCTGTGTGTGTACTTTGTGTACCTGTGTGTGTACTTTGTGTTCCTGTGTGTGTACTTCTGTGTTCCCGTGTGTACAGGCAGAACATTTCTTAATAAACTCATGAACTTTCTTAACATCCTGCTTGAGTCACTGATCATTCAGTTCCTGTCTGTTACCGTCCAAAGGTCACGGCGCCTGACTCCGCCCACTTTTAATTACACAAGGCATCACCTTTCCAGGTGTCTTCCCAGGTGTGTTTCCAGATGTGTTCACACCTGAACCTGATGGTGGCGCTGCGCCTGACTTTGACCTCTGACCCCAGAATCAGTTCAGATTATTCAGAGTGTGTGTGAGTGTGTGTCCTCCATTTTGGGACACTTTGGCTGGTCCTCACAACTTCAAAGGACTTTTGAGGGTTAAAATGTCTTTTTAAGGTTCAGGTCAGGACTGGGTCAGAGGTCAGGACTGGGTCAGAGGTCAGGACTGGAGAATACATTATGTCTGTTAAGGTCCTCACAAAGATAGCAGTACAGGGATGTGTGTGAGGGACAGTTGTGGTGCAGCAGGTGCTCTTGTTTGTGATTTATTTAGACCCCCCCCCTCAACCCCCCCTCACCCTCCCCCTCACCCCCTCACCCCCTCACCCTCACCCCCCCCTCACCCCCTCACCCCCCTCACCCCCCTCACCCTCACCCCCCTCACCCCCGTTAGCGCAACAGCGCAGCCTCACAACTGGACCCTGTCCTGGGGGGACCAGGCTGTTGGGACTGGAGACATTTGAAGGTAGGAAACAGGTGAATTGAGTGTTGGGGGGTCTGGGGGGGGGTGGCTCTGGGGGGGGCTCTGGGGGGGGATCTGGAGGGGGGGGCTCTGGGGGGGTCTGGACTGCTAACTGCTAATGCTACTGGGGTCAACTGTAGCAGTTGGGAGGAGTTTATATTTAGACACACACACTCTGAGACACACACACACATAATCCCTGTCATACACTCACACACACAAACACACATACTGACATAGACACACACTCTCTCAGACCCTCTCTTCTTCTGTGGTGAGCAGCAGCGTCAGCCCTCCTGTCCCCTCCTACCTGAGGACCATGTGGGCTGAGGATGTCGACGGGGACAGGACGCTTGCACACACAGGGCCGCAGTAAGCCCCGCCCCCTCAGCTGTTGGTCTGTCCAGACAAACAGACGAGAGTCCGTGTTTGAACACGAGCTGGACCGCTGCTCTGGTTCTGGGTCCTGAGGACCTCCTCAGGTAGGAGAACACACCTTCAGGTCTGATCAGTGAGCTCACCAGACTGACCAGACGGGACGCCTGTGTGTGTGTGAGTGTGTGTGAGTGTGTGTGTGTGTGTGTGTGTGTGTGTGTGTGTGAGTGTGTGTGAGTGTGTGTGTGTGAGTGTGTGTGTGGGTGTATGTGTGTGTGTGTGAGTGTGAGTGTGTGTGTGAGTGTGTGTGTGTGTGTGTGTGTGTGTGTGTGTGTGTGTGTGTGAGTGTGTGTGTGTGTGTGTGTGTGTGTGTGTGTGTGTGTGGGTGTATGTGTGTGTGAGTGTGTGTGTGAGTGTGTGTGTGTGTGTGTGAGTGTGTGTGTGTGTGTGTGTGTGTGTGTGGTGTGTGTGTGTGTGTGTGTGTGTGTGTGAGTGTGTGTGGGTGTATGTGTGTGTGTGTGTGTGTGAGTGTGTGTGAGTGTGTGTGTGGGTGTATGTGTGTGTGTGTGTGAGTGTGTGTGAGTGTGTGTGTGAGTGTGTGTGTGTGAGTGTGTGTGTGTGTGTGTGTGTGTGTGTGTGTGTGTGTGTGAGTGTGTGTGTGTGTGTGTCTGTGTGAGTGTGTATGTGTGTGTGTGTGTGGTGTGTGTGTGTGTGTGTGTGTGAGTGTGTGTGTGTATGTCTGTGTGTGTGTTAGTGTGTGTGTGTGTGAGTGAGTGTTTGTGTGTCTGAGTGTGTCTGTGTGAGTGGGTGTATGTGTGTGTATGTATGTAGTGTGTGTGTGTGAGTGTATGTGTGTGCGTATGAATGAGAGTGTTTGTGTGATTATGTGTGTGTGTGTGTGTGTGAGCGTTTGTGTGTGTGTGTGTGCAGGTCCCCCTGTCGAAGGTCTCACCAGGTGAACCAGGTGACCACTGGTCCCGACCCAGTGGCGAGGAGGCGGAGTCAGTCAGACTGTTGAAGCCCCCCCAGCTCCCATTCTCTGATGGCGTTGCCGTGGAGACGCTGCCTCCCCCTGACGGTGCTGCTGGTCCAGCTGAGCTGTCCTGAAGGTCCCCACGCGCACACGCCGTGCGTCCCCCTGCGCGCTGGTGTCTCACCTGTCCTCTCCCCCTCAGCTGGAGCGTCCTGTCGCATCCTGAGGTGCAACTCCGACTTCGTGGCGGCGACCTTGGACCTGGGCAGCAGCGGCGGGCCGGGGGGCGGGGCCCCGCTGAGCAGGGAGGCGGTGAACTCTGGGTACTGCAGCGCGCTGCGCTCCTACTCCGTGTGCACCAGGCGCATGGCGCGGCCGTGCCGCGGCGACCTGGCGTACCACTCGGCCGTGCAGGGCATCGAGGACCTGCTGATCCAGCACCGCTGCCCGCCGGCGGGGCCCACCGCCCAGCCCCGCCCCCTGCCCCAGGGCACGCTGGTGGGCGACGTGTGCCTGCACGCCCCCGGGCAGCCCGAGCTGCTGCACTGCGGCGTGTTCGGAGACCCGCACGTCCGGACCTTCAACGACGACTTTCACACCTGCGCGGTGCAGGGGGCGTGGCCTCTCATCGACAACGACTTCCTGTTCGTGCAGGCCACCAGCTCGCCGTCCAGGCGAGGGTCGCGGGCCACCGTGCTCACGCAGGTAGTGCCGGGCCGTCCCCGGGGGGCGTGGCCTGTTCGGCGCCGTGACGCCTGTCGATGTTTCAGATCACCGTCATCTTCAAGAGCTGGCGCCAGTGCGTGGACCAGCAGCGCTACCAGGCCGAGCTCGACCACGTCCCCGTGGCCTTCGCCGACGGCTCCGTGGCGAGCGGCGAGCGGCGAGGGCAGCACAGCCTGGCGGTCTGGACCCAGAGCCCCGGCCGCCACGCCGAGATCCGGGCGGCGCACATCGCCACGGTGCTGGTGGTGCGCCAGAGCGGGCGGTCGCTGTCGCTGTCCGTGTCCTCGCCGCGCGGCGTGGTGGAGGCCTTCGGGCCCGAGCAGGACCTGCAGCTGTGTGTGTGGGGATGCCCCGCCTCCCAGAGGCTCGCCACGCCGCCGCCCGCCTCCCCCGCCCTCCCCGCCGCCGTGGCGCTGGCCCACTGCGCCGCCCTGCTCCCGGTCCAGGACGTGTACCAGCAGGCCTGCGTGTTTGACCTGATCACCAGCGGAGACCTGAACTCCAGCAGCGCCGCCGTTGGCGCCCTGCGCGACGCCCGCGCCATGATGTCCGAGCCCCAGAGGGTCCACCTGCAGTCGGGCGCCGCCGCGCCGCCGCAGCTGCTGCTGCTGCTGCTGCTCGGCCTGCTGGCGCCTCTGAGCACTGGCCCCGCCCTCTGACCGTTGGCCCCGCCCTCTGAGAGCAGGGCCAAGCGGAGCCTATGAGAAGCCTCTGTTCCCCGCAAACCCCTCCCCCGTAGTGAGGGGGAGGAGCTCAGGACTGAGCCACGCCCCTGGAACGGCTCTCCAGGGGTCCGGCTCCGGGGTTCTGAAGGGTTCTAGAGGAGGTGGGACCAGAACCGGCTGACTGAAGTACCAGAGTGCGTTCAGGACAAACACTTTAATACGGACTGAAACAAGCTGAACCTGAGACACACAAAGCTTCAGTGCTCCCTCCTGATTTCTTTGATGGACATATTTACTGTTTGAATACATTTCCTTTGATTCCCTTGATTCCTTTGATTCCCTTGATCTACTGTCATAACTGTCTAACTGTAATTGTAGTCGTCGTAGTGATCTGCTGATCTGGATGGAAGATCTACGTAACCATCGTTGCGAAACCCATCGCCCAGATCTTCGGGGGTGGGGTCAAAGTAGGTGTGGTCCGGCTCTTCGGGGGCGGGGTCAAAGTAGGTGTGGTCCAACTCCTCTGGAAAACTGCCTCCTGCCGAGGCGGCCTTCGTGTTGATGCCTCGCCACAGGTAAGTGGTGATGAGGCACTGAAGCACCTGCAGCAACAGGAGCGGCGTGAGAGGCCGAGGCCACGCCCCCTGCTGCGACCCGCGCTCCTTACCTGGATCAACATGAGCAGGAAGCCCATGGCAGCGATGGTCAGGACGTTCTGCTGCAGCCAGTCGCTGATGCTGCTCTTACAACCCTGAGAACATCACACCAGGCTGTGACGGGGCCCACACATCTGGAACACCTGCCCTCAGGACTACCTGCTCGTACAGCCCTTCTCCCGCTCCCGTCAGCAGCTCAGCGGCGGGACTGTAGGAGCACCAGACGGCGCCCGGCTGGGAGGAGTTGAAGCAGGAGCACGGGAGGGTGTTGCGTTCGGATTGGTTCAGGAACGCGTTTCTCAGCCAATCGGAGGGCTCCGTTCGGCCGCAGCACTGCGCCTGTTGACAGCCAATCAGACGTCAGGCCCTCACCTGGGCCTCGCCAGGGGCGTGTCTGCTCACATGCTTCTGGATGCTGTCCAGCAGCTGGTTCTGACTGGTTCTGTTTGAGCTGTACTCGAGGATCAGGCGGTCCACCCTTTGGTCCACACTGCGTTGGATCTGACGGAACAGAAACCACCATGAGGCTCCTCCCCCAGGAGGTCACGTGCCCTGGGGGCGGAGCCTCGCCTTGTCTCTGTTGAAGAGCAGCAGCATGGTGACGAAGAGCTGACCCAGGACCAGCGCGATGAGCAGGCCCAGGTACTGGGGGAGAGGAGGTCATGTCAGCACCGCCGGGGCACGCCGCCGCCCCGCTGCGCTACTCACCGCCATCAGGAGCAGCACCTTCTCCCTGCTCGCCCCCACGCAGCCCGCCACGCTGACCAGCACCACCAGCCCGCCGATCAGCAGCAGCCCCGCCCCCACCACGCGCAGCTCATCTGGACGCACGGAACCGTTTGTTCTGACGGGTTCTCTGGTTCAACGCTTTGGTCCTGACTTCAAACGTCTCATCACACCAGACAACAACCAAACCTGGACAACAGGAACCGGGGTCGGCGGTTGCCATGGCGACGGCCAGGCCAACAGCAGTTACCTGAAGGTGAAACGCTCAGGAGGTTCCCTGAGCTGAAGAGGATCCAGAGAGAACAGCCCAGAACAACGAGCCCCAGAACCTGGAGGAGAGGGAGGTGGTGAGGGGGTCCGTCGGGGGGGGCTTCACCTGAGGGAGGCCTTCACCTGAGGGGGGGCCTTCACCTCAGGGGGCCTTCACCTCAGGGGGGCCTTCACCTGAGGGGGGCCTTCACCTGAGGGAGGGCCTTCACCTGAGGGAGGCCTTCACCTGAGGGGGGCCTTCACCTGAGGGAGGCCTTCACCTGAGGGAGGCCTTCACCTGAGGGAGGCCTTCACCTGAGGGGGGGCCTTCACCTGAGGGGGGCCTTCACCTGAGGGGGGCCTTCACCTGAGGGAGGCCTTCACCTGAGGGAGGCCTTCACCTGAGGGGGGGCCTTCACCTGAGGGAGGGCCTTCACCTGAGGGAGGCCTTCACCTGAGGGAGGCCTTCACCTGAGGGGAGGCCTTCACCTGAGGGGGGCCTTCACCTGAGGGGGGCCTTCACCTGAGGGAGGCCTTCACCTGAGGGGGGCCTTCACCTGAGGGGGGGCCTTCACCTGAGGGAGGCCTTCACCTGAGGGAGGCCTTCACCTGAGGGAGGCCTTCACCTGAGGGGGGCCTTCACCTGAGGGGGAGGCCTTCACCTGAGGGGGGGTTCCACTCACCAGGAAGATGCAGTTGATGATCTGAAAGCTGAACTTCAGCAGCTGGATCTTCACCTCTGTCCTCATCTGGCCAGGTTCTCCTCAGAACCTCGGCGGGTTCTGAACAACAAACAGAAAGAGCGGAGTTCACTTCCTGGTCACACTCTCATCAATGATTGTCTCTACGGCGACCTTGAGGCCCAAACACAGGGCTGATTATGATGGTAGAGTTGGCCAAGCCCCGCCCCCTGCGAGAGACCACGCCCACCAGACGGGTCCTGCTGGGTCACGTGATACTGAGCCGTTAGCGCCGCCTGTCCCGGTCACGTGACCTGGGGCTGAACCAGTTTAGATGACTGAGGGAGAAACGGTGAAAAGGGCTGGACACGGGGGTGAGGTGGTCCTGGGGGGTGGGGAGAGGCCTGCTGGGGGGTGAGGTGATCCTGGGGGGTGGGGGGAGAGGCCTGCTGGGGGGGTGAGGTGGTCCTGGGGGGTGGGGGAGGCCTGCTGGGGGGTGAGGTGATCCTGGGGGGTGGGGGAGAGGCCTGCTGGGGGGGTGAGGTGGTCCTGGGGGGTGGGGGAGGCCTGCTGGGGGGGGTGAGGTGATCCTGGGGGGTGGGGGAGAGGCCTGCTGGGGGGTGAGGTGGTCCTGGGGGTGGGGAGAGGCCTGCTGGGGGGGTGAGGTGGTCCTGGGGGGTGGGGAGAGGCCTGCTGGGGGGGTGAGGTGGTCCTGGTGGGGAGAGGCCTGCCTGGGGGGTGAGGTGGTCCTAGGGGGTGGGGGAGAGGCCTGCTGGGGGGTGAGGTGGTCCTGGGGGGTGGGGGAGAGGCCTGCTGGGGGGGGTGAGGTGGTCCTGGGGGGGGGGAGGCCTGCTGGGGGGGTGAGGTGATCCTGGGGGGTGGGGGGGAGAGGCCTGCTGGGGGGTGAGGTGGTCCTGGGGGTGGGGGAGGCCTGCTGGGGGGTGAGGTGGTCCTAGGGGGGTGGGGAGAGGCCTGCTGGGGGGTGAGGTGGTCCTGGGGGGTGGGGAGAGGCCTGCTGGGGGGGCGCACATGCACCTGGTCCTGGTGTTACCTGCAGCTCCAATAAAACTCAGGACAAGTTCGACCTTGACTGAACATCTTTATTTGATAAAGACAAGCTTGACCACGTGACGAGCTGCTGGACGGAGGGACGAAACATCTGCTGGGCCCAAACACACACACACACACACACACACACACACACACACACACACACACACACATACATCTGCTGGGCCCAAACACACACACACACACACACACACACACACATACATCTGCTGGGCCCAAACACACACACACACACACATACATCTGCTGGGCCCAAACACACACACACACACACACACACACACAAACACACACACATCTGCTGGGCCCAAACACACACACACACACACACACACACATCTGCTGGGCCCAAACACACACACACACACACACACACACACACACACACACACACACACACATCTGCTGGGCCCAAACACACACACACACACACACACACACACACACATCTGCTGGGCCCAAAACACACACACACACACACACACACACACACACACACATCTGCTGGGCACCCACACACACACACACACACACACACACACACACACACACACACACATCTGCTTTTATGGAAAACAAAACTGGTTCACGATCAATACTTGTAGACCGTTTTCACAACATGGCGCCAAAACAGAACAAAGAGTGGGCGTGGCCACGGTTTAAATGTTTCATAATCTCTTCAGCCATTGGTCACAACGACCCTCCTCCTTTCAGTTCCAGCCAATCGCATCGACGGCGGTCGGCTGATGACCTTTAGGGGGCGTGGCGCGTGGGCGTCTGTGGAGCGGGCTCCTGTGGACCAATGAGGAGCGCGGCCCGCACCCCCGCGTGCATATTCATGAGGGGGCGTGGCCTGCCGCGGAGGCCTGGCGTGAGCGAACATGGAGGGTTAGAGCCGCCCGACGCCCGCTGGACCCGCGCTCGCCTCCGTCGCCCGGCCGCCTGACCCCGTTCGGTCGGCCTTCTGCTGCTGCCAGACATGGACATGAAGAAGAGGATCGCGCAGGAGCTGGGCGCCAAGAGCCCGGCCGAGGTCTGTGGCACTCTCCTCTTTGTCGGAGCCTCCGCGCGGGGGGGTCCGGGGGGCCCGGGGGGCCGCGGGCAGGAAAACAAGCTGCTGCGGCTCCTACACGGCCCCCCCGGCCCCCCCGGACCCCCCGGGACGGAGGCCGAGCTGCTGCGTACTTCCCGCCCGCTAGCGCTAGCGGCTAGCGGCTAACGGCTAAGGGAGATTAACGGGGCCGGGAGCTGATTTGGCCTCTAAAGACCAGAGCCCCGGGACGGGCCGCTTGGGTCCGCTCGGATTTCGTCGGTTCCACGTTAACCTTCAGGGCTGACTGGCCCTCGCCCCCCCGGGCCGAGCCCCCCCGGGCCGAGCCCCCCGCCCCGAGCCCCCCGAGCGGCGGCGCTCTTCGGCTTTAGCCCGACCTTCATGTGGATTAGCGCGGCTCCGGCTGGCCCCGCCCACCGGGCTGTTCCCGCCCATCGGGCTGTTCCCGCCCACCAGGGTGGTCCCGCCCATCGGGCTGTTCCCGCCCACCAGGGTGGTCCCGCCCATCGGGCTGTTCCCGCCCACCAGGGTGTTCCCGCCCATCGGGCTGTTCCCGCCTTCAGCAGTTCTTCCCGCCCACAAGGCTCTTCCCGCTGTGCGCATGCGCAGGCCCGCTTGTGGCCCAGAGAGCGTTTGTGCGGTGAGATGAATCACTCTGGTCCAGATCTGCCTCCTGGTCCTGGTCCCGACCTCCTGGTCCCGACCTCCTGGTCCTGACCTCCTTGTCCCGACCTCCTGGTCCTGACCTCCTGGTCCCGACCTCCTGGTCCTGGTCCTGACCACCTCCTGGTCCTGACCTCCTGGTCCTGACCTCCTGGTCCTGGTCCCGACCTCCTGGTCCTGGTCCTGACCTCCTGGTCCTGGTCCCGACCTCCTGGTCCTGGTCCTGACCACCTCCTGGTCCTGACCTCCTGGTCCTGGTCCTGACCTCCTGGTCCTGACCTCCTGGTCCTGGTCCCGACCTCCTGGTCCTGGTCCTGACCTCCTGGTCCTGGTCCTGACCTCCTGGTCCCGACCTCTCCTCAGATCCTCAGATGTCCTCTGGAGCGTGATGTCCTGGCTGGGGTCCGTGTCCTCTCTGTAGGTCCTGCGTGTGTCCTCACACGCGTGTGGATAGCGTGTGTCCAGGGGTGTCCCCGCCTGAGCTCAGGCCTATGGTGTGTTGTATGTGTGTTGTAGGTGTGTTGTATGGTGTGTTGTAGGTGGTGGAGATGTTGGTGGACAACTGCCAGTCAGGCGACGGGGAGGTGGAGGGCCTGACGGAGGAGTACACCCAGCTGGAGGTCCTCAGCATGGTCAACGTGGGCCTGCGCTCACTCGCCAAGATGCCCCCTCTGCCCAAGCTGCGCAAGGTCAGCCCCTCCTGGCCCTTGGGCCGGCCTCCTGCTGCACGTGTGTGTGTGTGTGCGTGTGTGTGTCTGACGTGTGTGTGTGCATGTGTGTGTGTCTGACGTGTGTGTCTGACATGTGTGTCTGACATGTGTGTGTGTCTGACATGTGTGTGTGTCTGCATGTGTGTGTGTCTGACGTGTGTGTCTGCATGTGTGTGTCTGCATGTGTGTGTGTCTGACGTGTGTGTCTGACGTGTGTGTCTGCATGTGTGTGTCTGCATGTGTGTGTGTCTGACGTGTGTGTCTGCATGTGTGTCTGCATGTGTGTGTGTCTGACGTGTGTGTCTGACGTGTGTGTCTGCATGTGTGTCTGCATGTGTGTGTATCTGACGTGTGTCTGCATGTGTGTGTCTGACGTGTGTGTGTGTCTGCATGTGTGTGTCTGCATGTGTGTGTGTCTGACGTGTGTGTCTGCATGTGTGTCTGCATGTGTGTATCTGACGTGTGTCTGCATGTGTGTGTCTGCATGTGTGTGTGTCTGACGTGTGTGTCTGCATGTGTGTCTGCATGTGTGTGTATCTGACGTGTGTCTGCATGTGTGTGTATCTGACGTGTGTCTGCATGTGTGTGTATCTGATGTGTGTGTCTGCATGTGTGTGTATGTCTGACACGTGTGTGTCTGACGTGTGTGTGTCTGCATGTGTGTGTCTGACGTGTGTGTCTGATGTGTGTGTGTATGTCTGCATGTGTGTGTCTGACGTGTGTGATACGTGTATGTGTGTCTGATGTGTGTGTGACACACGTGTGTGTGTCTGATGCGTGTGACGTGTGTGTGTGACACGTGTGTGTGTGTCCCAGCTGGAGGTGAGCGACAACATCATCGCTGGAGGTTTGGACACGCTGGCTGAGAAGTGTCCTGGTCTGACCTACCTGAACCTGAGTGGGAACAAGATCAAGGAGCTGAACTCCCTGAAGGTTCTGGTGAGTTCTGCTGGGAGCCTGGTGGTTGGACCTGGACCTGGTCCTGGTCCTGGTGGTTGGACCTGGACCTGGACCTGGTCCTGGTCCTGGTGGTTGGACCTGGACCTGGGCCTGGTCCTGGTCCTGGTGGTTGGACCTGGACCTGGGCCTGGTCCTGGTGGTTGGACCTGGACCTGGTCCTGGTCCTGGTGGTTGGACCTGGACCTGGGCCTGGTCCTGGTGGTTGGACCTGGACCTGGTCCTGGTGGTTGGACCTGGTCCTGACCTGGTCCACGCTGAAGGCCGTCCTCTGCTGCTCTGCGTCCTGCAGCAGAACCTGAAGAACCTGAAGAGCCTGGACCTGTACAGCTGCGAGGTGTCCACCCTGGAGGACTACCGGGACAGCGTCTTCGAGCTGCTGCCTCAGCTCACCTACCTGGACGGCTTCGACCAGGAGGACAACGAGGCGCCCGACACGGACGGGGACGGTGAGCGCCGCTGTTTGTTGGGATTACTCAAGTAATCTGATTACTGGGAGGACCAGGCCCGGGTTTCTCCAACACGCCGACCAACCCGAGTCTGATCAGCACACGTGGGAACACCGTAGTCGTAACCATGGTTACACAGTGAGGATGCAAGACCGCGGGAGGGGATCAGATTACTGCAGTAATCTGATTACATCTGCGTGTTTGAGTCAGCTGGTGGCGCCCCCTGCTGACCTGGCTGCGTGTGTTACAGAAGATGAGGACGAGGCTGGTCCCGTTGGAGATGAAGACGACGAGGACGATGAGGAGGACGAAGAAGGCTCTGAGGGCGAAGAGGACGAGGTGGGCCTGTCCTACCTGATGAAGGAGGGGATCCAGGTGAGTGTGAGGGTGTGTGTGTGTGTGAATGAGAGAGAGTGTGGGTGTGAGAGTGTGGGTGTGTGTGAGTGTGTGTGAATGAGAGAGAGTGTGGGTGTGAGAGTGTGGGTGTGTGTGAGAGAGAGAGAGAGTGTGAGTGTGTGTGTGAGAGAGTGCGTGAGAGGTGTGTGTGTGTGTGAGTGTGTGCATGAGAGACTGTGGGTGTGTGTGAGAGAGAGAGTGTGAGTGTGTGTGTGAGAGAGTGCGTGAGAGAGTGTGTGTGTGTGACTCCACCTCCTGACCTTCTCCCTCTCAGGATGAGGATGATGATGGAGACTATGTGGAGGAGGAGGAGGAAGAGGAGGAGGAAGATGGAGGTCTGTTCTGTTTGTTTGAAGCTTTATTTTGAAAGTGAGGAGGAAGAGAGCAGCTTTAATGTGAAAATCTTTGTCAGACGTGGACGCTGCTGCAGCCTTTCAGGGCGAGAAGAGGAAGAGAGACGTGGAGGACGAGGGCGACGACGACGACGACGAATAATCCCCTCCGCCCCCGCAGACGCCTGTGGCCCCTCCCCCTCTGGACGCCACCTCAGTACCACAGATCGACGGGCGGGATCATGTGACCAATGATGTCATCGTTACTTGTAGGAAGCTTCCTGGAGAGTTTTTATTGAGACGAGCGAGACGTCGTGATGATGTCATCAGGCGCCATTCACCTTTTACACTTCCGTTTTTAAGGAGTCTTTTTACCACGACAACGTGTCCGTCCAGACGACGGCGGTCCGTCCTCTGTCCAATCAGGAGTGGGATCTCAATCATGATTCCACCTGTAGCAGGTGTGCTGGTGTGGGCGGGGCTTGTGTTACCTGGGGTTGAGCCTGCTGTTGGTCTGCGGTTGTTGCTTGTCTGACTGTAAATACAGCTGTTGTTGTTTGATGCTGAAGCCGGACTGGATCCCCCTCTTCCTCCCCCTCTCTCCCCCCTCTCCCTCCTCCTCCCCCTCTCCCTCCCCCCTTCCCCATCTCCCTCCTCTTCCTCCTCCTCCCCCTCTCCCTCCTTTCCCCCATCCCCCCCTCTTCCTCCCCCTCTCTCTCCTCCCTCTCTCCCCCTCTCCCTCCTCCTCCCCCTCTCTCTCCTCCCTCTCTCTCCCCCTCCCCTCCCTTTCTTTTATTTTTTTACTCCCGTCTTTGTGCTCGTGTTTTGCTGTAATCTGTTTTTTTCAATAAAATCGTTTTTTTTGACGTGATCAAAAGTGTTTTTTTTTAACGGGTCGTTCTTCTTCGGTTCTGATAGGTGATCGATTATCAGCTTTGATCAATAATCAGCTGCGCTGTCCTCTTGGGCCACGTGGCGGCGTATAAGAACCAGATGTGCACATCTGTGACGTGAGTAGAAAACCTGAAGTTTATTCGAGGGCGAACACGTTCGCTTCAGCGACTTCACGAAAGTTCAACGGCGAGCGCGCTTTGATGCTTTGATGTGGAGGCTCCTGCAGAGGTGCCGCGGCGCGAGAGCCAATCAGAGACGAGCGTTCACGAGACGAGCCTTGGCACTTTGACCCCCGGGCCGGGGGGGCGGGGCTGGGCTGAACCGGTCCTCAACAGAACGTCTGGTTCTGCTCAGGCCAGGGGGGCGGGGCTTAGCTGCTGGTACAGCGCCCTCAGCTCCTTCACCTCCTCCAGGACCTCGCGGGCCTGCGTCCAGGCCGCCCGCGCCTCCGTCAGCAGACGCTCCAGGTCTGATGGCGCCGCCCCGGCTGGCCCCGCCCCCTCATCCCGCAGCCTCTCCAGGTCTGATGGCCCCGCCCCCTCATCCCGCAGCCTCTCCAGGTCGGATGGCTCCGCCCCCTTGCCCCGCCCCTCACCCAACAGACGCTCCAGGTCTGATGGCGCTGCCCCAGTTGGCCCCGCCCCCTCACCCCGCAGGCTCTCCAGGTGTGCTGGCCCCGCCCCTGGCCCCGCCCCCCGCGCCTCCGTCAGCAGGCGCTCCGTTGCCTCCAGCTTCTGGCTGATCAGCTCCTGCAGCCTGTGGACGGGCGTTGCCGTGGGCGACCGCGGGGCGGCGGCGGCGCCAGGGTGCATCAGGATCAGGTCGGCAGAGGCGCAGCGGCTCCTCACCGCCGCCGCCAGATGTTTCCCCGGGGTGTCCCAGGACGCCGCTGCCTCGCGGGGGAGACTCTGGGACTTCCCGGACGCCCCCGCGGTCCCACCTGGGCCGAAGCGGGACGCCGTCTTCGCCGCGCTGACCCCGAAGGCATCGCCGGCGCCGCCCTCCTCCTGGATCAGGTCCAGGGTCAGCGTCCCGCCGGGCGAGGGGACGGAGGCCACGGCGAGCAGGTGCCCTCGGGTGGGCCGGCGCCGGCTGTGAGGTATTTTCACGCGGTCTCGGGTCGGATGGGACAGCTGAGCTTCGTCAACCGTCACCTGGCAACAACCAAAGAACAACCGCATCACAGCTGTCTCCACGGCAACAGCTGAAGCCCATCAACGCTCATCCACCCATCCAGCTGATGATGTCACAGCCAGAAGCCCCGCCCACATCTGTTGCCATCAGACATAAAGCTCAAACACGGAGAACACCGGGGTCAGAGGGCACGAGCACTAAGAACAACAACAGTTCTGTCAAGTGCACACACACGGGAGTTCAGCACACACACACATGCTCTCACACACACAGACACACACTCACACACAGACACACACACACACACTCTCACACACACAGACACACACTCACACACACAGACACACTCTCACACACACAGACACACACACACACAGACACACACTCACACACACAGACACACTCTCATACACACACACAGACACACACTCACACAGACACACACACACAGACACACTCTCACACACACACACAGACACACACTCACACACACACTCACACACAGACACACACACACTCACACACAGACACACACACAGACACACACTCACACACACAGACACACTCTCACACACACACACAGACACACACTCACACACAGACACAGACACACACTCACACACAGACACACACACACATAGACACACACTCTCACACACACAGACACACTCTCACACACACACTCACACACACACTCACACACACACACACACACAGACACACACTCACACACACACAGACACACACTCACTCACACACACACACTCACTCACACACAGGTGTGAAACAGGACGTGGTGGTCACAGGTGACCGACAGGTGGCCTGTTCACCTGGTCCAGGATGCGGTTCTTGGCCCGGCTGATGGCCCCGTTCAGGGCGCTGATCCAGGACTCCTTGTCCTCCGGACTGACAGCGAGGAACACCAGGTTGGGGACCTGCAACAGCAACACACAACAGGTGAGACTGACACTATCTGAGCTGAGCGCACAAACACTGGCTCACAACACCTCCAGGGAGGTCCACACAGATGTGTGTGTGTGTGTGTGTGTGTGTGTGTGTGTGTGTGTGTGTGTGTGTGAGTGTGTGTGTGTTCCCTGCCACAGAACCTGACACCAGCCTGTGGGTCACCTGATCCTCTCCTGTGGTTCTGAGCCCGTCTGTTCTGTGTTCTCACAGGGAATGTTGAAATCTGCATTTTACTATCAAAGTGAGGACATTTGGGCTGGTCACCACTGTGTCTGAGGGTGAGGAGACCTCCAGACCATCAGTCAGTCAGACAGACAGTCAGTCAGACGGTCAGTCAGACAGACAGTCAGTCAGTCAGTCAGACAGTCAGTCAGACAGACAGTCAGTCAGACGGTCAGTCAGACAGTCAGTCAGTCAGACAGACAGTCAGACAGACAGTCAGACAGACAGGTACCGTGTTCCCGGGGCTGCTGCAGCGCTGCAGTCTGAACTTGCTGTGGTTCTTCTTGCTGCGGCTGCGGTTCTTGCGGATCTCCTCACAGTGGTCGTAGTCAGACAGGTCCAACGCCTCGTCACCTCTCCCTGGTTCCTTCACCTGCACACACACAGGTCACATGACTGTTGGAGGTTCTGGGGGTCTGAAGGTTCTGGGGGTCTGAAGGTTCTGGGGGTCTGGAGGTTCTGGGGGGTCTGAAGGTTCTGGAGGTCTGAAGATTCTGGAGGTCTGAAGGTTCTGGGGGTCTGAAGGTTCTGGGGGGTCTGAAGGTTCTGGGGGTCTGAAGGTTCTGGGGGGTCTGAAGGTTCTGGAGGTTCTGGGGGTCTGAAGGTTCTGGGGGTCTGAAGGTTCTGGAGGTTCTGGGGGTCTGAAGGTTCTGGGGGTCTGGAGGTTCTGGGGGTCTGAAGGTTCTGGGGGTCTGAAGGTTCTGGGGGTCTGGAGGTTCTGGGGGTCTGAAGGTTCTGGGGGTCTGAAGGTTCTGGAGGTTCTGGGGGTCTGAAGGTTCTGGGGGTCTGAAGGTTCTGGGGGTCTGAAGGTTCTGGGGGTCTGGAGGTTCTGGGGGTCTGAAGGTTCTGGGGGTCTGAAGGTTCTGGGGGTCTGGAGGTTCTGGGGGTCTGAAGGTTCTGGGGGTCTGAAGGTGGACATCCATCCCAAAAGTCGGACCTCCGTGTGTTTGCGGCTCGGCCTGAAACTCAACTCGGGAAGAGAAAGACCTTCTGGCAGAAGAACCCGTTCAGCGTGGTTCTGGTCTTCAGCAGCACACGGGATTGACGGTGTTGTTGCCATGGTGATCGGGTGTCTGACCTTCTGCTGGTCAGAACCCAATCAGGACTCACCTCCTTCTCACAGATGAACAGCTGCTCTCTCCACAGAACCACAAAGCGGTTCTTCCAGATCTCTCTGAAGATCCCTCTCCCACAGAACTTCCGGATCCAGCCCACCTTGTCAGGCTGGACCTGCAGCGGCGCCGACTCCTGCGCCTGGAGACAAGAACCGACCAATCAGAGGAGAGTCTGACACTCATCAGAAACCAGATCTGCTCAGGACCCGAGTGGGCCTGAAACACGACACCAGGTTCTGGTTCTGCTCCTGACTGCTG
>CAJVRN010000126.1:12272500-12275000 GCA_911728415.1 Lagocephalus sceleratus
TGTCCCAGTATAACCAGTCCTCTACCCTCTGTCCCAGTATAACCAGTCCTCTACACCCTCTGTCCCAGTATAACCAGTTCTCTACCCCCTCTGTCCCAGTATAACCAGTCCTCTACACCCTCTGTCCCAGTATAACCAGTCCTCTACCCCCTCTGTCCCAGTATAACCAGTCCTCTACCCCCTCTGTCCCAGTATAACCAGTCCTCTACCCTCTCTGTCCCAGTATAACCAGTCCTCTACCCCCTCTGTCCCAGTATAACCAGTCCTCTACCCTCTGTCCCAGTATAACCAGTCCCCCCACACCCCCAACAGTCGGAGCAGGTGTGTGTGTCGTTAATGTGACTTTATTGATTGACGTGACATCAAAACATCAAAGCCTGCTGTTCTTCCTTTGATGTTCAGCAGGTGTCCGTCAGTCCCACCAGGCGAGCGCTCTCCTCCCACAGCCTCGCCGCCACCGCGTCGTCCCGCCCCTCAGGACTCGTCTCCTTCTCCACACAGTCGCTGGACAGAGACACCGTGAGCCGCTGACCTCCGCCTGTGGCGGCGGCGACGGCGTACCTGAAGTAGCGTCCGGACAGGCGCTCCAGGCCGGGCGCCAGGGCGCAGTGCAGCGTGGTCTGGCTGCCCTGGGCGGGCGTCTTCATCAGCAGCAGCGAGGGCACGCTCAGCAGCGCCCCCAGCAGCGGGAACCAGCCCTGCACGTGGCGGCCCAGCTCGGTGCGGATCACCCCCGGGTGGAGGCAGAAGGACGACACACCTGTACCTGGGGAGGACACGCCCCCGCAGGACCAGGGGGCGGGGCGTGAGTGTGAGGGTGTGTATGAGAGTGTGTGTGTGAGTGTATCTGGGTGTATCCGGTTGTATGTGTGTGTATCTGAGTGTATCTGTGTATCTGTGTGTATCTGAGTGTGTCTGTGTGTATCTGTGTGTATCTGAGTGTATCTGAGTGTGTCTGTGTGTATCTGAGTGTATCTGTGTGTATCTGTGTGTATCTGAGTGTGTCTGTGTGTGTCTGTGTGTGTCTGAGTGTGTCTGAGTGTGTCTGTGTGTATCTGTGTGTATCTGTGTGTATCTGTGTATATCTGAGTGTATCTGTGTGTATCTGTGTGTATCTGAGTGTATCTGAGTGTATCTGTGTGTATCTGAGTGTATCTGTGTGTATCTGTGTGTATCTGAGTGTATCTGTGTGTATCTGAGTGTATCTGTGTGTATCTGTGTGTATCTGAGGGTATCTGTGTGTATCTGAGTGTATCTGTGTGTATCTGAGTGTATCTGTGTGTATCTGAGTGTGTCTGTGTGTATCTGTGTGTATCTGAGTGTATCTGTGTGTATCTGTGTGTATCTGTGTGTATCTGAGTGTATCTGTGTGTATCTGAGTGTATCTGTGTGTATCTGAGTGTGTCTGTGTGTATCTGTGTGTATCTGAGTGTATCTGTGTGTATCTGAGTGTGTCTGTGTGTATCTGTGTGTATCTGTGTGTATCTGTGTGTATCTGAGTGTATCTGTGTGTATCTGTGTGTATCTGAGTGTGTCTGTGTGTGTCTGAGTGTGTCTGAGTGTGTCTGTGTGTATCTGTGTGTATCTGTGTGTATCTGTGTATATCTGAGTGTATCTGTGTGTATCTGTGTGTATCTGAGTGTATCTGAGTGTATCTGTGTGTATCTGAGTGTATCTGTGTGTATCTGTGTGTATCTGAGTGTATCTGTGTGTATCTGAGTGTATCTGTGTGTATCTGTGTGTATCTGAGGGTATCTGTGTGTATCTGTGTGTATCTGAGTGTATCTGAGTGTGTCTGTGTGTATCTGTGTGTGTCTGTGTGTATCTGAGTGTATCTGAATGTATCTGAGTGTATCTGAGTGTATCTGAGTGTATGTGTGTGTATCTGAGTGTATCTGTGTGTATCTGAGTGTATCTGAGTGTATCTGTGTGTATCTGAGTGTATCTGTGTGTATCTGAGTGTATCTGAGTGTGTCTGTGTGTATCCGGTTGTATGTGTGTGTATCTGAGTGTATCTGTGTGTATCTGTGTGTATCTGAGTGTATCTGTGTGTATCTGTGTATATCTGTGTGTATCTGAGTGTATCCGGTTGTATGTGTGTGTATCTGAGTGTATCTGTGTGTATCTGTGTGTATCTGAGTGTATCTGTGTGTATCTGTGTATATCTGTGTGTATCTGAGTGTATATGTGTGTATCTGAGTGTATCTGTGTGTGTCTGTGTGTATCTGAGTGTATCTGTGTGTATCTGTGTGTATCTGAGTGTATCTGAGTGTATCTGTGTGTATCTGTGTGTATCTGAGTGTATCTGAGTGTGTCGGGTGTGTGTGAGGACCTCGGAGGCGTCGGCCCAGCTCTCTGGAGAAGAGCACGTTGGCCAGCTTGCTCTGCCTGTAGCTCTCCAGAGGACTGTAGGACCTCCTGCTGAAGAACAGGTCGTCAAAGACGATGCGTCCTGAAGGGAGCAGCAGCAGTGAGGGAGGAGAACCTGTGGACCAGCTGA